>OY829525.1:5592750-6189348 GCA_963691665.1 Clepsis dumicolana
CTCAGATACGTACGAAATTTTACATTATTGTGATAAGGGTTTGCGGCTATCGGTTTTAGAACAATTGGAAATAATTAGGTACAACAACATGGGGTCTATTATTAATGAACAAGTTAATTTGGTTTCTTCGCCTTTGTTACGACTTGGTTCTAATTTTAGTAATGTGTCATAGTAATAATGAGAACATGACTTCTCTTTTTACCGTACTCGGTTAAAAATAACGGGGTACCTGGCGTAGATTAAAAATAAAAATAAAAAGGGTAGTTTGGAATTCATTTCTTAAAAAAGGGTAGTTTAGGACTTACATAAAAGGGTAGTTTGGAATTTATAAAATATTAGTGGGTACGTTGGTTTTGTCATTAACTAAGTTGAGTACATGGTTTACATATGTCAGTAGTGGAAGTGGTGGCATGTTGAGCGGTTGTTGTTGTGCTTCGTAAATGGCCTCGTGGAGAGTGCCGAAACGCGTCAGCGTTTAGTATAGTGGTGGTGGTGATAGTTGGGTCTGTGTGTCATGTGTTGATTCGTGTAGCAGTGGAGGTGGAGGTGTTGCATGGAAACATACATTTGCCGCACAGATATAACTATTTGTCATTAGTGGTCGCGGGTGAGCAAAGTAATTGTTTTTTAGTTCATAAATATGGACCTCCGCAAAGTAACGCCTGATTCAATAAATTAAATACTTAATTCCTTGATGAAACTTTAATAATCGTACTTTTTTTGTTTAATCACTGGAATGGCGCTAACGACCGTGAATTGAACCTAAGGAACCAAATTGCTTTTGTAACGCAAACTGATTAATAGCTCAGAAATAAATAGAGCGAGTAATCAGACAGCCCGCACGCACACACCTGCTCGTTACAGGTACGTATATGTCTGAAACACACTACAACCTTAACAACTTGGTATACGGACTAGTTTTGTATGGCTATTGAAATTATGCAGATGCATTGTGACGGACGCAACAGTTGCCAAAGTGCAAAGTAATAATGCATGAAAATTTGCAACAGTTTTTAATAACTGTGCCCTAAGCACGACTTGTCGAATCCTGCGTCACGTAAACTCGAATAGTAAACTATAACGAGTTTGTATGACGTTTGGTACAGCGCCCGCCCGTGAGCGTATTTGGAACTAAAATTTAGTATGAGATTTCTCGATCTCGATACGATAACCGTAACGTAACGCAGGATTCGACAAGTCGTGCTTAGGGCACTGATCGTTTTCTATGTAATGAACTCTACGAGAGTTACTTTATTGTTTTATTGTGCTACTTCCGATTAGTGATACATCCGGTACTTGTTCAACAATAAGTGGAAAGATAGGTATGTATTTTCGATTCAAAACTTAAACACATTCGTCGCCTTCTGTTTGAATGAAACCAACGACAGGGTACGTCAGAAATATGAATCGTTTTCACAAAATACGGACGGAAACAGAAATCTTTTTTCAAACTTCATTTGTTGCATTTAGCATATAGATATGTACATGCGCTCGAATAGGTACTTATTGATTTTCCACACAAGTTATTACTCGGTGGCTATTGCCTTACGCAATAACAATTTTAAAAGTCTACTTCAAGCACTATTTTGCTATTATTTTAAACCCATTGCAGTTCACCTCTGACTGTACAAAGAAATTGCGGGCAATTTTCGACAGTGTCACGTTTATCTGTACCATTACGTTCATATTTGCAGTTTGTTACTATTTATTTGCGCAAAACAATATATCTGATCATGTTGAAATAGAATGCTCCAGTCCTTGACATCTGCCCAGTGGCTAAACAAAAGTTGTTTAACAATGCCACGACTGTGTTCAAAATATCTCGACATTTCGACTGCTGTTAACGTACAATCGAAAAATCTAAATTGCGTACAGTCCAATCACTTGATTCCTGGCCCGCAGTCTGTCATAAGGATTGTCCTTGTCAGGCATTGCGATATCAAAGCGGTATTTTCCGTGAAAAGGTTCTATAGTGCTCCACGAATCAAATGGTTCGATTGTTATTAAGTTATTATTATTATTATGTTCGATGTGGAACATTTTCGCAATAAATGTCATATTGACATATTCATACCACACATCTACCAAAAGGATCATCCTGAGTGCAATTGACTGAGTGACATGAGTGAGAAGGTTCCAAGTTAATTTACGCTATTCAGTTTCCTCGAATGTCTGTCGAAAGATACAGGATTAGCCTGTCTCAAGAGATTTAGAGCACATAAAGAAATATGCTTTAATAAGTTACTGAATAGTGTAGAGACTAAATTAGCGTGGAACCATCTCGCTCAAGTGCTGATGTGCTATTTTTGTTTAAGATTATCTCGATTTCATCTAAATTCTATTTTCGCTGACGTAAGAATCGATACCTACCCTGATTCCATTGCAATACCTAAGTGAGTATGTTTGGCACATTTCATCGAAAGCAAAACTCGAGCGCCAGCCGGCCTCACCTGAAAAGGAAAGTGCACCGGCGCCGATGCGCGTGGGCTTCCGATGACGTTTGATAATCGACGCTTTATGTCAGTGTGACGTCAGCAACTGTTCTGGTGACGGATGTTTTACTGGAACCGAAAGTGGAACTTGGTACAGTCAAGTGCAAAAATATGGGTACATGTTGATAGAGGGGTGATCTGGATGGAAATATCTGAGCCACAGGATTCTTGTAGGAATGAAATAAGCAACACACCATTAATCATTTATCTTCCTTGTATTTCCATAATACAGTACGTGACAAATGAACTTAAGTTAAATATATATACAGCACTTGAAAAATACATGCACAAGGCACAGCGTAGCAAAGCAGAAAGGGGAGAGACAGAGCACACGGCTTCCTCTTATGAAGTAAAGTGACAGCTCTACGTTATTGTCAGAATGACAGCTCCAACATTATTTAAGATGTAGTTTTAGCTGCTTGAAATCCTAGATATTCAACACATATAACTTACTCAAAAATATGTCCCATGATAGCTTTTATGTCGGCGAATTAAGGTTGTGGTATTATTGTTGTAGCAAAATTAATTCGATACATATTTTTGCACTTGACTCATTAATTGACTTACTAACACCAAGGACTTTGGGTAAGTACTAAATTCACGAAAAATGTGTCCCATTACTTCGCCATTTTTCGATGACAGTCATAGATTATAGCGCTGTCGTTCGACCACACTAAGATTGACTGACGATCGATTCTTTTTTTTTTGTAAATTAGTTGTTTTTTGGTTCGGACGTTTTCAAGCGCTAACCCGAAGTCCATGGTGTTGGTAAGTCAATGACTTGACAGTACTTACATACGATTTTTTTATCATAACACGTGTTCTCGAATCCAGTCAAAGATTAAAGGGCTTTAATTACGCTAATTACGTTATGTTACGTGTCATTAGACCTAGAGTAAAGTGCCTACACGGTCAGCCATGATATTTGTACATAATGTTCGAGACTGTGTGTGTTGTACAGACCTACGTCAAACTTTTGGGAAATTAGGCTTAATACCGCGACTTAACTTAAGGAACCGAAAGGGTACATTCTAAAAAACCCAGTACCTACGTAATTATAATTGGGTAAAAGTATTATTAACTTTAGACTTCCTTAAACCGAGCGTTAACAATGATGATTAAACGTATCGAACATTAATCACTCGCGCGATCAAAAAGTTCTTACCGTGAAAGAATTCGTAAATATATTCACAACAGGCCATCTCTCATTTATTAATCCGACAGGTGCCTGTGTGAGATAAGTACCAGTATTGCTAGAACGTATTTTCGTAATTTGTAGTTAAAAAATAATAATTAAGAAATGAAAGTTTAGAATAAACCGGAAACCGTACAGAAGTTTTATTAGGTTTAATCAAATGCAGAATACCTACCTAATAGGAAATCTTGTAATTTTTGTCATGTTTGTTTGTACGTCTGCCTAATTGTCTACCTATTTAAAATCACCAAGTAAATCTCCTTATCACAATAAAAAATACTTCGCGACAAAACTGAAATTCGTACCTACGTATATACTTTATTAGGAGCGTAAGTATCGTATAATTCAGTTTTTTTTTCGTCTGGCCACCCGACTGCTCGGCGACCCGGGGCGTCATCGAGAAAGGAAAATGCAATTATTTCACTACAAGGTGTCGATGCCGCTCGACCTTGCGACCGAGGAATTTTATGCGTTCTGTTCCATTACTCGGATAGAAAGGTGGCCATTATTGGATCACTGCGCTTCCTGGTCACGCTGCATGCGAGATTACTAATTTTGATAAAGAAGTTTGGGTACCGAATAAACCATACCGGATATTCAAAAACTTTAGTACCGTAGCTTGGTCTTGTTTTAACTACTTATCTGTAGCCTGCTGCAACTAAGTCTGCTAAATTCGTATGAAGGATTAGTCGGCAATTTGACATAGTCAGCTATGGCCGTACAAAACCAGGACGTAACATTTGTATGAGTGTTACGTCTATTTATAAGTAAAAGTAAAGCAGATTTTATCAAAATTTTTAAGTGATTTTTAAATGGAACTATATCATCGCGATCTCAAATAACCTTATCAGTTAACAATAAATTGTGTCAATTGACTTGAGTAATAGCTCACATTTGCCTAATTGCCATGAGTGTGAAGAGACGTGGAATATTGTTTCATCGCATATCAGCGTTTTTCAAAGTATTTTTTTAATAACTCGAGTTAAGAATCCCAATTGTGTAAACGGGTAGGTGGCCTGGACTAACCAATGACCATCACTCTGAAGCAGCGTTTGACCATCTAACTACCAACGATCTTTATTGCCAAGGCCAAGTCTTTCATACTTGTGTCAGTAAGGTTTGCCAAAGAAACCAGGGGTGGCAGGAGTCCAATATTACAAACGACAGCCGTAAAAATAGCATTAAAAAATGGATAAAAACTACCTTGAATGTCAAGTAAGAGAAAATACTTATTGTCCTAATTCATTATCACAACCTGGTAATTGTGCATATTACGGTAAAGTATTGTAGTATTATGGCCCACCAAGAGACGTGAACGAACTCACTCGTTTCACGTTATGTCAGAATTACCTTCAACAAAACGTATGGTATAAAAACCGCCGTACGGAAGCGTGCGTGGGAATTTATCCGGCGACATACATAATGCATCGCAGCCAGCACGCACGCACGCATCGGAACTAATCGGGGCTTAACGCGCAGTGATAATGAAAACCGATTATGATTATTCCAATATATCAAGCAACTCTACAAGTCTACACTGACGAAGTGTACTGGTCCTTTGTAATTTTTATCCATCAGTACAGGCGCATTTCAACTTTCTATAAATGAGGAATCTTAAGTAAGTATATTGGGTACATCAGGGATCATCAACTGCTTATTGGTGCATAACAAAAATGATTCTGAACTGATTGTATTGATGATGATGTATTACTGAATGTTTTAATAATGAAAAACCTTATCAGCTACGCCATAGCCAGCGTAATGCCTTTTTCTTCTTGTGTGGTCCGCAAACCGCTGGTTAAAAACCACTGTTTTTAAGTTTACGTAATAATAGAGGCAATTTACTGTGTTAATGAAGAGGAAAAATTACCTAGACTGTTGAATTTAGTTAATTGTTTGTTCTTTACCTCCAATTAGCGAAAGTTTCTTTAAAAGTCTTTAAAAAAAGTGGCTTCGAATTTTAAGAGCATACTAAAACCAACCCAATTTGTTCTACGTATGATTTTTGACATCCTGCACGGTTAAAATTAAATTGCATCTTGTAATTACCATAATTACTAATTATTTACATTACTATCTTTTATTTTATTATTTTATTATTATTTTTTATTTTATTTTTAATTATTTTATATTTTATTTATTTTTTATTTTATATATTTTAATTATTTTATATTTAATTATTTATTTTTAATTATTATAATATTTTATTTTAATTTATTTTATTTTATTATTACATTAATATCCTGCCTTTCCCACCCCCAAGGACGTGTTACACGATACTTTACGATAGTGTGAGCCGAAGTAACTGAATCCTGGGCCCACCGACACCGAGTCTTAGGATATCGCCACACCGAAAGCGGCCATTGGCAGGATCAATATCTTGGTGAACTATACGAGAATGACTTTGTCTATATTATTTTCTACATCAATTCCTTCAGTACTTGATGTCACGACCAAATCATGGTAAACTCTATTCGCTTAAGTACTTACGCGAAATTAGAAAAAAAAACTAAAGTCGTATAATCCATGTACCGACTGAAAAAAAAAAAAACTGCTCATATGCAGCAGACGGCGGAGTTCCGTGATTTGGCACCTCCATTGACTATCGCCGCTTACGGCGCGGAAGCGCTTTGTATTTAGATACTTACTAAGAGCGACGGACGCTGAAGCAAGTGAACGAACAGTCAACTAAGTCTCGCAAGTCTCGCAAGTTTCGCCGTCTGTTTCTGTTGTCAACAACGAGCGCGGTGTGTGGCCCGAATTTGGTTATAGTTCGACACACACTTGGCGTCCACTACTCACACTTTTAGAATGAAACAGATCAAAATCAGGATATGACGATCCTTTCTCAAAATTAAACTTCCATTAAAAAGTTTAATTTTTGAGAGGTGAAATATTCCGATTTAGGTCGGTTTCATTCTAAAAGTGATACTTGTTCGACTGCTCAGAACTACACGGACACCTCGGTATACCTAATCGCGACTGCGTAGCAAAGCTATCGAACGCTGTACCGAACGTACCTAATAAGCTATGACTTACGAGTACTTACTTGAACAGCTTGCGGTGTTTGCTCGCTGTTCATGTTCATACATAAAATTGTACCTTTCCTGTGTATTTACCTACTTAATTTCACTTACGGATGTTGGGTTGAACAAGTACCTACTCATCACAAAATCCGAATAGAACTGTATAGAACCATAAGTACAGAATCTCGAGATACAATTAAAATCGTTTATCTTCATCAGTTCAATATTTAGCTTCACAGAAAGAAGGCCACATCGTATCATATAGTAACTGGAGCACATATCCAGTAATCTCAAATCTTAATGTATCACTTGTAGTGTGACCTTAGCCTAAAATATTCAAGATTGTAAATTCAACTGAGAAGCCTTATCTAACTGTACAACCAACTCATTCTAGCCAGTGCAAATGTACGCGAACTGTATTGGAATTGATAGTTTGACTCTCTAGTACCCATAATACAGGCTTTGCCTAGTTTGGGACTAGGTCAATTGGTGTAAATTGTCCCATGATATTATTATTATTTATTATTATTAATAGGTACCTAATCTAATCCATGCATTCGATATGTTTTTCTGTTATTCTTATCAAACACTAATCATTTTACCTGCATACAAAAAAGTCTCTACCCCGTAGAGTCTTGAAACCGACTGCTTAACCTGACATACATATATTATATTGTGGTTTCATTTTAATTCAATTTAAGTACGATCGATTTAGAAAAACGTAATGTTTATCGTAAAGTGATTTTATGAATAAAAAAATCTCAAGTGTCTTGTTGCTGTAGTTCTGGGCTACTGGGTTACACGTAAGTTAGAGGCAACCATCGTACCTACTAACAAAGAGTCATTAATATCATTACCCATAATGAGCGCTGCTACAGTTTCCAAGTTATTTACCCACTTAAGGTTGCGGCCTGACGGGCAGCGTGGGGTTATATAACTAAGGTGTGCGCGCTGCTTATAAAAAACAATGGATTAAATTGTGTATTGTTTTAAAGACATACCTACAATCACTTATGGAGAAAAGAAGGGTTATTGGCAGATTAGTTTTACCATGCCATTATGGTCTAAGAACATGGTTTTTGGAACTGCATGGAAGCTGGAGGCATACATAGATAGGTGTATCAAACATTGCACCTCTTTGCTGATACGACAGTAAGATTGAGTGTGTGTTATTAAAAGTACCCGAAGACTAATTAAGACATTTAGTGACGTTCGGACAATGTACGGACTTGGTCATAAATGGATATCTTAGCTTTGCATAATTCCTGGGAATAAGAAAACATAAAAAAGGTCATCTAATAGTTCAACAGTGATGGAAGAGATCACTTTGTAGCGATAAAACCGACTATTGCTATCTTGTATTTTCTTTGTAAGTATTTTTTTTTGTTTTGTTTGTTACGTGCTGTTGTATTTCCAGTGTACAACCCGTGTGCCTTATAGTTATTAACATTTCGGTCAAAGGAAATACACTTTTTCTTTCTTCCTAAACGATCTGACAGTGTTTCATTTCTATTGACCGTGCGGTAGAACCTATTTACGTATAGCTATTTCAGAGTGAAAACTTTTGGTTTCGCACAATCACAATTATCGCTTGTACTCAGACAAGGACCTGGTTCAGCCGGATCGCTTATCAACAACTGCTAGCGGATAATTGTTACGTATTATCTCTTTGTCTAGGATCAGACGGACGCAACTACTGCCGTAATAATGCTAGCAATTACTAATTATTGTGAATTTGCATTCCTTTAAGGCTAATCGAAAGGCATTTGTTTGTTTTTTCACGTCACTGCCTGCTACTAAAAACGATTTGGAAATAACTATTTATGCGACTGAAAAATCTACAATCTCTCCGACCTATGCTCCAGAAATTCGTGTCAATGCTCTACGTTTTTATTTCTCAATTTAATATCATAGGTAGGTAAATCCTTATTTTAAGAACCCCAACTAGATTTTTTGCGAGTTTTATGTCAAAACCATTTTGTTCTCTGGCTATTTTTTAAATTTAGGTACGGTGAAGTGCAAAAATATGTATCGAATTAATCCACCACAACAACAATAAGTAAGTACCTCAACCTTAAGTAGGAACAGATTAGCTTTCATTTAAAACAATCGTAAAAATTACGCTTTCTGCTGAAAATCACTTTCATGAGAATGAACATTCACATTAACCTTCGATTTCGTTTACCATTTTATTGATACAATCCAGCTATGTTTGACTGACCTGTAATATATATATGGCCTACTCTGGTGATGAATACAATATACAATCCAACTCTTATGTAAACCTAATAATGCTATGTATGTAGTGCAATGCTTATTTAGGTACACTCTACTCCTGATTGTTGTGAAAACTTATTTATTCACAATGAATGCGTTTAGGATCAATAGCAAAAATACATTTATCTACACACATATCATAAGTCCTCTATAATGCGTTCAGAAACCGTAGAAAATGACCAGCACTGCAGTACATCGTCGCCTCCGTTTCATAAAAACACACTCGTGTTTTAAGGACCCTCATTATGTAGCAGTTGCATAACATTAGTTTATGCAACTGCTACATAATGAGGGTCCTTAAAACACGAGTGTGTTTTTATGAAACGAGGCGAAGCTGAGTTTCATAATAGGATCACACGAGTGTTTGAAGGCCTAATTATGTACAGTTGCATACATTACTTTATCTACACACATATTATAAGTACTCTAAGATGGGTTCAGAAGCCGAAGACATATATCATACCCATATCTGTCATGAATTTGACTGTTTTTTTTTAAATCATAGACAAACATACCGAGCTGACGTTTCGTGAACTATTTTTTTTTGTAAAAAAAAATTGAAATATATCCCATTCTTAATTATACATGTCGGACTGAACTCGACTTACATACGTAAGTGATCAGTTTTATTTCACTATGATTGTAAATTACGTTGGTTATCAAATTCGGAACATCGAATTCGATATCGAAAAGTCATATAATGACTATTACTTTACTGCAGGACCTGCTGGTGGAGGTGGTTGGCGGCGGAGGCGACGATGTACTGCAATGCTGGTCATTTTCTACGGTTTCTGAACGCATTATAGAGGACTTATGATATGTGTGTAGATAAACTACTATTACCTAACTGTGCTGGTGAGTAGGTATATTTATGTTTCAATACCCACAGTACATGTAATTTTGCAAATGCGCAGCTCTAATGTCAGATATATTTGAGTGCTCATTCCGGTTTAATTTCTAAACCGCATAAAATACTTAATTGACAAGATTTAATTATACACAATTGGACCAATATTTATCCAGTAGTATTGCTTATTGTTATTATATGGATTTGGGTTAATAAAGGTTAAAATAGGCGTCGAGTGTCGATTTTTACATATTCATGCATAACGTTCGTAGAATTACATTACATGCATTAGTTGTGCATATACATAGTCCTATATGTGCTTAAATGATTTTCGCACCCAATTATATGCATTAGTCTTGAAGGCTGTCGGGAATATTAACAATTATAATCAATGTAGTATGTTGTTGATACAGACATAATTTTTAAACGTTTAAATTTCCTTATTTTGTACAGACCTTAATAGATTAAGTAATAAGAAAGGCTACTTAATAGCTTCACCCAAACACTAAGTAATATCCTCGTATACTTACTATTGTCACTTATACTTTTATGTCACTTTTTTAACCGACTTCAAAAAAAGGAGGAGGTTCTACGTTCCACTGTATGTATGTATTTTTTTTTATATGTATGTACATCGATTACTCCGTCAATTGTGGACCGATTTTCAATTTTTTTTTTATTTGAAAGGGTATACTCCTGAGGTGGTCCCATTGTCACCATGTCATGATCTGATGATGGGATCCCAGGGAAATCGAGGGCAACCCTCAAATTTTACATGCACGTACTATGTGTTTCATATATTTTCTAAGGTTATTCAAGTATTTGCGTCCGGTAGTCATCATCTTATGTTGATGAGCTGATGATGGAAGGTACAACTCCTTAACGGTTAGGAGTTGGAGGATAATTCTGAAAATGTTTAATCAACGTAAAATTGTGAAATAAAAATCTTTTAACAAAAAAGTAAAACCGCCTTCAAAAAAAAACTTTAGAAAAAAAAACGTAAAAGAATCCTCTAAAATAATGATAAATAAATAAAATAAAATAAAATGCGTTTATTTCGGACAACAGAAACTAAAGCCTAAAGTTTTATGGCTTAGCACTAAGCAGCAGAAATATGAAGTCGGTGCTTCATTCAAAGAATATTCCGCTCGCACCGCACCGACTTCATATTTCTGCTGCTTAGTGCTAGGCCATAAAACTTTAGGCTTTAGTTTCTGTTGTCCGAAATAAACGCATTTTATTTTATTTTATTTATTTATCATTATTTTAGAGGATTATTTTTAGCTCATCTTTTTGTACTATAAAAATATTTATAAATATTTATACATAGAATAGATAGGTACGTAATTTCACTGTTCAATAAATACCTAAAATACCTATAAAAAACAGTATAAGTTGAAACACTCTCAGGAAAACGCTTATTTTAATTTTTTTATTTGTCTTAAACTTCAACAGAAACCTCAGAACCGCAATCACAGAGAATTCAATTCCGGCTTTTTGCTGTCAGGTTTAGCTGTTTATAACATTTTTTAATGTTATTTAAAAGCAACTCAATACTATTTTCTTTTATGTCCGAACTAAGGCCAACAAAGTTAATGACAAAGAGCTTGCTTTAAGTTTTTCTATTCAGTGCCCTACGTGAGATCAGTGCCCTAAGCACGACTTGTCGAATCCTGCGTTACGTTACGGTTATCGTATCGAGATCGAGAAATCTCATACAAAATTTTAGTTCCAAATACGCTCACGGGCGGGCGCTGTTCCAAACGTCATACAAACTCGTTATAGTTTACTATTCGATTTTACGTGACGCAGGATTCGACAAGTCGTGCTTAGGGCACAGAGTTAAGCCAAACAGGTACTATTCGATGTTCTAAGCGCATACAAAAGACATCAACGGCGGCATCTCGGAACTTGTGCATTGTTTATCGGATCGTAATGTTCGTGAGCGCATAAAAGTAGTTTTAATTAAACTAATTGGAATAAACTTGCCTGTTAAAAATAAACAGAGTTTTATGCTTCTAATGTAATTTAGTTACTTATACTATAAATAACAAATAACATTCCACTTGGGAAAGTCAAATAATAAATTATTTTTATTGTGAAGCTATTTTCGAAAAACAAAAAAATACACTTATTAGGTAAATGTCCCTGTGCCCGACACTGTCCCAATAGTAGGCACCTTATCTTAATAACGTAGTAGCAATAAAGGTTAATTATTGTAATTAACTCATCAATGAGACGGTTACCGTACTTTAATAAATGAAAATAATCGACTAATTTGATGATTTTCTTGTTTTTATTTTTATGAAACATTATGATTATTTTCATTCATTCAGAATATTCCGATAGGTAATAATCTCCATCTCTCGCCAGTAATATTATACGTTACTGAAGAAATTCCTTAGTGGGTGAGCCGCTTGATTAAGTTGCTCATAGATGTTGCCGAGGATAAGTTTATTGAATCAGGCGTTACTTTGCGGAGGTCCATATTTAAGAACTAAAAACAATGTGTAATGTGTAATTATGTTTAGTTTGGATAAGTTTTCCAAACAAAACATGACACAACGCATTGAAACATTCGTTAGGTTCAATCAGTTGAGTATGGCTTAATTATTTTTTTATACGAGCAAGTGGATCACCTGATGGTAAGTGATCACCACTGCATATATGTAGACACTCGCAACCCCGGGGGGTTTTCGGATACGTTGCCAACCTAGAGAGCTAAGATGAAATGCCTCTTGTGTCCGTAATTACACCGGCTGTCTTACTTACCACACCGGAACACAACAGTGCAAGCACTGCTGCTTAGCGGCAAGATTAGCGATTAATTGGTGGAGCACGGTACGGATTACCGAGGTTGCTGGTTAAAATCCAGCTGCTTAACGTATTTTCTGTGCATTACGATTGTATGTTTTATTCTTTAGATAACTACTCTACTTAAATTAGTTTTTTGTTAAGCAACTAAGTAAAGCTGGCAAGGAAAGCTCGTTTCGGTAAATAGTTAGAATATTTGTTTTCGACACAATCCGTCATTGTGCTTAATTAGTAAGTAGGTATTAATAAATAATGTGCTAAATAATCAGTACAAATCATTTTGTTTTACAACCACTCGAGAAAATAAATCCGAAAGAGCTTTGAACAGCTTAAATTTACAAACATTCTAAAGACATAAATAAGATTAACTGTAACCTAGAACAATAAATATAATATTTTAATAACATATATTTTACCAATCGATCAACATAATAAGGATATTTGTAGTCTTTACTCTAGTTATTAAAATGTAGGCGCTGGACTACACTTCTATATTTCATTAATATCTTCTATCAATCGAAATTGGCCTTTAGCACCACAGCATAGAGTTTATGAAGATGTATTTACATTGTATTGGTTATTCGGTCGACGCGGACATTGTATTTTAGAGATCAATCAAAGTACCAAGGATGTCTACACGTAATACGTAAAGCCGTTTGTCCATTGATGGAGCCTTGAAATTGTTACCCTTGAGACACTTTGTGGAAGAGTGACACAATAAACAGTAGAAATCAATAACGGTGAATTTGAGTCGCTGACAGATTTTTGACGTAAACAGCTTGAATATAAAGACATTAATTACATAATTACATAAGACAATTAATTTGATGGTACCTACCGTAGGAGCGATACATATACCTAGTACATGAATATGGACCTCCACAAAGCAGTGCCCGATCCAATTAGCATAAATGAGGCATCTTTTTTTTGTGAAACTATTTAACTCCTCGATGAAACATATTATATTTTGTTTTTTTTTTTCAAATACGCGAACTCGACAAAGCGAGCCGCGGCCAATCGCGCTAGCCTCTGCAGGGTTCGTTTACGGACCAAAGTTATTCACACTTAAATATTAAAGTCACACTTTTGCTTACACAAAAGTCACGTTAAGGTATAAAAGGTGCGCTTTTGTACGCGAAGCGGCGCGGAGATCTTTCCACTTCCCTTGCAATGTGATATATGTTTGGTCGATTCTACTCTTCTCCGTGGGAGCGTATATATTTTCCCTAAATTAGCTTTTAGGGTACACTTAACACAAATGAATGATGCAACTGCATCATAATATGTTATTATTATTAAGTACTTCATTAACCGTAAACAATATTTTTGAGGTTGATTATGATTAAAGTTAACGCGAAAACGACATTTTCCAGTAGTGAATATGTAGTTTTTAATTATGAATCCATTATTGTCAGGTACTTAGTGAGCACGTGATTATGTTGTTATGCAACCTATGGAGTACAAAACACTTGATTATTACAAGTGACGCGTAAACAAAGCAGCCGCACGTGGCCGATTTGGTAAATAAATGATTGAATTGAATTGTCAAATGCGTCGCAGCGGGGCAGGTTGCGTGTTGCCCGCTGCCCTACCTACATAAATTGTAAAGGGACCAAACCTCTCTTAATTTCATCATCATGGTCTTTTTCAGCCTGAAAAGTCAGAAACATACCGCCTGATCTATGAAGTGAGGAGACCCGACCCTAAAGATAAAGGGAAGAAGAAAACATAGGTACTTCAGAACTTTAATGATTATTGACATACCAAACCCGCGAAGTTAGCACCGTGTCTTTATGAGGGAGTCATTTGTCAACGGTATCCTAGAACAAACTAACTGGTGCTATAATAATAGCTGAATTTAATTGTGTTACACATTCGTATAAACAGGCGGAAAACTTTAACAAATAAGTACCTATTAGGTACCTACTTAGGTACAACAACATGGATTTACAATGTTTATTTAATCCCACTTATAACGTTTTAACATGAAACTACCGTGAGATTCAATCATAGTGAAATAAACGGATCACTCACGTATGTCAGTCGAGTATAACCCAACGTAAACTGGTGGCGTGTGCTCCTAGAGGAAGGACTCCGGATTAGTCCGAAACATGTCAAGTTGTGCTTCAAAAAGGAATAATTATTTACCATTATTTTATTATTTTAAATCGAAAATTTAATTTAGTATAAATATACCATTTCCGAGTGGTGCTTTCACAGGTGTGATTTGAAAAATAGGCCTCTGTACTTTATGAGGAAAATCGTGTCTTTGTTAATCGAAAATTAAACCTCGTAAGACTTAAGGATGGCTTTAACGTTAAACTTTTAATAATCTTTTATGAGCACCAGTTAAACATTTATGACCGATGCCTGCGAATTACACGATCATGATTCATGATTTTATAGTACGATGCATATTATAATGACTTAATTAATAATGTACCCGCGGCCGCGGCAACCATGGATGCCAGTGATTCGAAGAAACAATTGCATTGATAGCTTGGTACTTACGAGGTAATTAAAGGTTTAAGAACTGTAAAAGTACTTACGAGGTAATTAAAGGCTTAAGAACTGTAAAAAAATGCTTTGTACAGTCACCAACACGCTTATAATTATAACCGCTGACCGTTCTAATGTCACATATCTACTGATAAGGTTCAGGAATGGGCAGGTAAGAGTGTTTGTCTCATAAGTCCTCTATAATGCGTCTAGAAACCGTAGAAAATGACCAGCATTTCAGCACGACGACGCCTTCTCGCCGACAGCCCCAGCCCCAGCGCCACCCACCACCACCAGCAGTAAAGTAATAGTCATTACGACATCGAATTCGATATCGTAATGACTTTTCGATATCGAATTCGATGTTTCAAATTTGAAAACCAACGTAATTTACAATCATAGTGAAATAAAACGGATCACTCCCGTATGTAAGTCGAGTTCAGTCCAACATGTATAATGTGTTTTTTTTTTACAATAAAAAAAACAGTTTACGAAACGTCAGCTCGGTATGTTTGTCTATGATTAAAAAAAAACAGTCAAATTCGTGACAGGTATGGGTATGATATATGCCTTCGGCTTCTGAACCCATCTTAGAGTACTTATAATATGTGTGTAGATAAAGTAATGTATGCAACTCCACATAATTAGGCCCTAAAACACTCGTGTGATCCTATTATGAAACTCAGCTTCGCCTCGTTTCATAAAAACACACTCGTGTTTTAAGGATCCTCATTATGTAGCAGTTGCATAAACTACTATAGCGACAGTACCGACAGATCTGTTGCTAGTTGCAAACCACTGACAATTCTAATTCGTTTTATGAAGTTTTCGTGTATGTTTAGGTACGTAACGAAAATATTAATTTTAAGAAGATTTAATACATAGGTACTTTGAACATATTCGGAATGTTATGGTGATTAAACATGAACAACGAAAATGAGAGTGCGAACGCGACTTTATGGATCTTTCAACACTGATAAGGCTTGGGCACGCCGCCGTATAAGAAGAATAAGTACTTACACGAAAACACAATGAAATAAATAAATAAACCGAGCAATGCCGCGCACACCTGATACAAGCCTGATACAATAATTCAAGCTTCATTAACCGCATCCACCCGTGACTTGTAATGTCACCAGCAAAATACCAATAAACATAATAATAACTGTCGAAAATAATACAATTTCATAATAATTAATGGGTAGGTAATACTAACTGTCCACGACTTTACTTCGCCTGCGTTGGATTCGATTAGTTTTTTTGCTGAGGGTCGACAACGAGTTTTCCGAATCCTGCGTAACGTAATCGAGTAGTGAGCTGAAACAGCGCCCCCTTTGTGAGCGTATTTGGAACAAAAATGTAGTATGAGGATTCTCAATTTCAAGGATTCGAAAACTTCGTGCTCGGCCTACAGTGCCGTGGAAACTTAAAAGAATGCATTGATTAAATTTTTCACGATTTTCACACTTACAGTACAGTCATAAGATTTCGGGACTTAATCACGGTATAGATCTGATGTTTGTAAAAATATATACCTCAACGTAAAAACACTTGTGCCGTGACTTATGATATTCAAATCTTATTGTTAGGTATTTATTTACTATCTTCGTACCCAAAACCATCTCTATCCATGGAATTCGTTTCTGCGTGAAAGAAAACCAGAGGAATAAATACGATTTCGCATTTATAATTAAATACTAGGGTAAACCTGGGGTAAACAAATTCAGAGGTTTGTTTTGTATATCCTCTCTCTTTCTAGTAAAAGCATGGACGAGCCTCTGTACCTACCTGAGGGAGCCACCGTCCCCGCCTTTACGCTTGAATCTATTTAGTCAGTTCTATCAAGGATAAAATGGGTTAGCGAATGTTCAGATTACTTACCTCTATATCCCGATATCCGGATGGACCTTTACAAAGCCAAAAACTGAAACTTATCTAAAGCTACCTCACGTAGCTGTGGCCACGCCCATCTGAATGAACATGAACTTGACCTTTTTGCACACGATGTATCATACATTGTAAGTGGGATGCGTTTCAAACAAAACATGCAAGTGATTGTAGGAGATCTCTTCCGTTAATAAAACGCCTATGTAAAGACACAGTAACAAGCTTCAAACTCATAAACATGACCTTTCCAACCTACCCAAAACAACACCTTCACCTCAAATACTTCCGAAGCCTAACTCACATATCCAAAGGTTTTAAGGGCTACTTGCGCTAATAAAAAAATCTATTTAAACCGTAAATGGTCTAAACCTAGCAGTTCCATGGATTTTAACACAGCTGAACCGCACAAAAAAGATTATTTTTTTGGTGGTGCAAAGGGCGGTATGATCGCACTAGTTCCATTAGCTATACTTCTATGACAATAATTCCGTACCCCGAACCAATTAGTTGGAACGGAAACTGGTTCTTAATTGTAAGGCACCCCCTACGCACCCCGTCTATTTTCCGCCGGAACTGTCCATCTCACAATTAAAACTAAAGCATTGCACTTGCCGGCCAGTTAATTGTTTCCAATTACGAGCGGCCGACGGGGTGCGACATATATAAGGGGGCGCGCGCGGTCCGACCAACATTCCGAACGCGGAGCCAGTCGCAGGCACATCGCACTTAGGCGAAAATTTCGAGGCGAGTACTGGTAACCAGCAGCGCCTTCGCTAGTTCGTTTGAGATCTCCGAAACTTAGAATACCTTACAGTAATCATGCAGTCTGTGGTAAGTGTTTTTTTTATACATTCATATTTTAATTTTCCCGCTTTTCTGGATACACATTTTTTATTTTTATTTATTTTATTTTTTTATTTATTGCAATGGGAAACAAACAGCATAGAGCTTTTTTACAAAACAACCCTCTACATCTATTACAATTAAAACAGAATTTGATATAGTTACTTACGGGAATTTAAGTTATTATCACACCTGTCTACAGTGTCTATTAACAGAGTACTGCAACATAAATACAATTTATAATCTATTCAAAAGTCAAAAATATTTTACTATTTTCCTTAAAAAATCGAGTCAATTTCAAAAATATCATTTTACGTTCTAACGTCTTGTAAGATATATCTAGTCCAACGAAATGTTATACATATATATAATGAAAACGTTACGACCCAACACTTGACTTGGTCCATCGATCTATTTCAGTGAAGATTAGATTACCCATTACCCCGCTCATCCGAGCGCGTCATTTTTTTAACACTTTCTCATCATACTTCACCAAATTAAACTGAACTCTAAGACTCAGTTTCATAAAGCCCCATTAGCAACAATCGGGGAACATAATTACATAAAAATATTGGGATGAATTGAGAACCTCCACCTTTTTTGAAAACAAACCGGTTAAAAAACCCATTTTAATTACTAATTCAAAATAATAGTGACATGACTAAGACGCGACGTGTATACCCTTCAGCAGATATTCTAAGCGTACGAGGAGTTCTAAAATGTCCACACACGCTTTGTCTTGATAATAGGAGTCGTTTGTAAATCTTTATGTGATCCTCTTTAAGTGTAGATATGACTACTACTCGTCATCTCATTGGACGACCCTTAACCAGTACAACATAGATCGGACTTAAAATGTTGGCCTAATGAAGGGTAGCTCTACTTTTACACGCTTTTGCTAGGACTGTCCTTTCAACTTGAACTTTTAAACTTTTTTAATCACAAGATTTAACCTAAAACTAACCCTAGCTTGTAAAATCTGTTTCACTATGGGATTCCCACTGCAAAAAGTTTACCATATGGAGCCTGTTTCATAACGAGGTAACTTGTGTAATACAAGCGGAAGTCTCTTACTAATAAAAGGAGTTGAAAAAAGGTTTCCACTTGTAATACAAGTTAGAAGTCGTTATAAAACAGGCCCATGGTGAGACATTTTCATCATCTTTTTTTAAACCAGTTGTGGTTTCAAAATAAATTTAGTATCAGCTGTTTCACTTTTTTAATGAGCTGATACCTACGTACGAGTATAAAGCTTTTCAGTACACTGTCTACGAAAACACCGTCTACGATAAATGCAAACCTAATTTATTGCAGTTTTATGATAATTTATGTACGCAGCTATTTATTATACATGAACTTGACGCCTAATTCGACCCACAATTCGTCGCATAAATCATTCTAATAAAATCTCAGTGCTTTACTATGTCAAGGTTGGCCTTTACGAAACAATGTATCTTAACATGACTAATACCACACGACTCTTAATAGCATATACAATTTAAATATCTAATTATATGTGTTTCGCTGTAACTGCTCATTTCCATAACACAAGTTCTCATCAACTTAATTTACTTGCTCAACCCTCTTGAGTACACCTCTGTTGGCAAGTTTTTCACTCTGCATAATAACTTAAAATAATATCGCATATCTATAAGATTAAGGATAGTTAGCTCCCTTGCACTTATCTCTAATAAAGAGCTTAGGTATACAGCTAAGATGGTTTTGCGCGCTGGGCGGGCGTCGCACGCGCAGTCGCGCATCCTCGCATTCCTCCGTGGGCGGGAGGCGCACTAGATGCTTAACGATTCATTCTAATTGCCTGTAATTGAATACTGGAGCTGAATCATCGCCGATATTTGCATTGAAGTGAAATCGAAGGATTATAAACTAAAGGTTTTAACTTAGTCTTGTACTTGTAAGCATTAATTTTCTTAAAGAAAGAAAAGTTGTGAGAATGTTAGCATAGAGAAGAAATTATTTATACTCTCGGCTTTAACTATCGTCAACAAAGGAAATGTGTCGGAAAATGGCCTATTTTTAATGTGATTTGTGAAATATTGCCTCGTTGCTAATCTAATTGGCTTGCATGTCGTGTCGTTACAACCAGTAAAAAACGTTTGCCCAACGCATCGCGGACACACGGCGGTCAATCAAGCGCGTAATTTGAAATTTTCCAATAACCGACACTTTTCTCGTGACCTTCGCGAAACCATAACACTTCCTCACGCCCCCGGCTTCCTCCGTGTCGCAACGAATTGCAATAGACTGGTTGTGCACCAGTTCGCCGAATGATAATTCCGATCTATTGCAAAAGGGTTTCGCAACAGAATGCAAAAGCGGCCGATATGAGGCCCACGCCCATAATCACTGCAACCTGCTTTGTCAGATCCTGCTTTCCTCGTAAATATGGCGAACGACAAACTCCCATTTAAGATTGCGCTAGCAAGATATGCGCCATAATTTTCTGATCCACACCAGTCACTAGGCAGTCCAGTAATGCAAAACCAACGCGCATTGTCATTACAGTTCCATTATTATTATTATTATTTGCTAAAGATACATCAACTAGTTTACCTGCTCATTTACTCCGATGTGGAAACAAAAACCAAACGCTCAACAAAATTAATTGAAAAAGATAATAACACCCGATTAAGTTAGCCGCGAGCCCACACGTTAACGAGAAAATGTGGAACAATCTACAATTTGCCATTACATTAAAGGTTAGACAATTCCCGGTTTAAGAATTAGAGCAACCTTTCGAGAGGGCGGCGGCTATTGATCATTACACAACTACCGATTGTTCACAAAATGGCAAACCTAAGTCATTCAAAATGGAATGCATAAGTACCTATACTTGACCACACACGTAACGTAATGTTAATCTACTTAAAGTCCGTATTAAATCTTAATAGCCCAATGTTTGTACGAAAGCCGCAGGGTTTGGTTGTTATCACATCTCATTTTAAATTAATTGCGAGAGAACAAAAAGTTAAGCACCTGACACGCGAAAGTGATAACTCATGCAGATATGGCAACAATACGACAGGTGTGCTACAATAGAAGTCATAAATTAGTTGGTATAAAGTGTATAAAGATATAGGACAACTAATATCTACTTAACTAGTTTATTGCAAGTAACATTAGTACTGCGTTGTATATTACCAAAACGATTTCCAATTCACATCGAATAATCAGCCGGAATCGAATGAATTACATTTAATTCAAAGCAGAGAATGTTTAAGCGTATGTAAATGAAACAGGAGCTGTAGATTACATTTGTTAACAGTTTTCTCAGACACCAGATTGAATTTTAATCCTCTAATTAAACAAAGCCTTCGTTTGAGACAGAATCTCAGAACAATACGCGGAACACGGAAGATGGGAGGAAGTGTTTGATTGTTTTCATCTATAGTATTGAAGGATTTATAAATTTAAACAATGGGTTTTTGTTGGATCTTATGCTGTCCACCTGTATAATTGTACCTTCAGATACCTTGAATAGGTATATTCTTGAAGTCTTCCAAACTAATATTACAAATGCGAAACTATATCAGTTACTTTTTCACGCTTAAAACCACAGAACCAGATTTTGATGAATTCATGTAGACGGATAAACGGAACTTGGATAAGGACATAACTATGCTATTTTTGTCCCACAAAATTTCCAGCAACAATCGAATTCTAATACGCAGACGAAATCGCGGGTAACAGTTAGGTAGGTTCCAAAATATCGCTCCGATCCGAACTTAGGTAAACTCAAAGCGAAATGTTTAGTTAATTGTAATGGTAGTTTGCTAACTCTCGGGCCCTATAAATACTTCGAAAGTAGTTCTGGAACTAGTTTACTTATTTAAAGCTTTCCAATAGCAGTTATTTTATCTGTCATCTCGGTGCGTGCGCGCCACGCCTTCGCCTTGGCGTAACAGCGCCGTTTGCAAAATATCCCTTTATACCACGTATTTACGACGGATACTGTTTTGATAACCTTAAGGGAGTGGTGAATTACACAATTTGGCTTCCTGAGTAGGCAATCAAAAATTTGCGAGTTCCAGCTAAAGCATTAAGTGAAACAATAACTCTTATCTAAATGCAGCTTAAAATCGTAGGTAGTCATTCAGATACGTTCTAAGTCGCTCTGATCCTTCTCCAAAAACCAACACAATCTCAACAGCTGGTATATTTATATTGGCATCTGACATTGGTTTCAAATCCGCAACCTCTACGGTTCAAAACTCCTCGAAACCTCGTTACGCTCTCGCAAATATAATTACCTCATTCATATGTTCTCCATTTCACACGCTTTGTAACACTAACACACTGTAAAATAGTTTAATTATGCAACACCCTGGGGCACGATCGCATGTATTAAATGACTTTTATGTTTTATTATTATTGTCCAAATCTCATGATCTTTTGTAGACGGTTGGGCAACGCGTTGCGGTGGGACGCGACTACTAATTATTAGAACAGGCACTGGCGCTTTCCTTTCAACACATTCCTCGATAAGAATCGACTTGTCAACTGTCCAGACGACGGACAATGTTATGAAAGATAAGCGATGCCTTCAATTAGGTGACATCGATTGGATCTCACATGCGTCGGTCCAGTGCCTTTGTTCACATCACCTTTTTCGAACAAACTACGATACGTCGGTTTAGTCTGGACGAGCTTTACCGCGAGCCTGTGGCTGCTCATTCCCAGGACCGCGGTTTTGCCGTGATCCACGGGCGAGCTTTACCGGCGAGCCCATAGAACTGCGATAAAGCTCGCTTCACTTTAGATTAAGAGGTTAGAGGTGGAGCATTTGCTATGTTTAGGGCTCTACCAACTCCTCAGTAAATGATTCTCAACTTACCAACTCTGCTCCTCTTTCCAGATTGTCCTTGCCGCTACCCTCTGCCTGGCGCAGGCGTCGTGGCTCCCCGCCCCCGTCCAGGACACGCCCGAGGTGGCCCACGCGCGGGCGGCGCACCTCGCCGCGCACGCGCAGGCGTCCACCGGCCACGCGGCGTGGGCGCCGCTCGGACACGCTGGCTACGGTGGCGGTCACTATGGCGCTCCCGCTGCTGGTAAGGACCTTAAGTTGACTGTCAAATAAGTGTACAGTTAGCATCAAAAGTAAGCTTGTCGGTCTTTTACTGTGTCGCTGGAACCATAATGTGCGACCAGCTGTTTTTTGATGCAGACGTACTCGTGAACGTGCCTAACGATGGTGTGACGAGAAATCCTAACCCGTTTTAACGTGTAAGGCTTTTGCGTGTAAGAAAAGGACAAGTAGATTTTACGTTGGGTACGTATCGGCTGTAGCCTGGCCCGCGTGACCGGTAGAGTTCAGTCTTTCCTGTTAATTAAAATAGGCACCTCCGCTATGTAACGGCTGCTACTCTAGTTAACCCGGTTAATAAAGCATGAAGTTATAGGGAAACGCAAACTTAACAGTTCTGCAGGAATATAGCTAGATGTGGATAGACTATGAGCTTAAAAGGAAAATCATTGCTGTTCTGTTTAGTTAAGTATATCTTTTACGCCTTTTGGAGTAGACTGTTACGGAAGTATTTAGAACTTAAGATCATGAGCACGTTATTTAACCAACAAAATAAAGTAATTTGGTTAAAAAGCCACTGACGTACAACCTACTAAATTAATTACGAAATGGTTGCACGTAACTGGAGAAAACAGTATTGCTCAACGCGAATTTATTAATTATCATAACAATGAAATTGTCCTAATCACTCCCTTATTGCAAAAGTCCTCGTTAACTATTTAGTGCTAGTTATTTTATTCAATTACACCACTGCCTATCTCTAATCTTTTCGTTTCTCTGAGCGATACGCACTACTAAATCCATTTCGTGGTCAAATTGTTAAACAATATATCTTATTTACTTCCAAAATGTATAGCTAGTTACATGGGTTCTTATGTCACTGTTTTTATAAGTAGGTCTTTAATCGCCTCTGTTTGTAGCTACACTTTAACATGAATATCATGACATGATACAGGCTAAATGAATCCACTAAGTAGGTACTTGATTAATTAAGACTTCCACTCTTTTCATGTAACTTACCTTATACTTAAAAACTTGTCGACTTGTTCTGCACGCTGAACATATCTGATTCTAACCCACTTCTTTATTCCAGGTCTCCTGAAATACGGCCCCGCTCCCCTCGCGCACGACGGTCGCGTTGTAGACACCCCTGAGGTCGCCCATCTGAAGGCCGCGCACGCCGCTGCCCACGCCAACGCCGCCCACGGCGCTTACGCCCACGGCCCCATCGCCCCCCTGGCCTACCACGGCGCTGCGCTCGCGCCCCTCGCCCACCACGGGGGCTACGCCGCTGGCTACGGCAAGTGGACCGGACCCCCGGCCCACATCCAGCTCACCCACGACGGACAGTACGTCGTGGACACCCCTGAGGTCCAGCACGCCCGCGCCGCCCACTTAGCCCAGTACGCGCACGCCGCGCACGCCGCCGCCTCCTCGCCCGAGGAGCCCTGGGGCCATGGCGCCCACGGCTGGCACTAAACCCCCCTACCTCTGACCCTGCCAACACTGCCTGACGTCTATTTTTATATAAAACAGAGAAAATGAAAAAAAAATGTTTACTGTATATGTAAAGATGAATGCGAACTGTGTAATGCAAACTGCAACTCTTGTAGAGCGAACTTGCAAAAGTAAGAATAAAAAAACTTAATAATGTTATTTTTTACTTTTATTCTCACCCTTTAACAGAAATTTAAAAGTCCCATAAAGTATACCTAGGGCTATTATTAAACCACACCATAGTACAGGGAATGGCGAGTATGTCTTAATCATTTATTTCAAAACTATAATAAACAGAAATAATAAAATAAATAAAAAGACAAAATGGTTTCCAAAAACGTATGATTTTATAATTCAAAGCAATATACCTAGGCACTTAATACAGAATGTTACGAAAACAATAATACTTTATCATTATCACGTTATTTAATTATCACTGAAATGAAAATGCATAAGAGTATTTTAAGTAAGTACCTAGTTTGTCTGGTTCCACATTAAACGCTTTGTCATTTCATTTTGGACCGAAAATCGCATACGAAAGTACAGTCAATACCAGATATTCAAGTGGCCAAAATATCACAACACGCACTAAAGATGCGCAATTCTGAACATCTAGCTACCCAAAGATTACTTGTGTAGATAAATAAATGTTTTGATTCTTAAACTTAGTTTCGAATACCTCTACATAGAGTATAGTCGACGAAGGAAGTGCTTTATAATGACAGTTCCTACTATAATAGATAGAAAAAAAAACAAGGCATACTGTGACATTAACTTGTATTTGAAAACGGTTTTTAATGTTTTATTTAAGACGTACCTACAAATCACACTGAGCCAGGGTGGTAGAGCAGTTCGTTGGTTGACTATACTTAACATCTTTCGATAATAAAATCAAAACTCAAAGAAAAATGCAACGTCAACCTTCATTCACTCACATGAGATTCAAGTGTGCTTCGGGTAGTATCCTCATCTTAACTCATGGATTTGGCTACTGTAATTTTATCTACGGAAGTGGGTAGTGGGTACAAGATTATGTGAGAATGATGTAATGTGTTGTGCTGCCGTAATGAGTAAGCTGTAAAGAAAACTGGTACGGAAAATTAAAGGCAACACTCATTTAATATGTACCTGTAGATAGATTGTGTGTAGGTAAGTATATCAAATAAACACTAAATGAATGAATGAAACGAATACGCGACGACATAAACCCATTCTTTACTCAATTACAGTCAAATTTCGATAGAGGCGGCATACTTCGCAACTAACGCAAAATATTATAGAAATACGTAGAGAAAATTTAAACTTGTTTTTACCAAGCTTGGGATTTTTAGGCGGGGATGTGGGCCAGGAATGTTTTTATTTTGAGAAGTAGGAACGAATTTTTACGCAGCTAGTGAAACGTGTTAGATTTTTTTATACAATATGTTAAAAAAAATCTATCCCTAAATCTCAATCCTATCATATAATATAACGAAATGTGGCAAGTGCGAAACATTGCTACGTTTCTCTTTTAGGCTTCTTATTCCATGGCTAGTTCGTTAGTTTATATCTGCACGTGCCAGATCTATGGTACCTGCCATAATCGTAAGGTAGTGTAAAATAGTAGTTTATGCAACTGTTACTTATTGAGTGTTTTAAGGTCTAAATTATTGCTACCTACCTTGTATCTTCTTTGTGTCTTATTTCTTGTTTTGCCTGTTATGTGGTGTTCAATAAAGAGTTATTGTATTGTATTATGTAGAGTTGCATACAATACTTTATCACACATATCATAAGTCCTCTATTATGCGTACAGAATCCGTAGGTAATGACCATGACCATCATTACGACAGTCAATTTTCGTCTTCAAAAACCAATACAATTCAAAAATAGGCCTTAATTAAAAAAATAGTACCTATATACGAAACGTCAGCTCGATGCTTGTCTATGGTTTAAAAAATGTTGGTTTTTGAAGATGTATCAAATTTGAAACTCCTGACGACATCGAAGTCGGTACCGAATTATGACTTTTCGTTACTGCTGGCGACAGCAGTAATGAAAAGCTGATAATTTTCTACGGTTTATGAACGCATTATAGACGACTTATGATATGTGTGTAGATAAATATATATATACGAGTGCTTTAATTAAGGTTCCGTACCTTTAAAGAAAAAACGGAACCCTTATAGGATGACTCGCGTGTTTGTCTGTCCGTCTGTCACAGTCAATTTATTTTGAGTGGTCTAGGTAGTACAGAAGTAGTAAGAAAAATTAAGTACCTACTTAACGTAAACAAACATAGATGACGATGATGATGATGTCATTTACGCCGATTTCGGCTGTCTGCGTATTAATTATTGGAGCTTTGGTAGCATGCTCAAATATGTAGAAAATTGTATAATTCCCACGGGATAGCGATAACCGAAATCTACGCAGACGAAGTCGCGGGCAACAGCTAGTATCATAATAATGGGCTGATGGTCTGCGGTGCCTAGCTAGATTGCCTAGCAAACTGCTGCGTATTATCTTTTCCAAATTTTGCCATTCACAATTTTGTAGGGGCTAACAATCCTTGCTTTGTCGCATTTCAAGGTATGTAAGTACATGGTTTAAAAGTTTACGACATTTATGACGTCTCCAGCACAGCTGATGTATTTTTCTGTATACATATGGTTTGAATTTTCCAGCGCTTTAGTTTTGTACTGTCATGCTGTGCAGGTAATTTTTTTTGGTAAAATAAATAAATAAATAAATAACCTACTTATTACAAGAATAATCTTTTACAAGTTCCGGCTTTAAAAGTTGGCTGGTGTAAGCCCGTTTTTACTCGCATTTTAATTGTTTGTAACTTGTGTTTTATCCTGTTTGTTTGAAATGTTTGTTTGTTGCATGTTAGTTTAGCTTAAGTGGCAGAGATCCCTTTAAGGGATAAGTTCGTCTTTGTACATGTAGCTGTTGTCCTGTAAACTATTATTTATAAAGTGTCATACACACATTATAACAATATTGCAAGTAAAATTTTACCCAATTCTAGTAGTCGGATTGACTTTAAATTTGGCATAGATGATGTAAATTGGATGACAATGCAAGTAAAGTCAAAAAAAAGTATACAATCAGCAAAAAAGGTTTTTATTAAAAACGATATTTTTAACAAAAACTTATTTTACATTATGCAGTATACCTATGAGGCAAGCGAGCACTCAGAGACACCCGCAGCATTAAAATAATAGCATGCACGTTGCCGTTGAAGGGCCTAACTATGTCAAGTTTTATATCTTCCCGCATGCATGCGGGACATAACAATTCCTTGAATGATTATTGTTTAGACATCGGGGTCAAGTGCAAACCACTCTCCTATGAAAGTCTGAAAGGCTAGCATGACTTTTTCCCTACTATTTTCCTTATACTTATATGTATACATATACTACAGAGGCAAAAAAAAAGGTCAAGCGTACCTCAGTGTTTGAATATCATTGGCGAAGATTTCGTTCTAAAATAAGTATTTGGGATTTACTAAAAAATAGGCACTGGTTTTCCATCAAACAAAATTATAATCCAAAAGTCATACCACAGTCTATACAGTCGTCCGACGAAGGCCTCTAACCAGGTCAATCGTGCGGGGGGGTGCGGGGTGCGGGGCGGGCAGGGCGAGCCCCCTTGCATACGCCGCCACTGCCCGATTAGTTAGGAACTTTCGCCATCCTTTTACCCCGGCATTTACTAATAAGCTCTTTACACTGTGGTCATACTATCACATGTGCGCCGCGCCGCCGCGCCGCCGCCGCCGACGATTTTGCCACGCCGCCGCCGCCGATAGACTTGATCGGCGTGTAATCGGTGTGGCGAATTTTTTTATAATTTGAAAGTAGTAGCAACTTCTTTGCTAATTACTTGCCATATTTCAATACCACAGTTATAATTTTACCCTCTTTCCGCATTTCATATTTCTAAACGGCAAAATTGTTTTGTCGAGGAGTGCGGGATACGATGGGACGCGATCCTTCGCTTTGGCTGGCATTCAACTGTGTTGAAAGGGATGTCGTCTTGAAAGAGGTATTAGATAACCTCCCTCCCTTCGTGATATCCCTTTAGAAAGGGTATTGTCGCAGGTGTATGCGCAGCATTGGGACCTCCAGAGTTTTAACTCGCCGCGATGCACAAGACCTTTACAGATTCGTACTCACCATTAAATGTGTAGGATCTGGGTGATGGCACTATATATAGACGTCGGGCTCTACGATCCCCCAGCTTGGCACAATGCTTGACATCGACTCTCTCTACCACGTCATGTGTCAGTAGTGGTAATGGTGTCTTGGTGAACGGTTGTTGTAGTATTTAGCTTGGATAATGGCGTCGTGGAGAGTGCCGAAACGCGTTAGCGTGTAGTTTAGTAGTGGTGGTGATAGTTGGGTCTGTATGGCATGTGTTGATTCGTGTAGCAGTGGAGGCGGAGGTGCTGCATGGAAACATACATTTGCCGCATAGATTAACTATTTTTCACTAGTGGTCGCGGGTGAGCAAAGTAATTGTTTTTAGTTCATAAATATGGACCTCCGCAAAGTAACGCCTGATTCAATAAATTATTTTCTCTCTACCACCACGTAGCCGTTGCGCTAAGATTGGGTAAACACCCAATCGGGTGCTAAGTGTTGCCAATCTCTGCACCGCTGCCTCTGCCGCTGCCGCTGCCTCTGTGGGATAATCGTGGAAGAGGATCGCTACTAAGACCTCAGTTCTCAAAGGTGCTAAGTGGTTTTCGAGGCAACACTCGATCATTTGCTTTATCCAAAGAACAATGGTGGCTGTTTAATGTTTCGTGCATTTTAAAGCCTCCGGGATTAAGCTGTAGTGACTTGATAGGTTTACGTTGGTTCCTTGGCAGAGAGGGCGCTGTGTCCATGTTTGCGGTCGACGGCAACCCCCTGGGAGGTGGACGCCAAATCCTTTTTGTGTGGGAGTTGAGCCGTTGGCTGCAACCCCCGCTCCGGGTCGTACTTGGTTCAGCAGATCGCTCTAGCCATAAAGCGTTTGTTGTCAGTCTTTTTTTGTTTATTTTTTTCTGTCGTTTATTAACTGGTTCTGCATTTTATTTTATGATTTTATTGGTGTAATTTATAATTGAATTTTAATTTTCATATATTTTCATATCTTATTTGAAATTTTGCGTGACTGTAATTGTGTACTATATTATTGAAAAACCTGAAAAAATCTATGCCACGCCCATTTCACGCCGATCACGCCGCCGCCGCCGGTAAAAAACCATCGGACGCCGCCGCCGACGATTTTGCGATCGGCGCACCTGTCTAGGTCATACCATAGACAACATACAATAAAATTATAAAAAGAATAAAAACATCAAAAAGGTTGTGCAATCTTGCACAATAAGCCTCGGACAAACAAACAGACATTTTGATTACGGAACCCTAAAAAGGTGATCGCCACCGTTGATTAACCTCTGAAACATCCAAGAAATCGCAGGCTTTGCCGGCCCTCAGGAATGGGAAATTAAAATAAAAGTAGGTGTGCAATACACATAATCATGCGTTTTCGCATTACATAATGAACGAAAATTACTTTTTTACTCAGCGACCACACGTGTAAGATAGCTTTGCATGTGCGACACATGTATGTTTTCATTTTCTCTGCTCCAAGTCTCTGTGCGTCTTGCTTCCCCTACAAGTGACTCACTTCACTCCAAGCGCCTTCAACTTCGATACAAACTGTACGAACCTTTTGTTGCTCGAAAAAGTAACCAAAAGCAATCAAGAGTAACGTACTACAGGTGGAAAGTTGGAATCACTCTACTTTATCTCATCTACCGTAGTAATGAAAATGTACACTAACGACCAAAGTGAAATATCGGAGTATATACGTGAGTGATCCTTTTATTTCACCATGATTGAGTCTCACTTTAGTTTCATGTTTACTACCTAACGACATTATTTTCCCTAAACAGTACCCAATTCCCCTCAACGTTTTCGTAAAATCAAACTAGATAGGTAGGTACCTATTCAAAGAGCATAGACATCTCTTTTACGTTTCAGTTAAAAACTGAATTTGTTTGAAATGCAATAACTTTTTCGTAGGTACGTTTACACCGATACGTCGGAAGGTCTTTAATTGTTTAATTGGTGAAATTCTTATTAGTACAATATAATATTACAAAACAACTAGCATGCTAAGCCTTATAACCTGTATTCGCAAAGCAGGGAATCCGATATGATAGAGTTTCCAACCGATAATTTATATGTATACTAGATAATGTAAGTGTGTATATTAATATACATGCCGTGATTCAGTTTCACCCGTATAACGGAATTGCGTAGCTAAATAACAGACAGGCATGACTGAACTGACCCAGTCAAGGTTAATACTAGCCATTCATGCAATTGTAGAGAAAAGTTTCCTATAGGTATTTCACATATTTGGTTGCGAAGAATTTGTTTCGGGTCTAGGCCAAGGTAGACATTTGAATACTAACATATATTAATACAAGTTTCCTGATGATTCATCACCAGCCTTTTTTACGTCCCACTGCTGGGCACAGGCCTCCTCTCAGAATGAGAGAGCTTGGGCTATAGTTCCCACGCGGGCCCAGTGTGGATTGGGAATTTCACACACATCATTGAATTGCTACATAAGCCCCCCGGGGACCTAAGCGAACGGTTTTGCGACGCACGGGAGAGAGTCGCCCGCCGCGACGGGGGCGTAGGCTACCCCAAGGGGGGGCGCGGGGCTAAAAACATTTAACTGTCACCATTACTAATTTTGTCATTTTACGACAATACCCAAGTTAGCGAAAGCGACCCACGTTGACGTTTCCTCATAGTTACACTGTAACTCTGGCTTGGGGGCGTAGTAATTATATGAAATGAATGTGGGAGGAGCATTTGGAAAAGTTTGGGAACCCATGAGTTAGACCGTCTGACCTACACACGTTTATTTTGAATATTGTCCGTTTTAGTATAGTATGTACATCGATAAAAATCTGAGGCTCATGAAAAACCACACAAAGACAAGCGTTGAAGTTTACTATTTAATGTGGCATTTGCATAGTAATTAAGGAATTCCGCGTACTGAGTACTGTATCAAATAATCATAGAATCATTTAATTATACAGACCTAAAATAAAATATTTTCTGAACGACTTAATTTAGTACTTACTTAAAGTAGGTATTTACGCGTAACATTATTAAAATAAAGCATGAAATCGAGTGAGTTTTATGGAATCAAATGAAGGCCTCTGACATAGTCGCTTTTATATAAAATAATAAATAATAATAATAAATATCATGGGACAAATTGACACCAATTGACCTAGTCCCAAACTAGGCAAAGCCTGTACTATGGGTACTAGACAACTGATAAACATACTTATATAGATATGGACTGTATCTTTAATTTATATAATTTTCTACTACAGATTTAATGGCCGATCACACTGCGGCCGGTGCATTCAGTGACGTGTCGTGGATGACAATTCACTGGTTGAATATTAAACTAGACAAAATTAGACTAAAATTATTTTATTTCTCAAATTTCAAACTGAAACGTAAATACACAAATACCAGAAAATAAATCCAGGAACTGGGATTCGAACCCAGGACCTCCACCATACCATGGCATCGCGCTACCAACTGCGCCATCCGAGCAATCATTGGTAGCAGTGAAAAACCCCTATGTATATGACCGAAAAAATTAAAATACAAAAAGTTAGCATACATTTATTTTTCGCATTCAACGTTGGCCAATGAAGTGCATCAGGAAAGCCAGACTGCCATTGGCGGTAACGGCATCATCACGAGATGCCGTTTAATTCTTAATATCGTTAATCCCAGTTCCGTGACGTTGGTTTAGCTAATATTAAAGCAAATTCACTACTTCTGAGGTCAAAATGTGGTGATGCATGAATGTAGGTACTCCGTTAAGTACTACCTACTTCTTAATGTGAGAATAATCTGTGTTATTGATGATTCGTCTAATGGATTCGGGTTAAGCGAAACGGAATGATAAGGTAAAGATTTTTTTTTGTAAATAACTTTTGCTGATTGTACCTAACACTTACACTGTATCCAAGTTAGTTACAATATCCATACTTACCAAATTTCAACTCAATAAATTTAAAAATTAATTTAATTTCTAAGATTTGACATAAACAAGCAAGCAAGCAAACAAACAAACACTGCAACTAATTAACAGCTTGTAATAAAAATAATGCCCTTTTGAAAATGACATCTGTAATATATCACGAATGAAACATACAATGTTTATAGTTTTAATTAGGTACACTTGTGTAGCGCGCAGTGCTGTGGGTCAAGCACGACTTGTCGAATCCTGCGTAACGTTACGGTTATCGTACCGAGATCGAGAAACCTCATACTAAATTTTAGTTCCAAATACGCTCACGGGAGGGCGCTGTTCCAAAAGTCATACAAACTCGACAACGTTTACTATTCGATTTTACGTTACGCAGCATTCGTAAAGTCGTGTTCGACCCTCTGATGGGGCGCCCGTGCACGCCATTACAGCTCTCGGGCGTTATGAAAATAGAAAAGGTCCGAGGGTTTTATTTAGGGCATAACAACCAACTTAGCTTGCATGTTATGAGTCTTGTCACGTGCAAGTGTGATGAATAACAGTTTTAAATGATCCGCGGTTAATTGTACCACCTAGACATAATGAAAACGGGATATTAACCGCGTTTACCGATTACCTTATAGGTTTGACGTAACCTATAAGTATGTCGAAATACCGGGAGCTCATCAAACAAGTCTAATGCAAGTGTATACCAGTGCCCTAAGCACGACTTGTCGAATCCTGCGTCACGTAAAATCGAATAGTAAACTATAACGAGTTTGTATGACGTTTGGAACAGCGCCCGCCCGTGATCGTATTTGGAACTAAAATTTAGTATGAGATTTCTCGATCTCGATACGATAACCGTAACGTAATGCAGGATTCGACAAGTCGTGCTTAGGGCACAGTAGTATGCACGTAGAACTTTGATAGGTACTTAACTCATCTGTACTCCACCGTCAGTCTATTTACCAGGCACATTACGCAGCAAGTCTGCCCGGAATATCAAATTTTGATCTTCGATTGTTTGCTGCGAAACGCAAAGTTTGGTGACTCAAAAATCATGAGGCAGGTACTAACGACATGTACCAAGTGCGTGAAAAAAAACTCAATGTGATAAGACGAGTCCCGGGCGACCATCGACAACAACTAATGGGGTTTGCCACAAGACTAATAACTGATCAAATAGGAAAAGCAGTTTCGGCAAAAACATGTTCCATAGGTACTTAATGTACCTATCCATGGGCTTAAAGGTAGGTACGGGTAGCTTGTGTTTCGTCGGGTAGAGCGCAGACCCCCTAGCATACCTACAAACTATATTGACGACGTCAAAGCATTGGTCCCTCTCGCACTTGCCTATTTGTTAGAAACTTTAGAAAGTGACGAATGCTTTAGCTCTCCGATAAAATTTACCTAGCATGGTAAATATAGGTACTTTATCACTTAACGCTTAAAGCTCTTGATCCTCCTAATGCGTGAAATGTATTAATAAAGTAGCCGCGTAACTGAAAACTGTTACACCCGCCGTTTTGTATTAATCCGCAAATTCTTAGTAAGTAAAAAGTTTATTGACTTCAATACGTTTGGCCCGGTTTTTGTTCAAACATTTGTAACCAACGTCTGTCTGGCAGTAAAATGGAGAGGCGTTGTATTGGCGTGCTTGGCCAATGTTGGCTCGATCGCCTTGGCAGTGACCTCCGTGGTAGTGGCCGTAAGATGTTACGTGCATCACGAATTGCAGCTTGAGCAGTGTTACGTTGACTCGATGCGAACTGTTTAACGTTAAATGCCATACAAATTGGCAAGAAATATATGAAACGGATATAAAAAAAAACTTAAATAAAGTAATAGTAAGGTACTTAGTAACATAAAATATACCTTCTTACGGATGTTTTCTGGTGCGAAGTTCATAAAAATGTGGAATATGTAATAAATAAAATGAGCACATAAAAATACAATTTAATAAGTATCCAACTCAAACAAGGTGAAGCTTGTTTTTTTTAAATACCTAATACCTGATATTCTTAGCCTGTTTGTCTCCCATTGCTGGGCAAAGGCCTCATCACCTCCACAAATCTATCTAAAGCTATTTCCGATTCTGAGTAAGTAATAAAAATATTTTAAATTTAATGACTGGTTTCCAAAAAATTGACCCCACCCACTCAACATTAGGGGTTGTACACAATCCAATGACTCACTACCGCGCAAAGTCCGAGGTACAGTCGAAACGCCACCTATACAGTACATGGTGTATGTCGGTATTCTGTGATGGTGTTCGCAACGCCCAAAACACGACTGGAAAACCCAAGCTCGTACTCATCTCCATAATATAAACAATCACGGCGCCCGCGCAGGCTGTGTCGCTAGCGCGTCTTCTAACGCGCGCGTCGCGAAAAAAGTGCTCGAGTGGCGTATAAAATAAAATATAAAAATACATGTTTTGAGTTTAAGAGTGATTGAGTTTAAGGTAAGAGGACTAACCTGTTTTTACATATTTAAAATATTAATATACCTAAGTGGGATAAGGCTAGAAAAAAATAATCAAGTAAGCCTACCTATATATACTGTTTCCATAATACAGGATAATTGAATTCATTTAATGATAAAAACAGGCCAAGTGCGAGTCGGGCTGGCGCGCGAAGGGTTCCGTACCACCGTAAATTTTTTAACACTACATTTTTTAAATGTTTGTTGTACATAGTTACATATTTTTTTATATTTGTTTTATAGCTATAGTAGACTTATTATAAGCGAGTGATACGTTTTTTACCATAAATAAAAGAGGCGTAGGTACATTGAATGACTGCAATGTATATTGAACAGGAAGACACTTAATAGAAAGCCTTGGGTTGGAAATGACGGCCGCCACCATACATACAGCTAATCACACAAAACTAGTCCATTATAAGTAATTTTCAAAATTATTTGAGTGACATTTCCTTATTTCATTGATATTAATCGCGTTTGTTGTCACAATATCAATGGTGAATAGTACTTTTGTTATTTTCATCTGTCGTCAGTGATAGGAACATGGTTCTAAAACAACACATTGCAATAGGTAGGTATTGTCAAGGGCAAAAACGTGTATTCACACAAAGTGACAAAAACATGTACACATTACCGCGGTAATAAGGTTGATGTGTAAATATTTTTGTCATAAAAAATACACTTGGTATTAACGACGACAAAATATATGTACACATTACCGCGGTAATAAGGTTGATGTGTACATATTTTTGTCATCGTTAATTCCAATTGTATTTTTTGACGTCGAATAAAGTTATGCCTATGTCTATGTCAATTTCCAAGCACTGAAGTTTGCACTCCTACTTAGATCAACTGATCTTGTAGGTATTGCTACGAAATTAACAAGTAATTTTTTTTACTCGTTAGGGATAATCACTAGGTCCATAGATTTCTACTACTACAGCAGAATAATTGCGTAACAATTTTGACACTCGTCAACGGATTGAAATGTCAGTTTATGTTAGTACGACTGTGACGACTGTTTCCGATACCAATTGTCTGCCTAGCATACAACATGATCGCGATTGCGGGCGAGTTAGACAATAATTGTCAGCCCAGCATACAACATGATCGCGATTGCCGGCGAGTTAGACAATAATTGTCAGCCCAGCATACATGATCGCGATTGCCGGCGAGTTAGACAATAATTGTCAGCCCATCATACAACATGATCGCGATTGCGGGCGAGTTAGACAATAATTGTCAGCCCAGCATACAACATGATCGCGATTGCCGGCGAGTTAGACAATAATTGTCAGCCCAGCATACAACATGATCGCGATTGCCGGCGAGTTAGACAATAATTGTCAGCCCAGCATACAACATGATCGCGATTGCCGGCGAGTTAGACAATAATTGTCAGCCCAGCATACAACATGATCGCGATTGCCGGCGAGTTAGACAATAATTGTCAGCCCAGCATACAATATGATCGCGATTGCCGGCGAGTTAGACAATAATTGTCAGCCCAGCATACAACATGATCGCGATTGCCGGCGAGTTAGACAATAATTGTCAGCCCAGCATACAACATGATCACGATTGCGGGCTAGTTAGACAATAAACATGCAAGTCAGTACCTAAAAATTGGTTCCCTGTCCAGCATAATGACAATGCTAAAATCAGTATGTCAACTCTCGCTTGCTCCACACATTTTGTACAATGACTGTACAGTCAGTCGCAGAAGTAGCCGAACACTTTATGTTATGTACTTTATGTTATGGCAACAACCAACCATGCAGCTATTATCAAACCGCGATCAGGATGGGATTGGGCACGTGATGTCGTTTAAATAACATTGTCAATGATAGAGTTAACAGATAACGAAAATACTTATTTTAGTACGACGAAGTTCTAAAACTAGGAAAAAATGATAAACCAGTAAATTACCTATATTCATAAAATAAAATACAAATGCTGTAAGTAAGCAATTATTACTTTTAGAAATATTTACTATAATATAATTGTAAGTACTGTGCCCTAAGCACGACTTGTCGAATCCTGCGTAACGTTACGGTTATCGTATCGAGATCGAGAGATCTCATACTAAATTTTAGTTCCAAATACGCTCACGGGCGGGCGCTGTTCCAAACGTCATACAAACTCGTTATAGTTTACTATTCGATTTTACGTGACGCAGGATTCGGACTGTTGCGCTAGCGGTACTTTCGAACCCTTTCTCATTGCGGTTTAGTGATACGAGACTAAGGTTGAATCTTTGTGTCACATTAGTGAAAGCGATAAGGTACTAGTGGTCAGCTACTTTTGGGGCTGACCATACCATACCTAGCGTGTTAGTTCAACATAGGTATCCATGGTCAATTCTAAGGTGTTTCTAAGGATATTTCACAACATAAAGAAATTTGAACACATTTTACAACCAAATACGAAACATTTATCATTAAGTCCTAAGTAAGTACATGAGTTAAACTCAAATAAAAACACATAGTTAAAAGTAAATTAGTACCGCGTGGCTAACAATAGCTATGTACCTATGTGATTTGCGGTGAAACCTTTAATAAAGTCATGAATTAGGTTGATGCTGGTTATAATTATCTGCAAGCTAAAATTGCAGATCGCAAGATAAAGGAAGACTATCATACATACACTTGATCAGTCTTGCAACGTCTACGCGTCCATGTGTACATAAAGGTAAAAAAAAAACAGATGAACTATTTTTTCATAGTAAATTGTGGCCATACTTAATCAAGCCTTCTACGTCAAAAATGTGACAACTACGAAGCACCCTAGTTTTAGAAACAAAGGTTTTTACTTTATAATGTTGTACGGTACCTACTTACACATATTTTCTACAAGTGAGATATATTTAAACTGGATAAAGTCGATTAAATTTTTCTAAAAGATATAGCAGAGTAAAACTATTTCTGTGTGTCACTCTTCCACGAATTGAGTAAATACTTGATTGTTCAACGAGGGAGGAAAAACACCAATTTCTGATGAGAAATTTTGGCATCCGATCATCACGAGGATGTTGAAAACTCGAGTTTGGAATTGGCGTTTATCAATACTTAATCTAGTGGTATTTTACCTACGAATAAGGCATGCATATCCCCTCCCCTGTATTTTGGATATCATATTCTATGTCACACTTTCCAAGAATGTGAGATAAAACCTCTTTTCTAAACTGTACCAAAATCGGCACTTCGTATTACTTTCCCTTCTCATACATACCTATTTGAGGTTTAGACATAATAATTATATCATTATCACTCATTAGGCCTTGATCGCAAGACAACTCTGCAAGTAAACAATGATGAATGAAATGCATTTCCTGAAAAGAGCCATCGGGCTTTAAAGTTAAAAATGATTAACAAATAAATGGCGGTTCTTTACCGATTTATTGGCACATAAGGACGCGACCACCGTTAAGAAACGGTGATTTGATGCGCCAAGAATCGGTAAAATAAAGCAACACCGTTACGTTCCCATAGAAAACACACAGCCTATAGATTGTGGTTTACAACCTGACATTTGCATTTATGCAAATGTTAGACCCCGGTTCAAGTGCTTGACGACTCGGCCAAATGAGATTGCCGGTGATGTTTTGTTGTTTGTGTCAGTAGGGCGCTACGCGTTTGCCAAAATGAGATTCATAGCTCAAGAAAAGTTATTGGAAATGCTATATTAGACAGACATAGGTAGATACTTACATATGATGAGCAGGTAAATTTAAAGACTTATTATTTTGCCGTTGAGTAGGAAACTGTAAAAACGCGTATATTTAATAGCGATAACATTTCAATGTCTTAGAATTGATTTATACAGTCAAGAATTCAGCCAGCGGTTAAGACACCATGTATAACTTATTCAAAATATTATACAAGTTCTTTGTGAATTATTTAACCTATGTCCGTATTTTGTTTCAGTTACCATCTAACATCAATTAGTGAAAATGATACGGTCGGCAGAGGTAAGTGAGCTTGTTTTTATTTGTATTTTACTCTTAACTGTAAGTAAATTTATTATTTTATGGTATATAAAGTCAAATCATACTTATTAATAGAATCCGTGCGGTGTATGGTAGGTATCCTACAAGCTTATGACTTTATCAGGTAATTCGGTATTCAATATTATAAATTCATGCTTCATGCTTAAACAAAATTATAGATTTACTATAAATTTCGATGCACAAATTAAAACAGCTTTGTTTTTAGTGAATTAAAACAATAAGGATACTCAATTGAATCAAAAACTGGCATGAATAAATCCATTATTAATGCTAAGTCTTCTGCTCATTCGGTAATTATGCGCCTAAACTCTTGTATCCGTGACTAATGGTTCATTTCTGTTCGTTAACCATAACGACATTAGCAATTTTACGTTACTTTAGGGTTCTGTGAATAAAATCCGTTTATGAGTACAGTCGTTAACACGACGACTATTCGCAAACCTCTTCACAATACCTCGACAAGATACACATGCTGTATTGTAATTGCTGTTGTAATGCTGTATTGTGCTGCAGAGAAAATTAAGTGTGTAATCGACTGGTAAGCTTTACCGCGGTTTTACGGGTCCGCCGGTAAAGCTCGCCCGGGGATCATGGGAAAACCGCATTCTTGTTTGAGAGGACAGCCAGTCCGCGGTAAAGGTCGCCCGTGGATCACGGCAAAATCGAGGTTTTGTGAGAATAGCCAGGTTCGCGAAAATTAAACAGCGGTAAAGTTCACCCTTTATACCCCTAGTACGCCAAAAGGTAGACAAATATGTCTGTGGATAAAATATTTATAACGTTCCAATGACATAACATGAAACCTAAAACCCGATTCAGGGTTTAAATTTATCCCAAGAAACTGTCAAAACAGTAGTAATTATTATTATCTACTTATGAATGACCGTACTACAGGCAGTAGATAAATTGTCTACTCAATTGTCAAGTGTAGATAAGATCGTCGTCATGTCAGCCGAAAGACGCCCACCGCTGGACATAGTAGATAAAATACCGCGAAAAATCGCTCATCGCTCATTGGTAGATAAAACGGGTGGATAAACTTTATCGCGCTAAAGGGGCTGCAGTTGACTGTACCTACCAGTGCTAATAAAGCCATTATGCTTTACATTGGTTAATCATTATGAGAGAAACAAGGGATGTGTGAATAAAATAGCATACACATATGTATATTTATCTTTTGATTTCCTGTAGTCTTTAGGAAATTAAGTGTTGTTCTCTTAAATAGGTAAATAAAATAAACATAATTAAAAGACCGCATCCAGGAAGAACAATTTTAAAATTCAAATAGATTTACTATGGGTCATTAAATCAAGGTGGCTGAACTATCATGGCTAAAACGCAGATGTATAGTTAGATTAGAACAATAACATACTAATTATATTTTTTGAATGAACGTCACTTAATGACTCGTATCTATATTTATTTTTTTCATTTTTTAAGTAGAGTCGTAATCCAAATGAAAAATAAGAAGCTGCCTACCTATTTTAAAGTTTGTAAGTACACCAAACATCAGATCTTTTATCTTGGAGTACTTTAAGTGCCTATCTACATAAACAGAGACTATTGGTATAGTGCAATCAGAAAATTTAAAGACAAATTGTGAATATTGTGATCAACACAGGAGTTTACCAGCTAGAGCATGTTCAGTTTGGCTTATTCGGTGGAAACACACATGGTGCAATGCCGATAACTTAAATCAAAGTAGTTATTGTAACTTATTTTCTACCACAAGAATATGACAAGAATAAAATAAAAGTAGAATTGGCGAAAACTTTACTTTGAGTAGGTAATTTACAAGAAAATCATAAAAACACTGCTAAACATAGTCATCCAAAATCCGAAACCAAATTAGAGATATCAAAGCGACGTACCTATTGAATAATATTTTGCTTCACTCAGTTTATTCAAAGACAGCTTTCGTCCGCGGCTTCGCTCCCGTGGCAAAACTCCCTATCCCGGCGAAATTTCGCAAAATAACTCTATTTCCCTTGTCTACTTTATAAAGGGAACCTCTATGCAAAATTTCAGCTTCCAAGTCCAATGATTTGGACTAGGCGTTTATGCGTTTTTAACGATCAAATCCGCACACGTTAATACGTACCTAAAACGAAGGAACTATTTGAAGTTGTGTTAACTTGTATGAACGAAACATAATAAATACCGCCAATAAATGCTATCACAAGTTTTTTCTTCAAAACGTGTTAAAGACTGTAAATTCAAATCTTAAAATAAACAAAGTACCATTTATATGTAGACTGGAACCAAACTATGTTCATAATAATATGGAAACACGAGGTTACACGCGCCTCTTAGTTAACAATTGGAAATTCCAACTTACTACAGATACTAGATAATATATATGTCAGTTATTATAAAATCATCACCATATAAAGTTTTATGCTGCATCCCGCGAACATCAATTATGCGCAACAGCACGACAAAAACAACCTTTGTATCGCTAATAATTGGAATTAGTGCATGATCTTGTCATTATAACAATTATAGGAACTGTATTGATGAAATAGTGGAAGAAAAAAATGATTGCAGAACTAATAATTGTAGCTCAATGACTGATTATTAACGAATTAACTTTTTGCCTGCTGATAAAAGGAAAACGCACACGACAATGTATTGAATCGATGACATGATGACATGACTTAAAATTGAGATTGTGACTTGTGATTAATATCATCTGAGCACTTAGGTAGGTAGGTACTTAGTGCTTGCAAGCGCTAACATTGGACGGTTTGACAAAGATTCTATCTCTCGCAATCTTAATACGCGGAGAGGAATAGGAATACGATCACAGTGTGTAGCTTTAACACCAGTCTCGAACCTACACAGTGTGTAGCTCAGTTTAACACTAGGCCCCTGTCTACTCGCTGTTATCTCTTGTTCTGTAAATCTCTGACTTCATGTTAGACGAATATCAAAATAAAAATCTGTTTCCAGGCATGTTCCTGTCCGATCCAGGAAGTGGGCCCTTCCATGGCGGGTGCCTGCGGTGGTCAGTTTATGCTGTTCATGACAATCCTGGAGTCTTTTATCAACGGGCGCTGCGACCTCGCTGACCCTTGCAACCGTGTCACCAGTGCCAGTCCAGAGAATCTGTTGGATAGCTATGATTTTATTGTGGCGGGTGGTGGCACTGGTGGGTCGGTGGTTGCTGCCAGGCTGTCGGAAAATCCTCAGTGGAAGGTAAGGAGTTTATAAAGGTTCTGACACTCTAGAGACTTGTTACTGCAGGACAGTATAACCGCCACCTGTGTCGGTCCAGAAAACATACCATACCTATGTAACTAATACGTTTATTTTGTGGGCAGAGGGTTGTCTTTGGCCGATCAGACGTGGGTGCAGTCTCTTGTCTATTTAAATTAAGTCAATATTAACGAGTATATGTAAGTGTATTGCTTCATAAGACGTTCCTAGGCTTTGTATAAGCAACTACAGATCATCCAAAGGTTCACTAATTAGACTCGTCTTATTCTCTAATGGGTAGATCTACTGCGATTAACAACATAGAACGTCGGCCTCCCATTCACGATGTCTGTCCATCCGTATCTAGTTAATGTGAAAATCCGTGCATTGTCCATTACTGCAAACTACTGACAAAACTGTGCATTGTTTGTTAATCAAGGCATGAATATCATCTCAATAAGCTTATCTTATCTTTGTGTAAAAGTAAATACTATCAGTTTCAGTAATATTAAGATATTTTTTATTTACTGTTTTAAGATTGATTTTGTTTCGCGTATTGTGTCTGCTGCAGCGTAATATAGGTACTAATTTAGTCTTCAGAATATTATCTAAATTAGGTAGCTACGTACCTAATTTCGATTCTTCATGCGGGCCATAGGTGCAAAGCGCGAATTAAATAAATAATAATAATAACATCAAATCAATTGACATCAAATTCGTTTGATTTGTTAGTTGAACCTCATAATAATGTGCCCTTTCGTAATCGAACTCGATCTACACTAGCTAAAACCACCAAAAACAATAAGTTTTTGCTACAGCACAGAACCCACAGCCATTATTGTCTGGTCATGACAATAATGACATCATCAACGTCTAGTGAATTAGTTTCAGAACTAGTTTTTAAATTAATCTTTTATCTGTTTCCAAATCTTTTTATAAATTCGTACAACAACTAAAACCGCATGCTTCGTTTGTGACCGATAACAAAAAGTTAAAGTTATAATGATGTTAGGGTTTCGCACACGTCACAAAAACTGATACGTACTTTATGTGCGTACCTATACGTTTTTGGCACAAAAAGCTGGAATTAACCATTAATTGCGATTATTTTGTTGTAGGTATAATATGACTAGTTATTTATGAGATAAGTTTGACTGCTTTATTTAATCACTAGCTGTTGCCCGCGACTTCGTCCGCGTAGATTTCGATTATCGTTATCCCGCGGGAACTATATAATTTTCCCGAATAAAAAGTAGCCTATGTTATTTCTCAATATTCAAACTATATTCTTACCAAATTAGATCTAGATTGGTGCAGCGGTTTTCCTGTGAAGAGGTAACAAACAGACAGACAGAGAGACAAGAGTTACTTTCGCATTTATAATATTACCTGGTTAGGATTGAAAACAAAATTCAGTCACTTACACACCGCCAGTAAAATCATAATTTTTATTTCTGTTTCTGCCCCTTTTGTAATACGAGTACAGTGACTGGAACATAGTGTTGCGTTTACGGCTATATATTCCCGCTTACTGTCTATAATATAACTATACAGTTCTTATTACTTTTGCAAGTAGCATTGGCGTATTCCCCTATAGCATCAAATTTACCTTTAGGATCAGTCCCAGATTTTATCTATGACGTGCGGGAGACCCCATGGCTACGCCCATTTATAAAATCAATGATCATCAGCGGGAATCTATCACAACTCCGAAAATGGTTACACTTTCGCTTCGTTTCACCTTTTCTTCGTTTGTCCGAATGCATTTTTTTCTGAACCTGTAAATATTTCGGACCATCGTGTAGAACGATTTAGGTTAGGTTAGGTTTGTTTTATAAAAATCCTGAAATATTTACAGTTTCAGGAAAAAATGCATTTTGACAAACGAGAAAAGGTGAAACGAGAAAATGCTGAAACGTTTGTCGGACAAACGATAGGTTACCATCATCAGCACAAGTTACTGAATTAGCCACGTATAAAAACGACATCTTATTAAAATAATGTCTGATTTCGCTTAAGAGCTGCGAGGAGCAAAAAGCTAACCATTGCCTGTCACTAGGTAATGTTAGTTACACTTTTTTCTCTTATTCATACGCAATTTTTATTACTATAGATCAAACATAAAGCATCAAAGTCTGTCAATCAAAGGTTTGCATATTTTGTTACTGATATCACTATTAAATTATATATTATGTAATCGCACATGCCCACGTCATTCATGATCATGGGCAAGATAACTTCTTAGGAAGTTTAAATGAAGATGAATTATTTACGGGTGTTGTGGGTTTTCCTTAAAGCAATTGAACATGTCATGATATCAAATACCTACCCACTGATTGTTTTATAGGTCAATTGAAACGTTCGGTAAAACCTAAGCTAGCAATAGATAGGCTAGAGATAAATTACGATAACATGGCCCGCTATTTTGCACGAGTCCAGAGTCGTCTAGGCGTCTAGGCGCGGGACGCGTGAAAACACACTTCCGCACGTCCACCAAACGTCGTTTTTTAATACATTTGCAATAAAATGACAACGAAACCAAAGGTGCAAAGCCCGGCGCGAGCGAGCATTCTTATCCCCCCGCCGGGGCCGACTCCGGCGCCTTTCTCCACCAGCGCCTTGGGAAAAGTAAAAAGCACTAGTGCGAAAATCCAACTTTCCGCACGACACGTCGCCACAAAAAGTACCACCACTTTTTGAGCAACTATATTAACCCCTAATCTGGCAGAACTGAAAAGTGAAAACCTGAATTCTAGTCTCTTCTGATTTTATACCTACTAAAATATGTAATAAAATAAAAATACAAAAAGACTACTATAGATATTGATGATGGTTCAAAAGAAAAATGTTTTAAGTAAACTTCCATTGCTAATGATATTTGACATACAGTGACTTTGGATTATGACATAAATTTGAACAGCAGAAAAATTCATTGATGACGTTTGTGCTATGTACCTACTGTCTATGTCCACCATGAGGTACATTGCCAAATTAAGGGTTAAAAATGAGTATTCCATTCCAGGTGCTACTCCTAGAGGCTGGCGGAGACGAGCCGACGCAGTCATCAGTCCCAGCTTGGGTCACAGCCTACTGGGGCCGGCCGGACACTGACTGGATGTACAAAACCGAGCCGCAGGAGAAGGCTTGTCTGGCGGCAGGCGCGCAGTGCAGTTGGCCGAGGGGCAAGATGCTGGGTAAGCGTTTGCTTTTGACCGCAGCAGCATTAAACAATGGAAAGAGTCGAACGGTGTCTAAGGTAGAATATACTGAATAGGCACGAACCTTTCACGGTTCCTAAGGACACCGATATTTTTATATTTTTCTTTGTAAAAAGTGTAAAATGTTACACAATAGTACACTATAAAGCTTAACAAGTTCAGAATCAACCTATAACGAGCTCGTCACTTCTAACTTATAGCCTAATCTTTAAAGAGCCTATATACCCCATACATATTTGCTTAGGTAGGACGCAACTAGACTAGCCGCGGCTGAACCCTTGCTCCTAAACACCTAACAGACGTAACTAAAACCTCTGACTTGTATGGCCTACCGTCACCTCATTCTCTCTTCGCACTGCCTAGATTAGAAAAAAAGAAAGTGACAACTCCAATAGACCGCTTTCAAATCTTTCAGGCGGCAGTTCCGTAATCAACGGTATGATGTACATGCGAGGTCACGCCGCCGACTACGACGCCTGGGCAATAGATGGCGCCACCGGCTGGTCTTGGTACGACGTGCTACCTTTCTTCCTGAAGAGCGAGGACAACAGAGAAATCGGGAACGGTGTCTCTGGCCAGTATCACAATACTGGCGGGCCGTTGCCGGTGCAAAAGGTGAGAGAACTGCAACTCCATATCGCTTTAGTTTACAGGTTTTATTTGTGCCATTGGTTCGACAGCTGCACACAGGCTACAGGCTTGCGCTATACGATATTCACATAGCGATAGCAGAGACACCGCATCCCATACGAGCATCTACGAAGCACCGCTTGTCTAGCAAATTTCCGTTTGTCCATGTACTAGCAAGTGTCAGTACCTTCCATTCTAGTAGGTAGGTACGCTAGTAGATAATAATACCCTCGAACCTACAGACAAGTGCGGCTTTCAAGAGGTCGAAGCGTATTTACACGGTCATTTCGCATGACTGCTAGGTGCTGTTTATTCCTTAGTTTCAAATAGTTAGATGTTTTTCGCAGTTCCGGCACGCGCCTCAGTTCGCTCACGACGTGGTCTCCGCAGCCATCGAGCTCGGGTACCCGCCGACCAGCGATCTCAACGGAGAGACATCCACCGGCTTCACTATTGCACAGACCTTGAACGAGTTAGTATTGCATTTCATCTTTTTTGATCGTTGCCAGCAGTATTCTGTCTTACGAGCACGGCTTATTTTCAGCTCCAATCCAATCTTAAATCAGGTTATGCCACTAACAAGACATTAGAAGTCTACATCATTTCCTTAAAAGTTCCCATAAATGTACGTACCTACGACTAGACTTAAATAAATAAAACGTCGGTTAGACACTAATAACGAGTTAGTCGACAAAGCTCTAGACAAAGCTGTGGGGGTGTTTGCTTTCTCGCTAGCTAATAAGAGTTTTGGTAAGGGTATTGGACCAGCAGAGACAGCAAGTGGTGGTTGGCAGCAAAGCTGTTGTGTTATCCGTTGTGTTCATCTAAAGATCTAAATCTAAACGTATGCCCTCAATTACAAAATAAATTCGCAATATCATGTTCTACGTATTTAATTTTTCTTTCAGTAACGGCTCTCGCTTCAGCGCAGCGCGCGCCTACTTGCGTCCAGCGTCCAAGCGCGAAAACCTGCATATCGTGCTGAATGCTCACGTTGCCAAAGTCCGTATTGACCCCGTCAATAAAAAAGTTCAGGGCGTCGAGTACATCAAAGACGGACAGACGAGATTCGTGAAAGCTAGCAAAGAGGTAACTATGCCTATCTTAAATAAATAATCTGACATCGACGTAAATGCTGCCAAACGGAAAGAGGTGGCAATGGATTATGTTCTCTATTCGACGCGTTTTCTTTGCTGACCAATTGAAGGCAAAATTCAGCCGAGTTAGTTGCTTAAATTTTTGCGTTACACAACCACTTAAATTAGCCTATCGGCGATCTTTGACACACGACTAATAATATACAGAGATGAATGAATATGAACAGGCTTATTTAGGTGGCAGAAACAAACATACAAGAAAAACCGATTGCCTACTCTGATTGTTTTTATGTAATCTTACTTTACTGATTTGTGGCATTCAATAAAGAACATTTGTATTGTATCCAATAATAAAATCCAACGTACTTCTTAACTTATTGTACCCCAGGTCATCCTATCAGCCGGTACAATGAACTCCCCGCAAATCCTGTTACTCTCCGGCGTTGGTCCCAAAGAAACGCTTCAGAATGCCAACATTCCAGTCATAAAGGACTTGCCGGGAGTCGGACAGAACCTGCATAACCATGTTGGCGTGGAACTGGAATTCACCCTGACCAAAGAACCGGAGGTTCCCAACTTGGACTGGGCTAGCGCGACGCAGTATTTACTGAACAGAGATGGGCCACTGTCTTCTACTGGGATGTCTCAGGTGAATGAGCATTGATCGTATTTGTTGAGTTATTTGACGCCAGCTTATTATTTTCACTCATCAATCTCCTCTTATTCAGCTGACGGGTATAGTGAATTCCAAGTATGCGGCGCGAGGCGGCCGGCACCCCGACATTCAGTTCTTCTTCGGGGGATATTACGCGTCCTGCGGCGATGGAGGGGCACACGACCCAGACAAAGTGAACGACATTGAGGAAAGGAGAACCATATCGTGAGTATTTTCACTCCGAGACTATAATTGTGTGGACCACAAAAGCGAGTCTTTTAACCCTTTCCAGGCCGACAGTTGAAAAATGACAATCGAATGTCAGCCTTAGTCATACAAATTAAGACACATGTTTGACAGGCAGTATGTGGGTGCAAGAACTTTATGAACTCTGCGAGATACATTTTAATAGGACTACACGAAGCGTGCAACATTCTACCTAGCGCAAAACTTAAACAAGTGAGGGCTACAGAATTTAGCTTGAATGCGATTTAACTTTAGCTTTTTGTCTTGGCCAGGGGGTCACGTTCATTGTATGACCTTGATAACAAGGCGGAAATTTTATACTTTATACATCGTCAACCCGTCAATTAATTGAACCATTCCAGGATATCAGCCATAGCACTGCAGCCCCGCAGTCGCGGTTACCTCGGCCTGCGCTCAGCCGACCCCACGGAGCCTCCGATCATGCAGCCTAACTACTTTTTCGACGAACATGAACTGGACGTGTTGGTCGACGCTGCCTGGATCGCGCATCGGCTGGCTAATACTACTGTTAGTATAAAGTTTTGAGATATGATTGGTACAGTCAGCAACAATAGTTGCTAAGCAACCGAAGCGCTCACAATGATCTAAGCACGGCTCTATTGTTATAGACATAAGAGCTTGTGCAGATCATTGTGAGCGCTTCGGTCGCTTAACAACTATTGCTGCTGACTGTATGAAACCATGGACATATCGTAACCACTCTGTGTCCGAATACAAGATGACTATGAAGGCCGATTTACTGGTCTGGTGACTGGTAAATTTTTGGTCATGAACAGTGGCGAGTAGCGAATCGTATGCAAACCAAGTTGACTAGCTACAGTCTGATCAGTTTATACCACTTTAATTATCTACTTTGCGTAACACTTGACCAATGTAAATTGCGCACAAGGGAAGGAATGGAAATGGAAATTCTCTCGTAGCGTGCAAGGGTTTACTCTTTTTAGAAAGCGCTATGGCACTGTTGTTTAATGCCCCAGAATTGAGAGAATGTTTTTTTATAAGGTTATTTGGTATTAAGCGAGTTTTCTTATCATGCATTTGTATGATTGCGAGTAAAAAGGTGTCCTTACGGGGCCCGCTCCACTCGCAATAGAAACCCCGCTTTACAAACCATGTTTATTAATAAAATAAAATTCCAGATAATGCGCGAAAAATACGGCATGGAGCCAGTAATTATGGAGGACTGTAAGAACTTCGACCAGATACCTTCGGACGAGTACTTCAAGTGCCTTGCTAAACGTCACACGGCGCCCGAGAACCACCAAGTGGGGACCTGCAAGATGGGCGCCAAGCACGATCCCATGGCGGTCGTTGACCCGGAGCTGAAGGTCTATGGGATCCAGGGTTGGTATAGAATAGTGTTTGTAGTTGAGATGTCGCTAGAGAAGACGTAGGCGCCTGGAACGTTTTTATTAATTATGTATTCATTTTGTTTTAGGGCTACGTGTAGCTGACGCTTCAATAATGCCTACTGTTCCAACGAGTAAGTTTAAAACTTAAATGAACCATCGACTGCATACTTTTGCATATACATTTGTACTTAAGAGTCAGATTCGAAAAAAAATATAAAAAACTTTTATCATTTCATGTACTAACCTAAAATGTTTACGTTATTTAAAAGGAATGAAAATGATACGGAGTTTTAAGGTTTTTGTCTACATAAATCTATGTTATTAACAGGCAACACCGCGGCACCAACTATCATGGTAGCAGAGCGGGCATCACAATTCATCATGTCGCGATACTCGCGGCTTAAGAACCGGTTCGGAGTAGATTCGTCCACGGAAAGAAACACGCCTTACGCGAGTACCGACAAAAAGTGAGTTTGAAGGATTACGTTTTTAGAGTTCGAGATTGGACTAGTCTGGTGAGACCACGGGTGATACGGTTCTCAGAATCTGTTTTGATTTGATGCAAAAGAGATTTTCGCCGAAATGGCCTGTGACCGACGTACTAAATTTCCTTCGATTTGTAATATTATTAAAGCCCCAATAATGAAATCTTTATCATAATACCTAATTAGTCAAAATTAACGACCGTGTTCGATGCGCGTCGATCACGAATTGGTTTGTTGTTTGGGTGGATCAGTTGAACTGTCTATTTCAGTACTGGAGAGCCGGGAAGCACGGCACAAGCGTCTTACTTCCAACCCAAGTGGAAACACAATCCCAATGAGAAATACGATTACGATAACCATGACAGGTGAAGTATTCCTACTAAGGACTAATTAACCCATTATGACGATCACTGACTTTCACAGTTAGCACTTTCATATGAAAACAGGTGAAGAACAACAATGAATTATGAACACTTTTTTTTTATACGACGAGGAGGGCAAACGAGCAACTGGGTCATCTGATCTACCCATAGACAGCCGCAACCCCGGAGGGTTTGCAGATGCGTTGCCAACCTAGAGAGCTAAGATGAAATGCCTCTTGTGCCCGTCATTACACTGGCTGATATTAGAGTTAGAGCCAAAGAACATTAGACCAGCCATAACAGCGCCAGTAAGCGTACACTCAGCATCAAAACTATCGGAGCGGCTACGGCGAAAAGCGAAATATAATGGAACACGCAATAACACGCTTGTTCCGACATAATGTTTGATGCTAATGCTAAAATACATGTGATAAATTATAAAATAGATTGCGTGACGCTCCATGTCCATGTATCAAGTTTTGTGTATATGCTTGTCTACTGCTACAGTTTAACAAACTTGGCACCGCCACTTGTTTCAGACTATGCCATTCAAAGACTACCTGATAGTTATTTATAATTTACGGCAATTTTTTTCCTCCACAGATGGTACGGAAATAAAGACTGGAAATTACCATCATGGCAGGATTCGGACTGGAAGTACGCGGACTTCTCACATTTCCACGATTATCAGGACAAGTATAAGACTGATGACTCCAGCCAGGACAAAACAACACAGAGCTACAACCATGGATCAAATTACAAGCCTAGTTACTAAAGTTATGATATAAATATTATAGGTATTATTGAGTACAATGTGTATTACTGACACCAGTGTAGTTTCTCACGGTTTAGTTTCTCTTGGTCATAATGTTAGCCATCAACTAAATGAGGGCTTTGCAAATCAAAAATTCGCCAGGATCGCTTGTCGAGTGAGATCTATCTGTTATTCTCCACCAATGACAGACAAGTTACTGGCCTATGCCAATAGTAATGTATTGTTTTATTTCTATGATGTGTCGAATGTATGTGAATAAATGTTTCTCTCTCTATCTATGATTGTATAAGTTGACAGAGATAGATCTCACTCGACACTCATGGCGGATTTTTGACTCGCAATAGCCCTTATTCAATTTCCAAGACCTTGCGGAAACCCGTCGCAGACTCTCGATCTGTAGTCAGTGAAACCACGCTGTGTGATTTGCGTCAAATGAAGTTCATATTGAATAGTGTCTGCGGCGGTTTACGAACGGTTCCCCGGTGCGTGTAGCCAGTGCCTATGATGGCCAAAGATCGGGCTGTCATGTAAGTTACATGATGTGTCATGTTCATGTATATAGCGATTTAAAGATCATGTACGATTTAAAGAACGATGTTCCTCATATGTTGTGCTTGAGTAAGGCCCAACACATTTTCAAATATAATTTTAGGGAATAAGTTAGTTATACTTATGTAGTAGCGTGTGCATTTTTTTTACAGAATTGTAAATATGAATGTACAAAAAAAATAAGCAAGTAAGAAAGTAACGTAAATATGCGACTCTCATTTATATCTTTTTGAATTTTAGGTGTTTGTCAAAAAATTATCATGCACTCCACAACCGGCTAGAATGAAAATAGTACACATTTTGTAGAAATAAATGCATTTAATTATAGTACAAAATTATAGTTAAGACAATTCGTAATTTGTGTAGGTAATGAATAAGCTAGAAAAAGAAAAACATTTATCGAGAGTTATTTGTATACATATAAATACCGTTTCTTTGAGACCTACTGCAAAATTAACATACCTACTGTTATTTGGGTTGTCTGGTTTCATAGGAAATTTATTCAAATAAGGTTCCTGAACTTGTGTTTTTCTAGCCGATTCTTTTATCAAACACTTTAAACTTATTAAATGATGTTATTAGAATATCAAATTATCTTTTTTTCTGTTTGCTTTTGCCTTTTGTTTTGATGATCACCTCTGGTTCGCTATCAGACCTGCAACGAGTATACGAAAGCTGTTATAGAAACATTTGGCTTAAGAATATACTCGATTGGAATCATTGGAATTTAAGTATAAGTATTCCTTTTTATATTTTAAAAGCAAGGTTCTAGGGTAGTTTGCGCAATAGTTTTGATAATTCACTATCATAAAGATTTTATATTTAATTTTAGGGAAATTTTGTAATTTTTTCTTATTAGAAACGAATCCAAAATTTTTAAAAGCTAAATTTTTTTGGGCGTGCGGGTCGGTATTGGAACCATAAACTGAATATTAGGGCAGTTGTACTTATAAAGCATCACACACCCTGAATAAAAGAATGTCCAATATTAAATGTGTTGCTTAAGTACTTAATGTATTGCATAGTACTGATCGCAATGTCGTCACGGTTATTCCTAATAGACCCGAAAATAATGATTGCGCAGTATCAAAACCATATACATATATACGTATTCCTATTATAGAAAAAGTAAAGTGTATTATTTTATTACTCACTCTTCGCTGCCCTCGGGGGTTTCTGGTATAGTGACGTTTCCTTTGGACTGTCGCTTATCGTCCTCTAGCTCGCTCGAGTCGTTCAAGAGGGATTGTTGCTGCAATAGAAAATTAAATTAAAATATTTAAGAACTATTCTAGCACAAATGGCAACACTCACAATTTATCGCCATAATAGTCATATGGTACAGATATTATTACCGTAACATGTCATAAATGTTGCGTGCATTTCTTAATGAAATTAACAACGTTCAATTCTTTACTGAGTATGGACTACGATTTAAGAGCGATTGTGTAAATGCAAAAAGTGTGCTAGTATGTAACTATTCTAAGTTTAGGGTAGGTAAATGGAGCAGATATAACATACGTACCACATCATTATCATAGAGAATAGTGTGAAGTTCTGTCTCGTCCGCGAAGTCGTCTGCGCCGGGGCAGTGAAAACTGCCCGCGCTACTGCGCGAACTTGTGGACGCGCGCGTTTGCGGTTTGCTCGACGTTTTAGTAGCTGTGGGCAACATTTTTTTTTACTCAACCGATCAGCAATTAGCCATGCTAACTTTTTATATATATATGGAAATCTCAAAACCATTTCGAGAAACAAGCTTTCGGTACAGTTTCTGTATATCAGATTAAAAAAAAAATCTTACATTATTAAGATATTCGTTGAAATGGTTTGACCTTCAAATGACCTTTCTGTGAGTCATCAAACGCTTAATGGATAATGATTCCTTTGGCTTATTAAAAAAAAACGACTGACGTCTGTCTAGTCTATATCAAACACAAACTTAAACTTGACATTGACGTAGTCGTTTCGTTTTGTAGTTTGTTTGTTTATTTGTTATTTAAGCACAAAGAGTAAAACCAGCAGCATTTTATCCTCTAACGGCACTGAAAATGGCAAAAAGGACGGCTAATTTCGAAAAAGCCGATTCTCGCAATTTGCCACAAGTGGACAATGTCATGATACTTACTGGAGTTCATGGCGAATTCTAGCAACCACAACATCGCTGAAATAAGAGGAGCTAAAGCAAAATAAAACAATAATACAATAATAAATACAATCTAATTTATTAATTTATTCGAGTACTCAACGGTCAAGACTTTATTGTTAAACATTTAAATGATCTTCACAACAAAACTGCAAATAGTTCTTGAAGTATTTTTGCTCCACTTCACGACACCATTCCTCTCGCCGTCGTTCTGGGATTGGTACGAATAACAAACCCGGGTTATCCCTGTTGTTATTCGGACATAAAGGGACGAAACACTTGTAGCCTTCCATTTCAAACAACTTCAGTTAGTGTTAGTGATTTAAATTTTTTTTGAGGTTAGCCGTCCGCGGTCGCGGTGACGTTAACACCTTGACGTTTACTTTACCATAGACTTTACTGTAATTTTTTTTGTGCAGGCGAAGTCTACACTATCCATTATGCGTTTGATGACGTCACGTCAGCAATAAATTAATATTTATTTTTAATGTAGATAGGATTCATTAAATACAAAAATACCGGAACTGGTTTCTTAAAATAGTCTATATTTGTCAAATAAATTATAAAAACCATACAACAAAAATATGAAGCATGACCAATTGACGTCTATCCCACATCCCACCTGATAAGTGCAAGTGAAGCCACTCTACATTATAGGAATTACTACCATGTCCAGTTAAGGCGGTTACAAAGCATGATTTTGTCGCTTGTTGATTAGTTTTTAACCGACTTCAAAAAAAGGAGGAGGTTCTCAATTCGTCGGAATATTCACAATAAATACCAATTTATCTAGATAGCTATAACTACGCCTATGTGAGAAAACAATGCGCAGCCGTTCATTATGATCAACAGCCGCGACCCTGTAATTTTAAGTGTTACCTGTTTTCTTTCCTTTTTTCACATCTTGTTTTGTCTCTTTCTTCCCCATAGCCTTGACTTCTTTCTTTCCAACCTTGTTGGACCCGTCCGAATCGGTACTAGAACTGGACTGGAACACTCTAGAAGACTTGCGTACGGTGACGTTCGACGCGTCTATGTCTTGGAGAGTCGGGGGGGGTGACTTTGGAGGTGACGATTGCGGCGGTGCCTTCTTTGCTTTAGCTTTTTGGGCTGTAGGTAAAATATTGCGCTTAAAGAAATATGCGAAACAAGACATTTACTGTCAGACAATTTACCATGAACAATTTTGCAATGTAAATTTATACTCGTCAAATGAAATGTCTACCGAAATAAACGTTATTCTGTAAACTAGAAGCCTTATGCATGCATACGGCGCGAGAAGTGTCGTGTGAGTTGAGTTTGCGTTGGGTTGATGTGGTCGATTGATCACTCAAAAACACCGTGTTTAGAATTAATTTCGAGACATGAATCATGACATAAAACGTTTATCTCGTGAGAAGTCGCGAAATGTTATTAGTATGAGTGGGAATTGAGATAGTTTAAAAGATTACAAAATTAATACTTTTTGATACAAGTGCGGAAAGTATGCCATATTGCACAAATCGCGAGGCCGGGACGAGTGAAAATGACACTTCCGCGAGAGTACCAAACGAAACAACGTTTTTTAATACATTTGCGAAAAAAATTACAATGAAACCAAAAGCGATGAGCCAGACGCGCGCGGTCCCATCATCACATCACCCACCGGCGCCTGCAGTCTTTGAGGGATACGCTTGCCTTTGTACATGACTGTGTGTTGTGGTGCAATTCGTTAATTTTCTGTTTTGTACAATAAAAATACTGTATGTGTTCGTATTGTCTCACCTCTTTCTACGTCGGCGACAGATCGCTGCGACCTGCTCCTTTTGACGCCACCTTTTTCTGATTCGTCTTGCGGCGCCTGCTTCTTATTTTTCTTCTCTTGGCCGCGGCCTGCCTTCGTACTATCAGAGCTGCTTCCTTGTTTAGTTATTGAAAGTTTCTTCTTTTTGCCTGAGTAAGAAAAAAACTTTGGCAATCAGTAACACCGTGTTATTAAATAAGGTGGATGAAAGCATAGATACGGAATTGCGCTTCGAATAAGCCTTTTTTTACAGTTTCAGTGTTCACCAGTTTATACTAATTGAAAAACAGTAGTCTTTTTCTTTGGGCAGTCGTGTAATAACACCTGTTGTCGCTCCACCACACTTCCATTTTCCGTTCCATATGCTAAGGCTTAAAAAAATTGTAGTCGTGGGGTTTTAGAGTTACCTTTAGCGACTTTGGCCTTCTTGACCGGCGAAACACCGCTGCTGTCGCTCTGGCTTCCAGGATCGGCCTCCACATCCGCCTCGGCTTGAGGCTGCGAGTCGGGAATAATGTCGGGGGACACTTCAACTAACGGGCTATCACCTTCGGTAGTTTGTTGAACTTCTGTGCCTAAAAAGGGCGATGTGTGATTGGGGTGTTTTTTTCTTCTTCAAATAAGTCGGTTGAGTTTAACCTTTTGCAAAATCTAAATGTATATTCACAATAGTAATATATTTCGCAATAATTTTAAGGCAAGTTACTGTTCTAGAAAATTCAATTTGATTTGAATCTTAAATCTTGGTGTTAGGGCTGAAATTCTGACCCACTTCCAGTAGTCGGATTGGCTTGAAATCTGGTACAGATAGCTAAATTGAATGACAATAAGAGTACAGTCAACAAAAACTAGTCGGCAAGAAAGACTTGCACTAAAAACGTTATTTTTTAACAGAAAACTAATTTAAAAAAAAGTAAATTAAACTCTCGCCAGTAGGTCTAGCACAATTCAAAAGCGACTTATATCTCGCGCGAGAACAACTGCCCGTCCTATTCTGTCACTCAGAATGCAACGGGACGGGTAATATAATCTCGCGCGACAAGCAAAGTCGCAGCTAGTCGTGCTCGCTCGTGGCTTTAATACCATAGTAGCGAAATACCAGATTGTCGGATACACCAGATTCTTTAAATATCGTATTCCCAAAATACCAGATTTTTTTTTTACCGGAATCGTTTTTTTATCAGATTTTCAGAAAACCATATTCTCAATGCATATGTTCCCGTTAATATTACATTCCTATAATATCAGATTCCGAAAATCCCAGACTCGCAAGAAACAGACTACTTGATACACCAGTTACTCAGTTAAGCAGATAGCTTAAATACCAGATTGTCAGTTTACTGTAATCCCGATACACAGGAAGTTCAACACATAAAATACCCGTTAGTCTAGATTCTCAAAATACCAGAGTTTTACTAACAGTGGATTTTAAAAGAACAAAAGTACGGTCAGGCAATAAAATAATTTTTATTTTTATTTTTATCTGGGATCTCAAAATGGATGTCTTTTTCGTAATCAGCAGCCCTAAAAACATGGAAAATGATACCCATATCGATTAAAAAAAATGTCCGCCATCTTGGATGTCAAAATGGATGTGTTTTTCGTAATTAGCACACCCGTAAACCTAGAAAATGGCACCCATGTTGACTTTTAGAAAAAATATGTCCGCCATCTTGGAATTGAAAACGGTCGTTATTTTTATTTTTCTAATTCGCTAGAACCTTGAAATTTATACCCATAACATTTTATAAAAAAAAACGTGGCCGCCATCTTCAATTTGAAAATGCTTGTAATTATTTGTCTACACACAAAACAATTAGCGAAATTTCTTTTCAAACATTTTTGCGATGTTTCGTTTTAATTATTAATAATTAACGCTAGTCACACGCGTCACCGATAGCCGATAGCCCTAAAAGTAGAGACCTAAAGTACCTAACTAATCGGGCAGAGGCGGAGAAGCGGGAAAATCTTTATACGGAACCCTCGGTGTGCGAGTCCGACTCGCAATTAGCCGGTTTTTTTTTCTTAAAAAAATTCCAAAGAACGAATCGACAAAACAATCTATACATTACTACCATGCAACATTTCACTAAAATCGGTTGAGAAATGCGACCTGTACAGGAGAACAGCCGGTTATACCAAATAATTTTTGTCCAAACTAACACGGAGACGCTTCGCTCACTTCGTTCGCTCGGTCCATAAATATAATATTATTTCCCTAAGTTTGATTGTACCTGACCGACTGACCGTACATCCGATATTTTGGGGAAATGGTATTTTGAAAGCCAGGGGTACTGAAAATCTGGTTTTATGTTGATCTGCTGTTTTAGGAATCAAGTATAACGTGATCACGGTCATGTGGGGTCAAGTTGTTTCGAGAATATTGTATTATGAAAATTTAGTTTTTAGAATATCTAGTGTACAGGAAATCAGTTTTTTTCAAACTGTGAGATTTTCAGAATGTTGTATGAACGGAAACATGATGTATTGAAAATATGGTCATTTTAGTAATCTGATTTTAAAGCTTGTCGGTAAAAAGAAAATCTGGTATTTTGGGAATGCGATATATAAAGAATCCGGTGTATATGGCAATCTGGTATTTCGCTACTATGGTATTACGGCCACGAGCGGTCGTGCTAGCCCTACTGGTCTCACTTATATGAGAGTGCGCATTCGGTTAGTTTGTATATTACTTTGATACGTAACTGTGATGCGAAGATGAGGAAAGATATTACTTACCTTCAGGTACGTTGGAGCCGCCGTCAGTGGGCGAAGTCTCGTCAATTTCGACCTCTTCCTCAACAGTTTCGTTGATGACGACGTGCGTGCTTCTAGCCAGAGGCTGGCCCGTGGCTGCAGGCAAATGATAAACTATGTTTAACTAACAATACACATAAAAAGCAGTGACAGCCCAGTGGTTTGACCTATGGCCTCTCAAGCAGAGAATCGTGGGTTCAAACCCCGGCTCGCACCTCGTTACATTTTCGGAATTTGTGTGCGAAATTACATTTGTAATTTATCATGAGCTTTTCGGTGAAGGAAAACATCGTGAGGAAACCTGTACTCCTGCGAGGCAATTCAATGGTGGGCATGAAGTTCCCAATCCGCACTGGGCCCTCGTGGGAACTGTAGCCCAAACCCTCATTCTGAGAGGAGGCCTGTGCCCAGGAGTGGGACATAAATAGAATGACGATGATACATAAAAAACAACACAGGCAGAGCATTTAAAAACCTGTTGAGCAAGCAACTGCAAGCGTGGTTTAGAATATCGCGATCGCTGGTTCAGTCAAACGACTAATTTTCCGTAGAGTTGTTATTTTGAAAGCGACAATTTTATCGAGTACTCACGTAACGAGGTGGTGATGCGCCCCACGTGAGCAAAGGTGTCATCCGCTTGCATTGTACCTTCTGTGACACCTGCGCAATAAGACATCGAAATATTTATTTAAACCAGGGAAAAAAATCACTTACATCCGAGTACGAGATCATACATTTTCACTACGTAATGATTATTTCGTTGTAATACCAATAACAATTCAACCCCCCGACTACGAAGTGCAAAATTCGAACTTCGTATCGTGCCGTCCCTCTCAAGCTAATATTATTTAACACAAGAGTGAGTGGGACGATACGATACGAACTTCGATTTTCGAATTTCGTGATATGGGGGCAGTAGTACTCTAAAGTAATTTGAAGACCTATCGTACCTGTGGTTGACATTTTGTTCATGGTAAGTCGCTCAGAGGCTTCTATGGCGCCTAAATACCTGGTGAGATTGCGCGTCGATTGCTTGTCCGGCAGTTTCTGAAGTAAACATATAAAAATGATACGTGCAACAGTCAGTATTGCAAAAGCTTATTCATACAATAATAATTTTTAGACTTTTTTGCAACAAGGTGTCCCTAGACAACAGAAGGGATTGATTGCCTCTTGTGACAGAAATTTCTTTGGCTGTTTTATCACATCTACAGAAATAATCGCTAATCCTGCCGCTAAGCAGCAGTGCTTGCACTGTTGTGTTCCGGTGTGGAGAGTAAGACAGCCGGTGTAATTACAGGCACAAGAAACATTTCGTCTTAGCTCTCTAGGTTGGCAACGCATCTGCAAACCCTCCGGGGTTGCAGGTGTCTAAGGGAAGTGGTGATCACTTACTATCAGGTGACTCACTTGCTCGTTTGCCTTCCTTGTCGTAAAAAAAAAGAATATAAAACTTCAAGCACAACTGCTTATAGTTACGATTAGCGAGTGTTTGCGACCCGAACGAACCTTGCACAGGATCACATCGTTTGTGTCGCCATTTTACATCACGCCATACATTATCGATGCGACCACTTACAAGGCACAGTTCCTTTAGCATGACCGCGAGCTCGGAGGCCTGGCGCGCGTCCCGCGGCGGCGAAAGCAAGGCGAGCATGCGGCATGCTAGGCCCACCTCGGACGCATTTGGATGTCGTACCAAGTAGCTGCATAGGATCGTTGCCATAGAGCCTTGGCTGTCGGATAGCTAGTAGAAAAGAAAAAAATATTGCCCTTATTTTGCAGATTAGTGGTACATGTATCTTTCAAATGAGAAAAGGATTATTAAACTTATTATACAGGTACATCAGACCTTTATTATTCGCGTACAGTGAACAGGCTACCATACTTACACCGATCTTTCCAATCAGCCTTAAGGACCAAAAGTACACAGAAATAGAAGCTCCGCCAAGAGGAGCTCCGACAACTACGTCACTTTATTGTGACTAGCGGTAATTTGTGCAAGATTTGCGTAAATGTGTCAGTGTGGGTACATGTCATTATGCGTCGGACGCAGTGACTTTACAGCAGCCGCTAGAACAGACGAATACCTCATGATTGACGCGTGTGAGTGATACGATGAACCTGACGACTGCCTCTTGGTCGATTTCTGCTAGAGGTGAGCTGGATGGCGCGTTGGCGAGTGCACGTAACGTCGGCAACGTTGCTTTCTAGAAAACGCATGCCATAATTTTTTTTTGTGATTACAAACATACAGTTGGATAAATGATCGTGAAGTATATCGATGTTGGCGAGAAAAACAATCAGGGGCAAAGTTAACTGACAAAAATATTGACCATAATGAATGAAAATGTAAAAGTTATTAGACATTTCTTTAACCCAAAGAAAGTGATGTAAGTAATAAATTTCAAAAGAAAAAGAAAATAACAATTTATTAGTATCATAATCTTTGTCATGATGATTCTGTTTCAATCTACTTAAGGTTAGAAATTTTATAGATCATTTTTTATTAAGTACTTTTTGTACGAAAAATACCTGAATCTGTTCTTGTGCACCATCGACGTTTGTGGGGAAAGTTTGAAAGAATACTCCGATGGTTTGGCGAAGCATATCCTCGTCCACTAAAAAGAAACATTATAATTATTATAAAGAAACAGGTTTACTCTGACTATAAATTAGAAAATAATATAGCAAATAAAAAATACTACCTGTAGCAGGGTTGAACCACAAGAGCATCAGTCTGCTCAGTATAGCGGGTGATTCTATCTGACCAAGGTGCAAAAGGCGACAAATGCCTTCAACTATGATCAGCCTGTATGACGCACACTAGAAAAAAGACAAATAACTGTTTGTAACTTTGTAACCTGGATGATTGCCGGAAAATTAAATGGACGTTTAATAATAAACTTACCGGACTATCCATGATTTCTAACAACATCTCTATGACCGTGCCGTGAGCTGGAGAAATTGATAATGCTGACTCCGAAATTGTACCTACATGAGAAAAGTAAGTTAATTCTTACAAAATAAGATGTTGGCAAATGCCATTTAGTCATACACAAGAAGAAAGAGAAAGAGGGAGGGAGATTGAGGGGTGAGAGCGAGCGAGGGGAGGGAGAGGATCGAGATAGAGGGAAGAGAGTGAGAAAGAGAGGGCTGCCAATTTGACGCTGCGCAATTATAACTCCAACACAAAGTAAAGTAAAGTTGTAAAGTTTTTCATACTTAAATGTGACAAATATGTCAAATTGTAGGACTTGTAACTTTTGTGGGATAGGGGGCAGAAATTAGGTAAATGATTGTTTGCTGTTTTACATGCTCTTGTATTATTAAACCAAAATAACACAATGATGATGATAATAATATCGCGCCAAAAGAACATACCATCTTCATCAATAGCGTCGACGAAGGTCTTCCGTTTGCTTTTGGACTTGTTCTTTGCATCTTCCCCCGGCTCTGCGGACTCGTCCTCAAAAACCCTCGCCCCGTGGACGCACATCAGGTCGACTATGCAACGGAGCACCGTCGATACAACTTGCTCATTCGACGTGTCTATGAGCTGCAAATTATAATAATTTCTAGTTTTTCAGAAGACCAGTGAAAAGTGCAAGTATTTCCACTGACACGAAGAGATTTCGAGCACTGTGATTGGTCTATTCACGATCATCTCTTCTCTACTCAGTTCAGCTCCGCGGCAATTTTTATGATACGCTGCATGTTGTTAACATCGCTATGATTTTTGGATCTGTTACTTCAATCTGCTTCTAGGCATTGAATTACTTCATGTACTTACATTTGCGAAGAAGAATGACTTGTTGTCTTTGGCGAAGTTCTTGTCCAACATTCCGAAAAGGGCAACGGTTTCCAAGGCAGCTTCTATGATTTCAGGGTTTTGGAAAATTTCCACCTAAAAAAACCGTAAGTTTTTATCGCTTAGCGTTCGTTAAACATGTAATTAAACCTGAAGCCGATTCGTAAAATTAAGAAATGCAAAATGGTCTGTGATATTCTTAACATGAAACTACCATGAGACTATCATAGTGAAGTAAATGAATCGGATAGGACAAGTTTAGCCAGACATGTGTCGGACTAATTCGTAATCTTACTATGAGTCTGGTATTTTGCGACTAAGACTCAATTGCTGGGTATTGATTGAGCGAGTTGTTTTGACAGTTTCGTCTTTACCATAATGACACGCGGGACTCGGGCCCCGGACGACCCGCAGCATAGTAATAGCGAAACTAGAGTTCGGCGTTTTTCGATAACTATTTGTGCTTTCTTTGGGAGCCCCTGAAATTTGTTTTGATTCAGGACACCTGAAATTCATTTTGCCCCAGTCCCCCCCTGAAATTCATTTTGCCCCAGGCCCCCTGAAATTTATTTTGCCTCAGCCTTCCTGAAATTAATTTTGCCCCAGGCCCCCTGAAATTGATTTTGCCCCAGGCACCCTGAAATTCATGTTGTCCCAGGCCCCCTGAAATTCTGTTGCCAAAGGCTCCCTGAAATTAATTTTGCCCCAGGCTCCCTGAAATTCATTTAGCCCCCTGGGCCCTTGCGTGGTCTCAGACGGCCCTGAGTCTTGCAAAGCAGCTTTTGGCTTAATATTTGAGACGGAGCAATGTAGCAGTATCATTCCTATTATTCGGGTGCCTATTTTAATTCCATATTGTATTATTTGCATGATGAATCATACTTACTTCCAGGTCGTTGAATATCGTCTGCAGCATGGGAGTGACGGATGTGAGTTGCGGCGTGTCGAGAGCGCAGTTCAGAATGATCAGGCACTTTGTTAAAGTCTCGCGATCCGACTGTTTCTCCTTAATTATCTATGAAAAAAATTGTTACCATAAATTGAATTTAGCATTACGAGGTGAGGAAGAAACAAAAAACACGACGTTCTGTGATTGATAAGTTTAAAACACGTTTAACATGAACCAAAAAAAATTTTTTAGACATTAAACCTAACAATAAAAAAATCCTTTAAGTTAAATAGGTCAGTTACTTACGGGTATGGGAGGGGGAGGAGGTGCGGGCGTGGCCTGAGCATTGAGATCTTCTAACTGCTTCTGAATATCTGCCACCTAATGAAAAACAATAATTTAAAAATTAGAAAGGTTCTCCTGTCTCCAACCTTTGTATGTTAATAGTTATAGCACTAAAATCTGATGTTTTGAATACCGGATGCAATAGACTCATGCTTTTTAATTTATTTAGGGCAAGTTACTGACAATTAACTGGCAGACAAATAGATATTTGTACTATGATGTGAATCAAGTTTATATGCTACTGTTCACGACGCAAACAAATAGAATAATGCTTTGTATATAATTTAACGTAATTTAGTATTAAGTTGTTTATGTTTTACTTACTACCAGTGCCATACAAATAAAGATTTTTATGTTTGTTTTTTATTTTCTAAGGCGAGTCGAGTAGGTTTCCCATAAGAATAAAAGTTACGTAATTAAAAGTAATTAGAAACCTATTCGACTCGTCCCTTGCGCATGCACGTACCATCTGGTCGAGCGCGCGATGTAGGGCGACCTCTTATATGACAGAGGGGAAGGGGTCGCCCCCCATGAATACATCGCGCGCGCATTCAAAACTCGACCAGAGGACGTATGCGGCACAAAAAAGGCTTTTACTTGTTTAAAACTAAGTTATGTATATAAGGTTTAAATAAAACATTAGAAAATATATATAATGTAATAGGATAAGAATTGGTAAATAAATAGAGAAAGAGGTGGGGGAAGCGCGCGAGTGGTGGGGATGCTCAAGCGATATAAAATGGCGGCCGCCGCCGCCGTACGCCACTCTCTCGGCGACCAGCACCAGAAATCATCTCCACCTCTCAAGCCTCGAGCCACCTCTAACTACTCGGCCGCAATCAAGAGTTTGTTCTTCCCCTATTCAACCATATTAAAATACAGTCCAGTCAGAATACCAGGCCACCCCCCACAGCTACATACAGCGAACTATAAAGATATGGAAGCATAACGCCTATACAAGTATACATCGGCGCACGAAAATATGACCATATAACGCGCACAACTACGACGCACGTACACATGACACTCGCATATCGAAAATCACAGCTCACCAATGAGCAGCGACACGCGTCCGCTGCGCTCGGCGTTTCTCGACAATGCTCGGTCGAGCTATCCAGCTATCCCGCTCAGCGAGGATGGTATGAGTAGTCAAGTATGGGTTTTTAAAATGTACATTTACTTACTTTTGATAAGTAATTCTAGTGCTTTTCATATCTGTGCCGTATGGTTTCTACACCACTTCACGACACATTAGCAAAATACTAAATTGCGCAAAACATAATAATATTAACAATTGAAACTCCCGTGATGCAACACCGCACGTCACGAATGTCACTGCTGATTTACGCGTCGCGTTGTTTATATTTTTCGCTCAGCCCGCCGTGGCACCTATTTGGTGGAGCCATTTTTGGGCTTAGTTACCCTTCCATAGATATTATTATTCACAGGCTGCATAGAGCAATCAGGCACCTACTCGTGAAACAAAAAAATGTGTCTGGTAGAGTATTTAGGCTAGATAATCTAGCAGATAGGATATCAGCAAGTGGTGAAACAGGCCCAAAATTCCAAACCTTGTAGAGTTGTGCCGCCAGCTTACCTTGGCTTTACACTCGGCAGCTAGTGCATAGTTTTCGTCTCTCACTGCCTCATCTTGCGCCTCCATAGCTACGTTTAGTGACACGCGAAGGCGTGCTCGCTAAAATAAACAGAAAAAAAACGTAACAAGACATACTCAAAAATACATATTTAAACGCAATAAACTGCTGATCGAGTTGGCAATCCTATTGTCACAAAATAGAAAATATGCAAAGTAACAAACAAGAAATTAAGACATTCTAATGGTTTTAAATTTTATTGGGTAAACGACCGATTGCAAATAAAATCACTTAACAAAACAACTTCAAGCTTTCCAAAAAAAAAATTGTACTCGAATTTAAATTACTTTTAAATTTAACAAAAACTAACAAAAGGGTGCAGTTTGATCACTGAGAGTTATGACGTCATAGTTCTGTTTTACCAAGCGATAGTTCCGACTCTTCAAAAGTTTTCGGATTTACTAATTAGGCAACTACAATGTTAAATAAATAATTGAATCAGTTCATGAACTACTGTGTTGTTGCCTGGCGCGACTTAGCCGCTAAATCTAGTGCCTTTAAGACTACGTCAAAAACGTTTTTATCAAGAGTTCCATACATTAAGCGACTTTTGATACACATCTTTCATAAACTAGCGACTTATTTAAACATTGCTAGCGACTTTTTAACGAAAGTTAGTCGGCAACACTGGCTCGTTTCTCAGTGCCCGGTTACTCCCAGCTCACCTGCATCTTGACTTGGGCGCAGTCCACCTGCACCGGGGGCGGCGGCAGGGCCTCGGGCTCCGGCGGGTCGCGGAGCGCCGATATCACGCCGCACACCACCTCCATGCGAGGAGACAGTTCCGGAAACACCAGTTCCAGCGCTGACACTAAAGACCGGATCACGTCAGCGCTTAGATGGCCGTAATCACCTGACGAAAACGAATATTTGGGTAAAACGTTCAATATAAAATGACGATCGGCGTTGAGCTATGATACTTTTGCTTCTTGAAGCTTATGCATGTTAGTCGTGAAATGGTTTCACGGCACTATCGGAGAGCAAATTAACTTCTACCAAGTTTTTTGCAGTACTTTCTTTTGACAGATGGTCTTTCCGTCGAAAACGCGGCGTGGGAGTCACATGTAACACGTATATTATGTTCGGATGTGTGGTTCACTTTCACTTGTCATCAGTTTAGGAAATAATATTTTGTTTTAGGCAAATAATGATTTAAAGTGTTACCAGTGAGAACGTCGCTTATGAGAGTCTGTAGCGCGCTGCGGCCGGCGGGGTCCGTGGCGTCGTACACTCGCAGCATGCAGCCCAGCTCGTGCAGCACGTACTGGCGCGTACTGAATGCCACCGGCTCTTCGGACTCGGAGGGGCAAGGAGACTCGACGATACTAGAGATAAGGCGAACACTTTTGGGTATCAAATGTTTGCTTTTTTTCGTCGAAAAAGGTAAAAAGATGCAAATAACTAGCACCATGTATTTCATCTTAGCCAAGTCCAAGTTCTATGGTATTGCGGGTGGCAATGGGTATCGGCATTAATACTTGTCTTCAGGTTACAATCTTTCTCGTTTGCTACGCTTGTTTCATGTAGAAAATTTCGCGTACCTAGCTCAATCTAATGCCAGTGATAAGGTTTGCGAGTCAATGCTAAAATTTAATTACTGCTCAAACACTCTCCCCATAAACTAATATATAATCTTTTCCAACTTTCATTGCAGTTGGAACCTTATCATGTCCACGTAACTTGACATAAATTATAGTACTTACGCTCTAATGTACCCCGTGAGCACAACCAAGTCCGGCAGTACCGTCTCCAGGGTCTCATCATCATCGATTTTCTGCAGATGCTCCGCCAGGTGGCGCCAGTACCAAGCAGATTCCTTGTTCAGCTTCTCGGCAGGAATGAGACGGAGAGACTTCTCCGTAGGCAGCCATATTAGTAGCTCGGAGATTGGGAGACGTCTGGGGAGAAATCGGAGTTTGCCAGTGAATTTCGTTGGTGGAAAAAGGTATTGGGATAATGGTTTCAAACTTTCTTCTTAAAATATTGATATTTTCTGGATGTCAGGCTAGTATTACGCAATTTACAATAAGGATGTGTCAAGTAGTTCAGCCATGGCGACGTAATAAACAACGAAAGTTAGAGAGATACACTGTTGCACAAATGTTATACCTCATGAAGTAAGAATGATGCTTTTGCACATTAGCATGCTTCTCAGGGGCTAAATTATGTCTGCAAGAGATTTGTAGTCAGAACTCATTATGTTGATAGGTAGGTAGGTATGGTTCATTATCTCACACCATGTGTACTAGAATTACCAGCACATCATCTACGAAGCGCGCTCTAATTAATTACAAAAAGGACTTCGTACAAATTGCGAACACACTGATTTATAATGTACTTCAACTAAATTATAACATTAAGTTCTTACTTGAACAGCGACTCGAGCAGTTTCCCAGCGACGTACTGCGAGTCTTTAGCGTCCTGCGCATTGTCCAACCTTATGGCCTTGAGCAGATCAATGATGTTGCCTTCAAACATACTGAGCCATCCGGGGATAAGTATCTCTTCGACCACGCGGCGGACGCGTGTACTGCGCTCCGAGAGGCCTACCTGTGGATGAAGAAAGGTAACTGTTAGATTAGGTTGACTACTATAAAATGTAGCAGTAGTGGTAGTAGTAGAACGACAAGGTTTATGCATATACCCAGACAACTTACGTTTAACAAAACCATGGGGACCTAACTCGAACAAGATATCTTTAGTTCCAATCTAGAGCAATAGATGGCGACATAAGTCACGAGCTTGGATTAAGAAATGTAAATATTGCAATTTTAATGAAAATATTGTGATTACTTATTAAAATATTAAAGAAGCATTAAGTCATCAAAACACAAATTAAAAGCATCATGTAAAAAAAAAAAACTTGCATTACAAAATATTCATAACACCTACATGATACGATATTAATATTAGCTAAGGTTGTCTCATTCTTGTTTATACTATCAACACTATCAACAAGGTATATCATAATTAGAAACCTAGAACTGAATTTACGCCATCTAGTTACCCCTACAGTCCCCCACCCACACCCACCTACCCTACAGTCACCCACAGTCCAGTGTAGCACTAGTCCGCAATGCTACCATCTAGTAAGTCCGCAGGGAAAAATTGCCTTCTGTAGTGCTGCCACCTGGTGCGTGCACTAGTGTACCAAAATAGCCATCTCAATAGCCACCCTTAGGATGGTGACATTTTTCTGTATGAGATTGGGTATCTGTACTAGTACTATGTAATCTGTGACAAAAACAAGAATCACAAATTTGATGATCAACAAAAGAGGGTCGACAAACTATATGACATTTATAAACAAGAGTGATACTCTTACGATGATGAATCCCGAGTTAAGTGTCAAACCCAGGGCAGCGCAAGTCGGCCTTAGTTATACTGTAGACTGTGGCACTAACCTTGAGCGTGTGCACCCTCTGCCGCACTCTAAGTTGTGTCACGTTAACAGCAGCGATGTACATGAATGCCGCGCGCCGCACCGCCTCGTCCACGTCGCACAGACGCTCCAGCACAAACGGAACGTTGCGGGTGCACTTCGCTATCTGCGTCACTATGGCCCTGTAAACGAATTGGCTGCTTGAGAACAGTCTGTGAGCTCTGTGTAAGCTATGGATATTAAGGCTAGCGCACGTCTGTTTCTACCACCAGCTTTATGCTATAGTCACCTTATAGCTTATCTCTATGAAATTGAGTTCATACCTCCTAACAGAAGCACTAGGGTCGCAGCTCATATGGAACCGGTAGGCTCGCGTGACCTCGTCATCAGGGTCCTTGGGGTCCTGGAGCCGCGTCAGCGCCAGCGCCGCGCGGCATCGAACCGCGCCCCGGGTGTCTTGTAGTCTTTGCATCTGTTGGGGATAAAATAAAAACCAGATACAATAAGTGGATGATACAATCATATTGTTAAAAAATATGTCATCTTTAATACAAGCTTTATTTGACTACTTGCATTGCCATCCAATGCAATCCCTGCAAATATTAAGTCAATCCAATCACTGAAAGTGGGTTGAAGTTAACTTGCAAGACCCCAAGACAGGTGAAACTAAATAAAAAGCTTGTAAACTAATACATATTTTACTATGTCTGTACCCTACTGACTAAAAATACACTCCAGAACACTAATATAAAAACCAGTTTGGAGGATAACTAGTACTGTTGGTAACTGGACTGGTAATCTTGGTAAGTACAGTCGAGGAAATTAATTCCTGACACACCATACAACATTTTCATAGTAAACATCACAACGATTTTCCTTGTCAAGCTATGCAATGTCACTATGACGTTTACTGTGGAAAGGTTCCATGGTAGGTCAGGCATTAATTTCCTCAACCGTACCTACCTATTTTACAGGAGCAAGATCACATAGTAATGTAAAAAAAATACACAGGGTTCTATTGTCCAACTTTTCATCTGCAGTGTAAAACACACACAGAACTCTAGTGGGTTAGACACAGACTGGGCTGGGTATGATCATATTATATATTTCCACACATATGCCGCGTACGCATGATGAGCAATTGTTGAATAGACCTGGCATACTCCTGACACATACCCGACCTGCTACTGTGCGTATGTTACCCACATACCTGTGATGTGAGAAGCTTGTCACAGATGTTTTCATCCAAGGAGGCATCCTCGCCAAGAGCAGACAGGACAGCTTCAAGCAACTGACTAGCTCTATAGCGTACAGATTGGCCTGACACACATTGGCACTGTAACATACCATTATTTTATGTTAGATATCTAGGTGAGTTCACAAGCTGGCACAAATGGCTTGAATGAGTAAATGAAATTTGTGTCACCATTTTATTAATTTATTTATGAATATGACGGATGTAAATCATTTCTCTATAAAAATGTACAGGCAACATTAGTTTTATTAATTAACAAATTCATTTAATATTCAGAGGCTAGACAATTAGGTATTATTTGTGTGTGCTGAGCATAATAGTCCAATCACTATCTCACAGCAACATGGTGGGATTGAATTCTTGCAAAAACAATTTGAAATCCCTACCAGGGTTTCTAAATAAGTTCAAAGGTACAATGTGTGAATATAAGTATAGATAATACTCACATCAAAAATAATGTTGATAATAAACAACAGGAATTCTTCTTCATCATCAAGTGAAGTACAGAATGTGGCCACAAACTTGATGACTCTGTCCACATTGGGGCTTGTGTCACCAAATGTAAATAAGTACATCAGGGCATTCTTGAAGCTCTCTCGGAATAATTCCTCATCTGTCTGCAAATTGTCCAAAAATAAAAGTAATATACTTAGGGCCTTATTCATAAACGTCACTCAAGCCTCCATTAGCTAAAATAGGTTTTGTCTTCTTCTTACTAACGGAAATGTCAATGTCACAGAAAAGGACAAATGAACTTTAACAGCATTTTAGTTAAAATAGGTTTATGAATAACAGGGTTAGTTCGTGCCAAAGCTAAATGCACCTGGATTCAAGTTTGTCACTTAAGTATCAAATAAGTATCATGGGACAAATCAACACCAATTGACCTAGTCCCAAACTAGGCAAAGCCTGTACCTACTATGTGTACTTAGACAATGGATAAACATACTTATATAGATAAATACATACTTATATACATATTAAACATCCAAGACCCGAGAACAAACATTCATATTCATCATACAAACATCTGCCCTGACCGGGATTGGAACCCGGGACCTCAAGCTTCATAGCCAGGGTCGCTAACCACTAGGCCATCCGGTCGTCCACTAGGCCATCTGGTCGTCCTTGGAGGGGAAACTAAACACACAGAGACAAACAGGATTGTGGGAGCGGGACCGCAAAACCCCCTCCCACAGCCTGAACTTCAGAGGCGCATTCAAGTCCTGTACCTGAGAAGCATAACACTGCAATTGCCACTTTTTACGATTTTCGGTTTTTACTGTACCATACATAATTTTTTGAGCTCTATCGAACCATAACACTGTGTCTGTAGAAATCGTCACAGTTTTGGAGTACTTCAGATGTATTTTGATGTAAGATCATTTATCACAGCGAAGCATTTCAATCTAAGTGAATTACATTTTATTGTATGTCCGGAGTTACAGTGTTATGAATGATCATAGCTGTGTTACAATATCATACTATTAGGCATTTTAACGTAAGTGTGGACTTACATTATTGTGCTCCAAATGTTAGCTAGGCGGCAGTGTGCAGGGAGGGGTTATACTGTGGTTTTTGATTAATAAGTAAAGAGAAAAAAAAACAAATCTCTAGTTTCCTGAATAATAGCATTGCCATATTGTTAAGTATTATCAAATGTAATTATGATATTATTGAGGTAACTCTAAAAGTTTGAATTTTTGCTAAGAAGCAGAACATGGTATGTGGGCTAGTTTTTTTATTTTCTTATAATAACATGTCTTAGGTTTTAGAAATGTATCTAATAATATGATAAATCTTGATCTTTAATAACCCAACTTTTGATTAATAAAAGACTTTCTAACTTAAATTCGATCAGTTTTATTTTAAACAGCCCTTATTGTCGTGTATGCTGCAATTTGGCACAAAATCGCTTCTCCTGTAAAATTTCGAAAATGGCACTTGCAGTGTTTGCTGCTCAGGTACGGAAGTTAGAAGTGTAGTTTCTGTAAGTATTAGTACTTATCCCAATTTTTGTAATCAATCAAACACGAGAATTAGAATACCAATAGCGAGAAGCAGCAAATAATTATATCTCGACTATTATTTCATTTCAATGGAGTCTCCATCTGTACTTAACTTACACGTAGGCCCCACTCAGAATTCAATAAAATCACTCTCTAAAATGTAGACAAGTATTGTAGATGTTACTCTAACATTCACTTACCTTTTTGTAAAGTTTAGTCATTTCCTTCGCATACTTTTTATGCTGAACAACGTTGTGTTGAACGTTTTGAAATATCTGGAACATAGTCGTGATGTTTCGTGGGTTTGGCTTAGGCTTATTCTGGGCCACACTTTGCAGGATATCTGCTTCGGACGGGGGCATTTTATTTTGATTTTCACTTTAAACTTACTTGAAAAAACACCTTGCAAGGCCATAAACAACAAGCAAAGTAATAGATTTCGTATTTCATATGCAAGCAAAACGACCGTTCATTCATCAACGGTTGCGATGCGATGTTTATTTGTTTTTTTTTTTTTTTTTACATTTATCCATCTGGACAGGCTAAGGTCAAAGACCATATCGCCTCGTCATAAGTTTTAATATTTCTGAATTTGTTGTTTTCACGTCTTCAGTTTTTTCCCCTCTTTGTTGGTATATCCAATTAAACTTCTTTAGTATGTTTTCTTTCAATGCAGTCACATCCAATAAAACTTCTTCAGTAAGTATTTTTTTTTTTTCCAATGTAGTCATGTCCAATAAAACTTCTTCAGTATAATTTCAATCAATGTAGTCACGTCCAATAAAACTTCTTCAGTTATCAAATCCAGTAAATGTACAATCCAGAAAATTATTCGTCATCTCCGTTTTGTCATGTCAAAAAAAAAATGTTTTTAAGAGTATCCCTGAAAATACACATGAAAGAAAAACAATCTGACTCCTGTCAGAGTTGTCAGTCGTTTTGGCTTTGTTTTATTTACAAAATTACAAATTATCCTAACCTAACCTAGCTTACACCTGAAACGAGAGAAAAGAAAATACAAGACAATGAATGAAGCAACGTTACACCTATAAACATGCATGAGAATAATTAAATTTCTTTAACAGTTGATTTGATAAAGTTGTACAGTGACTCATAAGTAGAATGATTTTTTAACAACTCTTGAACAGAACGCGGGACCAGATGCGGTTCTCCATAGAGGCGGATTAATTCATCCATCAGCACAAGGCGCTGAATGCCAAAGGACGAACAATAGAAAAATATATGATCTATAGTTTGGTTCTCATTTGATTGGCAATATTCACAATGAGAATCACTTACAAACTTCATGCGATACAAGTGATGATTGAGACGACAGTGACCAAACCTAAGACGGCATACTGTGCTATAAAAACTCCTGCTGCGGTAAATACACCCTTTACGTAACCAGGATAGAGATTGTAAATTTACATTTAAGGCAGCATACCAAGAACCCTTGTTTTCTATTTGCACAGCATGATTCCAATGTTTTACCCACTGATTATACATTCTTTGTTTCAAAATTGCAATAACGTCAGTATATGGGAGTGGAAGATTAAAACTAACATCAATAGTTTGTGGAGAATCTGATATGGATCGAGCCAAGAAATCAACATTTTCATTACCAGACACCCCTATGTGAGATGGAGTCCACATAAAATCAACAACAATTTGGTGGTTTATATAGAGTTCAGACCATAGATCTTTAATTAGGAAGATTATATAATTAGTATTAGATTTTGGTTTATTATTTTGGATAGCTTTTAATACACTCATACTATCACTGACAATTACCCATTTATGTGACCCATTATTTTTCCATAAAATGTGTTTCAGTGCACAGACAATAGCGACTGCCTCTGCTGTGAAGATACTAGCTTGCCTATCTATTTTAAAACCCATACCCATTTTATTTTCAGGATCATATATTGCAGAAGATACACTAGTCTCGGTTTTTGATCCATCTGTGTAAATGAATTTAAAACCATCCCATGAAGCAAATTTTTCATATACCTGTTGCTTTCTGGAAAGATCACTATCAATTATAACATTCATGGGACTGTATTTACTCTCATAGGTCCCATCAAAATAAGAGGAATGATTATTGCTTTTGTGTATACTAAACTGCCTTAAATAACCAGTAAATTCAGATAAACCCTGGACAATGTAGAAAGGTTTCTGGATAGAGAGCAGATTACCATTAACAAGTTCTTTTAAAAGAAGGTTTCGGTTTTCAGAGTGACATCTTAGAACAAATCTTTCTTTTAAATAGGCAAGTCGTATAGCCACTGGAGGCAGATTGCACTCCACTTGTAATGAAACAATTGGAGTGGTTTTAAATGCTCCAGTCACTATGCGCATGCACTTATTTTGAATTTTTTCTAAAATATCGATGATTTTACAGTCTGAAGCGAAGCACATAAACCCATATTCAAAATGACTTCGAACTAGCGATTTATATAACATAAGTAATATTTTGGGATCAGAGCCCCAATTAGTACCACACAATGACTTGAGGATATTAAAAGCTTTGTTAGCTTTGATGACTAAATAATCTGCATATTTTTTCCAGGATAAATTGTGACAAAATATAACACCTAAGAACTTTGTATCCAAGACCACTGGGAGAGGAGAATTATTATAAAATAAGGAGGGCAAAGTAGCAGTTAATTTTTGACCGAATACTACAACTTTTGACTTCAAATTATTAACTTCAAGATTTAAATATGAAAAATAGCTATGCAGTTTTATTAATGCTAAGTTAATGCTATTTATTATAAGATTAGTATTACCACCAGACAAATAAACAACTAAATCATCAGCAAATTGTAAATTTTTAACACTAGGTCCCAATACCAAATTTAGCCGCCGTATATACAAGATGAAAATTAAAGGTGATAGAATCCCTCCCTGACACACCCCTATGGATGACAATCGAGGACCAAACAATCCACCATCAAACTTTACATAAACTTTTCTACCAGAGAGAAATTTTTTAATCCACTGTACAACCTTAACTGGAATACCTATATTTATAAGTTCTGTACATAAAATATCAATATTTACATTGTTAAACGCGCCAGTAATATCAAAAAACACTGAAACGAGTTTGTTATTATTACTGATGCTTTTTAATATATTTAAGTGAAGCAAAGAAATACTTTCACGAGCTGAGCGACCTCTACGAAAACCGAACTGATTAATTGGGAGCAATCCATTATGTTCTACATAATATTCAAGACGCTGCTTTACTAACTGTTCAAAAACTTTCCCTGCGCAAGATGTTAGTGTTATAGGACGGTAAGAATCAGGATTAAACTTAGGTTTTTCAGATTTTAATATAGGAATGATGCAGTCGGTTTTCCATTCAGGTGGGATATCATTGCTTAACCAAAGTGCGTTATAAATATTTAATAAAATCATCAAACAACTCTCTGGCAATTTCTTGAACATCATATATGGAATTCCATCTAAACCACATGAAGTGTCCCTACGCGAAAAAATTGCAGATTTCAATTCTTCAAGAGAGAATAGTTTAATCAGAAAATTGTTGTGCATATTAAGATTAGAAGACTCAAAAGACAAGCTATCTTCATTTTCTACACTATCAGGAGTATATTTCTGTAGAAAATCCAAAATCCAATCATAATTACCAACAGGCTGTCGAGGAACGTAAGTTTTATTGAACTTGCGCATAAAGCGCCAAATTACTGACAATGGGGTAAAGCGATTAAAAGAATTGCATAAATCAGCCCAAGAGTTTTGTCTTTCTGTTTTGAGAACAAGTTTTTTAATAGCTTGCAGTCGCTTAAATTCTAAAAAGTTATCTAGAGTAAAATTTTGTTTAAAAGTGATGAACGCCTGTTTGCAGTTTTGAACGGCTGTAGAACATTTATCATTCCACCATGGGAGATTTAGTTTTTTTTTAAATTTTCTATTGGAGGAAGATCGATTGGAACTATTATCAGAGGGTCCTCTGCGGTTAGGTATGGATTGTGAAACAGCACATAATAAAGTTTTGGAAAACAAAGCGTACGCCTCAAGAGGCGTGTACGAGTTTAACTGAAAATCATTTAGCATATATTTAACTTTTTCAGCATACACTTTCCAATCCACATTCCTAAAATCAGGGTGGATGGGCAAATGTACACTATTAACACATTGATTTGGATATGATACATTATTATTAACAACCAAATTAATTATTACAGGTAGATGATAACTACCGAGAGGATCATCATAAACCGACCAACTACAGCAAGGGGCTAACGAAGGAGAAACTATTGACAAATCTAATGCATTTGGACGCCAGGTCATAGATCCCACAGTAGTGGGCGTACCATCATTTAATATAACCAGATAATTATCATCGACAACATCTAAAATCGCCCGGCCACGTGATGAAGTAGAACAACAACCCCATGAGGTGTGATGCGCATTAAAATCCCCGGCGATTATTATAGGTTCAGGTATAGATTTGATAAGATTTTCAAATTTAGTTTTTTCAAATGTTGGATTGCAATTTGTAGGGCTATAAAAGCTCACTACACTAATATGTTTGCCATTAACAGTAATCTGGATACAAATGTTTTGAAGAGAATCGTCAAAAAATGTGTTTATTTTCGTATAAGAAATACTATTGTGAATCAAAATACATACACCGTTATGTTTATTACCACAATCATTGCGCTCTATATTAAACCCTTGAACCTTTAGCCTCAGATGAGGCTTCAACCAGGTTTCGCAAATGATTGCGATATGTATATTTTCATCATATAAAAATTTTGTAAATGCATGCCTATTGTGTATAATACTCTGAGCATTCCATTGCACGACGTTAAGAGTGTCCATTACGGTTTAGAATGAACGCTCTTACCGATCGTGTCTTGGAACGCCGCGCGTATGGATTCGGTATTGATGGGCGCTTCGTTCTTGTTAGCCATTAATTTAATTATTACTTGTGTTATCATGTTTATGAATGTATTACTTTTAAGCATATTTTGCAAATATGTTTCGGCTGACCTAGCAGCCAAATGAGGAAAAGCATTCTCATTGAATAAATCAGAATATTTAGCAGATCGGGATTTTATTTTATTTTCTTCAATTTTCTTTTTTTTCAGAGGGCAAGACGCAGAAATAGCAACATGAGTACCCTTGCAATTAGCACAAACCGGATTTTCTTTATCAGCAGTACAGACTTTATAGTTGTGATTTTCAGTGCAGATAGAACAGACTTCAGCATTTTTACAAAAACTCGCAATATGTCCAAACTGCTGGCATCTGAGACACTGTTTAACTGGTGGAACATATTGCGTTACCTCGTGTCTCCATGAATCCAGGAACACATGTTCAGGCAGCTGAGTGGAGGCAAAGGTTACCGCTACAGTCTGCGTGGGAACAGTGGAGACACCGCCTCCCTCTGTCCTCACTCTGCGCATGAACCGCCGCACCTGAATTACATTGCGAGAGCTGCCGATCAAGGAAAATATTTTTTTGTTTGACATTTCTAATGGGACAGATTTCACCACCCCAGTTACTTCTGTATCTGCTGCCGGAATTGAAGCGTGAAGCCCCAACTCGTCTAGGAATTTTTGGTTGCTTAAAAATGTGTTGGCATTATTCGACACATCGAAAGTGATAGCTACTTTGTATTTGTTGACTGGCCTGAGATGCAAAACTCCGGAGACTGCATATTTTCTTATCGCCTGAGATAGGCAGACTTTGTCGTTGTCTGTAAACGGTGTATTTGCTGTTTTATGTACAAGAAAAACAACGAAGTCTTGCCTTTGTGAGGTTTCTGGGTATTTTCGAAAATAATTAGATACCTTGTACGTGTCATATTTGTCGGGCGCGTCGTCTATGTCGGAGTCCTCAGTAGAAGACCCTCGATTTTCTCTTTCTTTTTTTCGTTTTTTGGGCTTCTCCCGCCCCATCTTACCTTAAAACTTATAATTACCGCTCTATTCCTAATGTACAACTTTTTACAATGATAAAATAGACAATGTTTACAAAATTGAGAATTTTAACAAATTATTTTAAGAAAACCGCGCCTTTCCTGTTCACAGGTTCCCGCCGACTCCGATGTTTAATTGTTTATTTTGAAAATTTGAAGTTGTTTTTTTTTATTTAATTAATCCCATAAGGGATAGGCAAAGGAACTGAGTCCATACAGTCACGTCTGATGGGTTTTGTAAATTTCTGCATATTAAAGTCCTGTCATGAAAAAAGCGCGGGAAACGTGAAACGCGGCGGTTGTGTTTTCTGGGTTTTTTATTTTAATATTTTTAAAAATTAGTTAAAAGATCAGTTAGGTTAGGATTGTATATATTTTGATTCACCTATTTGTAGTTAATATTTATATTTGTGTAGTGTCATAAATTTCGTCGTTGTAGTTAAGTTTTTGTAAATATTTCTCCCCCATGTGGGACAAAGAACCTCCAGACCCTGGAGGTGCTAATCTCCAGGTTGCTAGTAATATAGTTATTGATGATTCCAGTGTAGACACGGACGCTTCTACTACTGGTAGCAGAAGCGACCGTAAACGTATTTTGAAAGTCAATAAAGTATGCAAACACTGCAATAAAAAACGAAAGAGAAATAATGGCGGAAATTACGAAATTAAATTGTGATTGCTCTGAAAGTTTTCGAGAGTCACCTGCCATAGTTGCGGAAAAACAAGTGACTGTTAAAACAAATGAAACACCAGGGTTTAGCAAGGATTTATTCGTGGATTCTGATGTTAGCCCGTACATAATTCACGTACAATTAAAGAAAGTGGAAACAAATTCGTCGTTACATCCAGTGGCGTTCGGAATTTTTTTAATGAAATTAGGTTTGAGAACATTATCAATGGCAGTGTTAAACGTATTGGCAGGACTCGAATTTCAATGGCTTTCAGCAAGGCTACGAACGCTAACGCTTTTATTAAAGATACTCGCTTAGACGGGGAGAATCTGATGGCATACATTCCATCATTCTCAATAACACGCATGAGCTTGGTACGTGGGATTCCTGATCAATGGTCGGACGATGAGATTTTGGCCAACATTTCTGTGCCCATTGGGTGTGGAAAAGTGGTCAAGGTCAGGCGTCTTAATCGAAGGGTCCTTATAAACGGCTCGGTCATCTGGCAACCCTCAGTAACTGTTGTTTTAACTTTCGATGGTCAGCAGCTTCCAAAACGAGTGTTTTCATGCTACAATTCTATTCCTGTAGAACTGTACATTTTTCCTACAGTACAATGTTTTAGCTGCTGTAAGTTTGGCCACACCAAAACAAATTGTAGGTCAAAATCCCAGTCCTACAAGTGTGGACAAATGCACACGGCTGAGACTTGTTCTGTTGACGAGGACAATGCCTTTTGTTTTATGTGTAATGGATCTCATTTTGCCATCAGTAAATCATGCCCGGAACACAAAAGACAAAGGGATATCAAAGTAACTATGGCCAATAGCTGCATCTCATATGGAGAAGCTGTAAAGCTTCATCCTCCAGTATCCAAATCATTTGCAGATGTTCTTTTCCAGTAAAATACTTCTCTTCATCAACCTGCAACACACCAATCATATCGTAATAGTGTTGGAAATGGAACCGCACAAAACACAACTAATCAATCTTACAGAAGAACAGTATTTGCTAAGCCCCGTGGCCCACCAATTAGAAGTAGTAAAGGTTATGATCAAGCTGCCCATAATGCCTTGTTAAAAGATTATGCTATTCCACCTCCAACAAATGGTTGTGCGCTCAAGGATTCAAATAATTCTGAATCTCAAACTCAGTCTGTGGCTGAGGCTATAATTGCTTTGATTACTTTGTTGACCAAATCTAGCCTTGTCTCATCGTCCTACGTTGCCCCCTTGCTTGAAGCAGTTGCTGCTACCTTAATACAAAATGGACAAGATAGTTCAGTGGAACTGTCGAAGTGTAATTAGTAAAAAACAAGACCTAATCTATCTTAAATAAGTTTAATCCTTTCGTTTTTGCCCTCTCGGAGACATGGCTTAAGCCCGGAGCTCTTTTAAGACTATTCATGTCTCCGCGAGGACCGTCCCGATGGGTATGGTGGAGTGGCTTTACTCATCAGGAATTGTATAGATTTTTCGCAAATAACTACTCCATCACACAGTAATGATGACTGGTCCATCGTTGCTGCCATTGTAAATAATATTTGTATCATCTCTGTATATATTCCTCATCCATCATCAATAATTTTTCATGAGCTAGAACAAATAATATCTGCCCTTCCAAAACCTATCTTGATTCTAGGTGATTTCAATTCTCAGCATCGTTCTTGGGGTAGTTCCGTTTCTAGTTACTATGGCGAGCAAATTTTAGACATTCTTGATAGTCATAATTTGTGTGTTCTCAGTACTGGCTACCCCACTAGGCGTACTGGTCCCTTGGAGGCACTTAGCGTCGTGGACTTATCTATTTGTTCCGCTCAACTTTCATCATCTTTATCTTGGTTTACATTAGATTCAACATATGGCAGTGATCACTTTCCAATTTTAATTCAATTTCCTTCTTGTATTCCATCACATCCAAAGCCTAGTCCCAGACTCAAGTATAATTTAAGTAATGCAGATTGGAAAGCGTTTCAGAACTGTGTGGAAATGAAAATACCGAATCTTCCTAGTATAGCTGAAGGGGATGTAGTTAGTTCCTCAGGTGCCCTTGCGAAGATCATTACCGAAGCAGCTAATGAAAATTTTCCTGTCAAAAATAGTGCATTAGGTAAAATTCCTTCTCCACCTTGGTGGGATTTTGAATGTTCAGAGTCGATTAAAAAACGAAAGGAGGCTGAAAAGCGTTATCGTCAATCTATGACAAATGAAAACTTTGAATTCTACATGCAGGTTGCACGAGATACTAAAAAGTTGTTGCGCAAGAAAAAATACGAAGGATGGAAACAATTCTGCTCGTCACTTTCTCCCAATGTAAAACCTTCTTTAGTATGGAATAATGTAAGAAGGTTTAGATCTGCATTTAATGATACTCCTAGACAAATTCTTTCTCCTAACCTTGCTCAACAATTTATGGATCGCTTAGCTCCTGCATCAGTTCCTGGAGAGTATGTTTTTCAGCCTTCTTCCATTCTTTGTAGTCCTTCTTCCCAATCTGGTCTTGGTTCTCCTTTTCGAATGGAAGAATTAAAAGGGATTTTAAATCATTTAAAAGATTCTGCACCAGGCGAGGATGGGGTTCCATATTCTTTTCTTTCAAATGTCAGTGACAATATTCTTTCTTATTACCTTTCTATCATAAATACAGCTATGTTTACTGGCATTGTTCCACAAGCATGGAGATCTCAAATTGTGATTCCTATACTCAAGCCATGTAAACCTGCAGATGATGTTTCCTCCTATCGCCCAATTGCACTTTCTTCAGTATTTGCCAAAGTGGCAGAACATTTGATTAAAAACAGGTTAGAGTTTTTCATGGAAAGCAAGCAACTATTGGCGCAAAGTCAATTTGGCTTTCGTAAAGGTCGGTCTTGTCATGACAGCCTGGCGATAATAACATCTGATATTCGTTTAGCATTTTCGAATAATGAGTCAGTGATGGCTGCATTCCTTGACATCAGTTCGGCATATGATAATGTCTTAGTGCCAGTGTTAAGAGACAAACTTTACAAGATAAGTGTTCCTTTAGTTTTGATTAACTTCATAATCAATTTACTGTCAGAAAGATCCATTACTATTCTTCTAGATGACAACAATCGAATTACCCATTCAGTGTGGCAAGGACTTCCACAAGGTTCGGTACTGAGCCCATTGCTATATAATATTTATACATTTGATTTAGAATCATCTTTAAATGGTTCAGTCAGAGTTTTACAGTATGCTGATGATCTACTATTGTATTCACCTGACTCATCCATTGAACGGGCTAGTAATAGTCTCACATCTTCCTTATGCTTATTGAAGAAGTGGTTAGACTCCAATGGCTTAGAGCTCTCTGTATCTAAAAGTGCTGTCGTTTTATTTACAAGAAAACGTCTTCCACCTCCAATTTCTGTTAAATTTGGTAGTCATGTCATTGCAATAAAAAATCAAATTAAATTTTTAGGCATCATATTAGATAGCAAACTGTCAGGTCTTGCTCATTGTGAGTATATAGTTTCCAAATGTGAAAAAAACATTAACATCCTCAGATGTGTAGCAGGGGTATGGTGGGGTGCACATCCCTTTTGCTTGAAACTATTATACAATGCTTTTTTACTAGAACCTGGAAGTGCTGCTGGTTTTAAGAAATTACGTGATGTTCAGTCTAAAGCTCTTAGAATTATTTGTGGTGCTATGAAGTCCAGTCCCATAAATGCGCTTCAGGTGGAGTGTGTGGATCCTCCCCTCGACTTACGGCGTCAATTTCTCAGCGACAGATTTCTTTTCCGTTGTGCTCAAGTTACTAATCATCAGCTTTGGTCAATCTTGCTCCAACTAACTCTACAGATATCTTGTTCAAGTTACTGGAAACACAAGAATTCTTCTTGTTTAATTAAAAGCTTCCAAAGATTTAAATCTATTCTGGCTCCCACTTTTAACTCTTCAACTCTCCCCATTTTTCAATATGAATATGAATCATTAACTCTGGTTCCTTCTGTGGCTTTAAATATTGGTATTTTCAAGTATGGCCTCGAGCATAATCGTCAGTTTTTGAGTTTCATTGAAACCGAAGCTAAGGATGCCCATTATGTGTACACGGACGCTTCAAAGGTCTCACCCAATGGTTGTGTGGGTGTTGGTGTACTGCACTTTCAATATGACATAGTTCAAAAAATAAAGCTGCCACCAGAATCTTCGGTGTATACTGTGGAGTGTTTCGGCATCCTGAAAGCAGTAGAATATTGTGTTTTAATGAAGCTTAGAAACTCTATCATATTCACAGATTCGCTGAACTCATTGCAGTCTATTTCTAAATTTCCATTCAAAGCAAAATCTAACAATCCATATATTTACAAAATTCGAAGTCTTCTATTTAAATGTTACCAGAATGGATATGTAATTTCCTTTGCTTGGATTCCGGGACATAGGGTATCAAAGGTAATGAGCGCGTAGACCGGTTGGCCTGCGAAGCTATCGATTGTGGGGATCTCAACCCGTACAAAAATATTGCTGAGGATCTTTTAGCACTGCCAAAGATATACCTAATGGATGCTTGGAGTCAACTCTGGATCGCTCCGGATGTAAGGACTGGTTTGCGGTATCGTGACATCCAACCTACAATCCCTGTCAAACCTTGGTTTTCAAAAATCTCACTTTCTAGAACGGCTTCAAGCATGATATCACGCATGAGTTTGGGACATGTTTGTACATCTGAGCATTTAGCAAGATTACGAATAGTGGACAGTTCTACATGCGAATGTGGAGCTGTGGCTGACCTTAATCACATATTTTTCGCCTGTCCATTATATGATCGTTCCACCCTTCTAAATCAGCTGTCACTACTTGGCGTAAATATAAACTAAAAAACAATTACTTTGCTCACCCGCGACCACTAATGACAAATAGTTATATCTATGCGGCAAATGTATGTTTCCATGCAACACCTCCGCCTCCACTGCTACACGAATCAACACATGCCACACAGACCCAACTATCACCACCACCACTATACCAAACGCTGACGCGTTTCGGCACTCTCCATGAGGCCATTTACGAAGCACAACAACAACCGCTCAACATGCCACATGTATGCATGCATGTAGTGGAAGTGGTGGCATGTTGAGCGGTTGTTGTTGTGCTTCGTAAATGGCCTCGTGGAGAGTGCCGAAACGCGTCAGCGTTTGGTATAGTGGTGGTGGTGATAGTAAAGTAATTGTTTTTTAGTTCATAAATATGGACCTCCGCAAAGTAACGCCTGATTCAATAAACTACTTGGCGTTCCGTTTCCTTTATCCGTTCCTCCCCTTCTTATCATAAATGATAAATCTATGTATATATTCAAAGTCTTGTATTTATTTCTATCCGCTAACAATATAAAATTGTAAATAATCTATTTATTTTAACCTTCCTGATCTTGTCCGTCCTATTTTCTAAATTCCGATCCCTTCGCATTTTCCATTCCTAATTCCGTTTCCCCGTTTGGCTAAGTGCGCCAAGAGCGCGAAGCTTAAAAAAAAAAAAAAAAAGTCCTGTCATCGTCAGAATTGTGTCAGTCTGTCCTAGTCACGTCCTGTCAACTGCTCATGCCTTCCGTAAAGCGATAGTGTACTTTACGGCGAGCTACGGCGAGCAGCAGCCGGCGGATATTTGGGGGTCACAAACTGAGGGAATACGCGTTTTCACTTGAATTCTTCATTTGCTGGGCACTTTCACGTAAATTTGTTGTATAATACACTATCTTTATTATCCACCAAACAACATTAAGCACAGAAACTAAAATTCAATTAACGACACGATCCACTCTCACCGGTTTCCCGCCAAATCCCCCCTTGTTGAAATTGTCTTTTGACAATTATCAGGTTGCGTGTTACTATATCAAAAAAGTAACTTGATTTTTTATTAAAGAGCATTGGCTACTAAATCATCAGCTTAAACCGTAAAACTTGCGTAAAACCTTAAAACGTAGTCTTATATCTTGGTGATAATTATTCTCTTTGTTATTGATAAGACTCGAATTATTAATGGTTGCTATATTTTTTATCGAAATATGGAATGAGACTTGAATGAGACAATAACTCGTATCAAAAAAATAGAGCGAGAAACAAGGTTCATGTGTGGCTTTGGCATTGCTTTCTCGTTCTAACGGCTTTAGATATTTTGTCTAGTGGTAAAGCGTAGACAGAGAAAGAGATAGACCGCTGAACATTTCTTACTCACTCACACACAAAAAGGACGGCTTAATGCACAATTATTCATGGCTAAAAGAGACAAAGATATCTATTTTCTGTCCCTAATCGTATGGCCGGGTTTTTCAAGGTTGCGCTTCGCAATGCTCAAACAAACTTGACGTTTGTCGGAAGGAGCGGAAGCAGTTAATTGATTTTCACGTTTATAAGTTGAAATTGTAAAATATTTCGTGATTTACTTGCGCTAAAAAGTGGCCGGTGATAGTTTTTTAGCTTTTACATCTGTGATAATGCCGCGGTGTAGTGTTATTGGCTGTAAAAGCGATATTAGAAGGAAGGTTACTGGGTTGTCTTTTCATTTGTAAGTAAACAATTTATTCTCGTATATTTTGTTAGTTCAATGACTAATGTAGTTATATTTTTATGGTTGTTAACTATGTGCGTTACATTTTTGTTAAATTTGTTAGATTTCGGCTATATTTCTGATATTTTTGCTTTATAACCTCAAAGATTAGTGTTGCTAGTTTCTAGAACAAAAATTTACCCCACATTAGGGTAATTCGTAATGTATCAAATAATATACCTATTTAATTTTTATGAAATTTCAGATTTCCCGCTGACCCAAACCTTAGAAAATGGATAGAAGCTACGGGAAAAATCAATTATGTGCCAAATCCTTCATCAAAAACATGAAGTGAGCATTTTGACACAACATTACTTTGGAAGAAAGGGAAAACAACAGTACTTCACTTATTAACTTTTGTAGAGTTTCCTAATGTTATTTACTTATACATTTTCATCGAATGTATTTGTCACTGAATTATTTTAAGTGTTTAACTTACCTGCTTAAATCAATAATATACTTACACATAATACAAGGTAATATTATAGTAAGAGAATTTAGTTCAACATTGAACTTCCGTTAGACTTAATCATAGTGAAATAAAACTGATCACTCACAACAATTTTAACCGTGATAGTGGCTTGTTGGTGCCCCCAAGTTGGAAGACTTAAATACTGCTAGACAAACGTAATTTAGTGGTGGTATTTGCTGGATCAATTATTAAAATCAGTCAAGGTGTGAGTTAAAGTACATTACCAACACCAGTAGGTCAAAACCTATAATAATTATGGTACTAATGCAGACTGTGGGGTAATTTTTTCAGTATTTGCAACCGTAAATATTGTATGTACTTTATCTGTTGTCCTTTTCGGTGGCACGCTTGCTAGCATTCTTTTGTATATTTATTCTATGGGTAAAAGCCAAAGGTCAAAGCCATACTATTTAAGTCGAGTTGAAAAACGCTTCATTTAATTAGTCAATTTGACACTGGCAACCATTGGCAACGTCTAATCTGTCGCTGTCAATGTCAACGGAAGCAGTTCCGTTGAAAAGGGCGGGAAGTTTTAAGGGAATAGGCGGAAATTTTAAATTATTTTCATAAAATCCTTAAAAGCCCTTTCTTTTGCTATCTTTTGCTTCGTTTATTTAGTACTGCGTGAAGAGGAGAAAAATGGGTGAGAATAGTGGTGGAAGAGGATTTAAAAGAAAATCTGATGAACCAGGAGAGTCCCCAGCTAAAATGGCGGCAAATTTTTCAAGAAGTAATCGTGGTTTATTTAAAGATTATCACCATATTTACACGGAAAATGACAAAAAAGAATATCCAGTCCCGTTGTCTTGCGCTTCAACTGCTGACTCAGTCAGTCCCAAAATTGATCTTCTTAAGACAAATAAAATCCTTAAGATGGTGCAAGGTGTTGCTTATGTAAAACCTGTTGGTTTGTCAATGATCAAAGTGATGTTCTGCAACAAAAAAGATGCTAACACTTTTATAATGAACAACTCACTCCTGACCAATAATGGATGGGTAGCTAAAATTCCCTATGACCATTTCGAGTCACAGGGTATTATAAGAGCTCCTGCAGTACTTTCCGAAGAGGAACTGCTTGAAGATTTGAAGGCCCAAGCAGAGATAATAGGAGTTAAACGTTTTTCAAAGAAGATGGGTGATGAGTTGATACCCACCCAAACAGTGCTCATCACGTTCCTCATCTCCTCACTTCCTGACCATGTCACATTCGATCACATATGGTTTGATGTTCTACCATATATAAAGCCTCTTCGCCAATGTTTCACATGCTACAAGTTTGGACATGGTCGAAATTCATGCAAATCTCAACAGCTCTGCTCAATTTGCTCCGGAAATCATTTTTTCAAGGTCTGTGACAATAAGGCTAATGTCAAGTGCATCAATTGCAAAAAAACTGATCATGTTGCTGTATCTGCAAATTGCCCAGTGAAAAAAGCCAAATTAAATGAAGTAAAGGATAAAATTAATGGAAAAGTCACCTACGCATCTATCTCAGCAAAGTCTGCATTTCCTCCACTCAAGACTCCACAGCGTAGAGCCATTATTTCTGACATATTGAACTCTACTGAAGTAATGAACTCCTTAACCAAGACTATAATTGACATTTTAAAAAAGAAAAAAGATCCAGATGTCAACTCTCCTATATGCACAAATCTCATTAAAGAGTTGCTTATCACCAACTTTGGATCCTAATTATGGATTGCGAGGATGGTATCAAGCAACTTGTAATCTTTCACTGGAACTCTCGCAGCATTCTCTCAAAACTGTCTCAATTACAACATTTCCTCTCTAATAACACTGATATTGATTTAATTTTACTTAATGAAACTTGGCTAACTTCTTCTAAAAGTTTTAGGTTACCCGGGTTTAACATCCTGCGGCAGGACTCCAGCCGTCCATGTGGTGGAGTTGCTGTCGCTATAAACTGTAAGTACAATTACACCATTATTTCTTCCAGTTCTTCATATAATTTTCAAAATATTCTCTTTTCAATCTCGTTAGGTACTCTGACATTAGATGTTCTATCCTGTTATGTTCCTCCCCCTCCGAATGGTTAATTCGAAATGCATCATTTAAACAATGTTTTCTCAAAAATTACCAGTAAAAACTTTTTAATTGTTGGGGACTTCAATGCCCATCATGTAGCTTGGGGCTGTAGAAATGTTGACAGAAGAGGTAATTTATTATATTCCTTTGTCGATAATCACAATCTAGTTTGTCTTAATGACCATGACCAAAAAGACACTACCTTTGCTCCTTTTAATCAACAAGGCAACGTTCTTGATTTGGCTTTCGCTTCTCCAGCATTAAGTTCCAGCTGTTCTCTTTCTGTGTTTGATGACTTGATGAGCAGCAATCATTTCCCTCTACTAATTCACGTCCTATACAAGGGTTCTGTTCAGAACTCTGGCACGTCTAGAGCTGAAAGTGACTCTATAAACTCTTCCATTGATTGTTTATCTAACATTAACTTTAATAAAGTAGATTGGCTGAAATTTACTGAACTGTGTAAAGATAAATTTGATACGTTTATAATGGATCCAGATCCGATTAAAGCTTACAACGAATTCACTCATATTTTAGGTGACATCCTTCTGACTTTTCCTAAGAAATCGTATAGTTGCTATACTAAAAAGCGTAAAGCTGTTATTTGGTGGAATGACGTGTGCTCTCAAGCCGTTAATCAATCAAAGATCGCCTTACTTTCACATAAAACTTATCCCACATTAGAAAATTATTTACTTTACAAAAAGTTCGATGCAAAAAAGAAAATAATTTTATCAGAACAAAAACTTTTGAGTTGGGTTAATATTTGTTCTTCATTTAATCGCATAAATCCATTAAAACTAATTTGGGACCATGTTAAAAGGTTTAAGTTTGCTAAGTTAAACAACAATTCTAGATCTGGCTTTTTAGATGACCCATCCAATGCTCTAAATTTTTTAAACAAAATCGCTTCGTCTAGCTCTGTTGATACTTCTACTTCTTTAGATAGATTAAACTTCTATTTTGCTTCAGAGGGTTCAGAGTCAGCTCAATGGATTCTTAATCCCTTTGAATATTATGAGTTCGAGTCTGCTTTAGCTTCCAAAAAGAACACTTCACCTGGCCCCGATTTTTTCCCATATTCTGTCATCAAAAGTTTACCTATTAATGCTAAGAGAATTCTATTGAGTATTTTTAATCAACTTTGGTTACATAAAGTCATACCTCCTATCTGGAAAGTTCAGTTTGTTATTCCTATTTTGAAACCCAATAAAGATTCTAATAGTTTAGATGCTTATCGTCCCATTTCTCTTACTTCGTGTTTAGCTAAGTTATTTGAAACTATGTTAAAGAATCGGCTTGAATGGTTTATTGAACATAACTCTCTGATTCCAGAATTTCAATTTGGTTTCCGTAAAGGAAAAAATACAATGTATAACTTTGGTTGTTTACTAGGTGACATTAAGAATAATTTGAGGAATAATAAATTCACTTTGTCTGTTTTTCTAGATATTAAAGGGGCATTTGATAATATTAACCATAATTATTTAATAAAAAGTTTGCACAAGCTTGGTATACCTGGTCCAGCTTTATTCTGGTTTTTTGATTTCTTAAATAATCGTAGTGTATATCTTAAAATAAAAAATAAGCTGTACGGTCCTAAATCCACCTTTAAAGGAACACCTCAAGGTTCAGTTATCTCTCCCTTAGTATTTATTTTGAGCCTCGTTGATTTTATGAAACAAATTCCTTCTTCAGTTAAGTACTCCTTTTATGCTGATGACCTTGTTATTTATTTAGATTGTGATGATCCCTCTGTAGGTGAGTTCACAATTAATAATTGTTTATTGACTTTATGTAATTTGTTTCAACACAAACTTAAACTAGTAGTTAATGTCGAAAAAAGTTCGGTAATGCTTTTTAGTCACAATACTCATAGTTGTGTACACCGCCCCAAAATAATTTATAATAAGGCTTTATTACCCTATAGTACTTCCGAGCGTTACTTAGGTATTATATTAGATTCTGAACTGTCCTGGGCTCCTCATATTGCATACATTTGTAAAAAAGCTGAACTTCGTTTAAATGTTCTGAAGTCCTTGGTTGGAGTTAATTGGGGCTCTGACCCAAAAATTTTAAAAATCCTGTATATGTCTTTGGTTCGTAGTCAATTTGACTACGGCTGCATTTTTTATGCCAATGCTTCTGGTTATCTGCTTCGCAAGCTTGATGTTCTTCAAAATAAAGCTTTACGTATAATCACAGGAGCTATGATGTCTTCCCCTATTAATTCTTTGGAAGTAGAGTCCGGTATTCTCCCACTATTTATACGGAGGAGTTTTTTAATTGATAAATTTTGCCTCAACTTAGTTAGTCATGATAACGTACTAGTAAATCGTTTTCTGCAAGATGTTGTAATCCCTAATTATAATCTGTCTGCACTTCCTTTTTCTACTTGTATTAGTAAAAATAATAAACAGATGTATATTTGGTGTACTTTCTGAGCAAACTAATGTATAAACTATAAGTGGAAACTCTTGTGGCTTATGTATTAACTTTAAGAGCTGACTATTTGTGTTATCTATGCTGTTTGTTTCCCATTGCAATAAATAAAAAAAATAAAAATAAATAAAAAAATAAATCAATTTTATGTCTAAATTTCGAATTTCAAGACACGGTCTTTTGGCACAACTTGATTCCTTGTTTTTCTTACAGTTTTCAGTCCATGTTGAGAGATGTTCCGGTTACTATAATTAAGTTTGAATCTAAGTTTGAATTTTATGAATTTTTAAATGATAAGTCTGATTATATTAAAATTTATACTGATGGTTCTAAAACCAAAACTCGTACTAGTTTTGCTTTCTATGACTCTACTATTAATGTAGGCAAAGTATTTTCCTGTAGTAATTATTTTTCAATTTATTCAGCCGAAATACTTGCTATGATATATGCTCTTATGTACATAAAAAATAATGATTTCTCTTCTAACAAGTTTTTAATATTATCCGACTCTATGAGTGCTCTTCAAGCAATATCTAATAAACTGATTAAAGCTAATGTAAATTACTTAATCTATAAGTTACGAAGTCACATCGTTGATCTTTTCAATTGTAATAAAACTGTAGAATTCTGTTGGGTTCCTGGCCATTCTGGTATTTTAGGTAATGAAATTGTTGATTCTATTGCCAAGTTAACAGCTAATGTTGAGAATTGTAATTTTAAAGTCCCTTTTACTGATTTGCATAAATGTGTTAAAGATATGATGTTGAAAGCGCAAGAAAGCGCTGGTCAATGTCTCTGGATAGTTCCAGAAACTTTAAAGGGAAATGGCTGGCTGAAATCCAACCAGTTCCTTCCACTACTGCCTGGTTTGAAAAAAGTAAAGTTTACATGGGCAGGGAGTACATTAGAAGTTTGTGTAGATTGCGCATTGGCCATTGCCTGTTTCCAGCTCATCTTCACAGATTAAAATTGTCTAATAATTCTGTTTGTAAGTTTTGTGCTTTTGAAAACTGTAATTTGGATCATTTATTTTACAACTGCCCTCATTTTAACTTACAACGATTATTATTTATTGCCCTCTGTAAAGAAACATTAAATCACAAAGATTTTCCACAAAATGTACAGGAACTTTTGACTCATTTCGATATGTATAGCTTTATCTTCAATTTCATTAAAAATTCGTTTGGCCCTTTGTAAATATTCTTATAAGCTTAATTCTTGTTTTGGTTTTCTGTTTTAAATTGTAATTTTAGCTCTTAGACTAATTGTTTTGTTCGCTTAAATTTAATCTAGTTTGTAAATATTCACTGTTAACTTTTGTTATTATCGTGCCTTCTTTTTAAGTTGATGGCTCTGGTAGCCAAAGCTCAATAAATAAAAATAAAATAAAAAGCAGTGCCGTCTGACCAAACCAAACCAAACTTCGTTCGAGATCTAAATTCAAAATATTGGAATGATCAATGTGTTTCAATTTCGGACGTCTAAGTTCCAATTAAATCCATTTATTTCATTTAGTACTTCTTAACTTTACAGTACATTACTTATATCTTCGACTGCTAAATTATTATACTCAATGCTATGCTAAATATAAATATTTATGGTTTTAACAGAAATAATAGCTTAGTATTTGCTCATTACGGCGTAGGTATAACGTAGTGATTACATTCTCTTTGCGGTGTATGTTGCGATAGAATCTTCACTTCACAATGGATCCTAAACTTTGATATCATAAGCTATCCTCAGATTCCTGGAGACAAAATCCTATTGCAGCTGGATCATGATGAGATTTATCACTATAAACGTAAGTAATACACTCGCTTGATTAATTAAACGCAGGAGTCTATTCTGTGCAGAAGGTAAGTAAGTATTAGTAGTATTATAGTTACAAAACAAATGTAACGATTTTAATTAGTCATAACCAGCCTTTATTGTAGACACAGCATGCATTCTTTCCCACATGCTTGACTGGCTGGATAACAAAATTTGTACCTATCTAATGCTATTTATACTTAAGTACTTACCTAATGCTTTGTTTGCTAGGTCCACGCCACAGGGCCACATGCTGCTTCACTACATACATTATAAAACAAAGCTCCCCCTCCTGCATATGTCTGTCTGTTAGCACAGAAAGTAACGGAAATGTGGGAGTGGGACTGCAATAATCAACCTGAACAACTGCTTCAGAGGCCATTTGTATGAACTATAAGTAGTAAAATAAACAAACTTTGTGTGCAAAAGTTTATTATCATCCTTTGAAATACAAGTTGGGCAATATCATTAAGAGTTTAGCATATATGTATATGTCATTCATTAATATATACAAATCACAAAATGTTTAATAAATTAGCGTAGGACAATAAGTAAGTACATAAGTAATATGTTGGTGCTGGCAACACCCAAGCTATTTTGGGAATAAATTAGACAAACAAGTTTTTTCACTCTGTCAGGTATATAAATTATTTAGGTTGGAATATTAGTAGTACTTAGTTATTTTATTTTATCTTATTTTTACGCTCCTTTGCATTTCTGGTTTTGCCTTTTATGCAAAATATTATTAACTTAAAGAAAAAGCTGTATGGTCAAGTGCAAAAGTAAGTAAGTACCTATCAAATTAATCCACAACAACAACAATGCCACAACCTTAATTCATCAACATAAGAGCCATGGGAGTCCCATGATGGGACATACTTTCGAGTAAATTTTATGGACCCATATTTTTGCACTTCACTGTACATAAGTAATAAAGTTGTTATAATGCAAATTAGCAGAAATAAAGTAAAAAAAATTACAATAAGAGCCCACTCATTTCTGATTAGATATGTTTTTATATACTAGCAGAAACAAAATCAATTTGAACTTTTACCTACTATAAAAGATACATTTTGAAGTTTCTCCTATCCTCCATAAAATAATAGGGTACATTATTTCAGTTACTATAATGTAACTTATTTTACTTACTTAGATACTTAAAATGATTCCTTGTTACTTGCAACTCATAGAAACCTCTTTCAACATGAAACCTCAACTATTATAGCATGCTTAAAGACAAGTTCATGCTTCTCCATAGCACTAGGCTCTGTCTATTAAGGCACTTAAGGCAAATTCACAATTAAAATCCTGGCGATGTTCTGTTCTGTTCAACTATACAGACCAACCAGTAGCAGCAAAAAGTACTTCTCAATAGTCTGTATAATTATATTTATAATCGCTGCTTCTTCACGCGAGCTTCCTTGCATTGTGAATCAAGCAGAGTAGGTATTCCTACCACTTAGCACTAAGTAATATGTGGTAAGCACAACAGCTTACTGTGTGTTTGTTCATAAAAATATAATACGACTATGGCCAAGCAGAGCAGATAGCCAATTTCATCAATCCGCATTTGCTGATTCACCAGTTCCTGCAGTCCAGTAATAAGTTTTTCTAGTCAACATGCAACAGTAGGGCATGCACGACTGGCCGCGACTTTGTTTGTCGCGCGAGATTATATTACCCGTCCCGTTGCATTCTGAGTGACAGAAAAGGACGGGCGATTGTTCTCGCGCGAGATAAAAGTCGCACTGTGAGTTGTGCTAGACCTACTGGATGTCCATAGGTTAATTTACTCCAGATCGTCAATAAGAGAATCTAATTCTTTCTGTAGTTGGACAGATTCCTCTCTCTGCTTCAGTACATCATCTTTCATCCTGTCCACGTTTGCCATTAGGAGGGCGTTGCCTTTCTTGAGCGCGTTCACTCTGGTCTCATGCCGCTTTACTCGCGTCATCAGATTTTCCTTCTTTTTCGGTAACGGAGCATCCTGTAATCGATACAATAACGTGTGATACCTACGTTACATAGTTCTTAACTAACTGTACTTCGTTTTTTTAGCAACAGAAATAAAGTAAACAAGCTTAAGTACATGTCTTTTTATTGGAAAACGCTTATTAAAAATTAGTAAGTAACTATCTTATACCTATAAAACAGTACCGTGACTGACTGACTGACTGACAACGCACAGCCTAAACCACTGGACCTAGATACTTGAAATTTGGTAAACATGTACTTTGAGTATCCTAGAGGTGCACTAAGAAGGGATTTTTCAAAACTCCCACGGAATAGGGAACTAGCCTATTTTGAAATATTTCACGGGGGCAAAACCACGGGGCATAAGCTAGTTACGTATAAAATCATAATATAAATAACTTAATCTCATTGTTATTTCATTGTTACTTGCTGTGACTTATTTAAAAAAAGCATTTTTCAATAAAAATACATGTCAAGACACACAGGCAGACAAACCGACAACAAAGTGATCCTATAAGGGTTCCGTTTTTTCCTTTTGAGGTACGGAACCCTAAAAAACGAAGTAAGTATAAGAAACCTTGAAATCCTAAGGAGTTGAAATTGGGATGGGTTTATACATTTATTTTATTTTGTTAATGTAGGTTAATAAGATATACCTACTTACTGAAAATTTATGACATTTTACCATATTATGTCATAAAGCTCATTAAGGTAGGTACATAAAGTCCGGAGTAAGTACTTCATGAAAGGAAACCTAAGCTTCACTTAGCTGCATTTGCAAGTATATTTAAGTACCTAGTGTAAATAAAGTTCCTACCTCAGGTTCACTCTCGCTCTCAGTTTCGCTCTCGGTGTCCTGTTCCGTCTCTGTCTCAGTCTCTTCCTCGGTCTCGCTCTTCTCTTCTTCTTCTTCCTCCTCGGACTCCTCTTCATCCTCATCCTCATCAGAACCAACCTCCTTCATCATAGCAGCCATCTTGTCGACTTCACGTTTCAATTCCTTGTACTTCTTTTTCTCGTGCCTGTAAATTTTAATACAATTTTCATGTATATTAAAGATACATGTAGGTAGCAAGACTAGTACTTAGATAAACGAAAAGTAGACGGTCTGTAGCTGCTGTCAACTTGACCTCATGTACGTCCTCAAGCCAGCCAAGTTCTTCACTTTAATATTCTTGGTGTGTTTAACCTAATTTAAACATGTATGCTGCTATAATTTCGCTGATAACTTACTTCAGGGCCGCTTGTTGATTTTTAAGAGACATTTTGAACGCCACCCGCTCTCTCTTCATCACGTCCTGCTTCTCTTTCAAGTGCCTCATTTTGTTTCTCATGTTACGCACTTCTTTCTCCATTCGCTTTTGTTTCTTTTCTTCACTCTCCTCCTAGAAGTCCAAAGTTGTCAGTAATTTAATTTTAGCTACCTATACTGCAAGTAACATTAAGTTAAAGTATGCTCCAAAAGAGTCAATCGTGAGGGGATCTTAAAAGCATGTCAGGATAGGGACAAATAAACATGGTTGCTTATAAATGTATATTGTACCTCCTCGGCTTCAGATTCTTCCTCTTCTTCAAAGCTGTCATCTTTGGTAATAGAGAGTTGTTTGATGGCGTGGCTTGATCGTCTCGAACCGATATTTGTCGGCATTATACCCTGAAACGTTTAAGACTCAATCAGTCCCAATTCACAGCGATTTTTTCAACAAAAAATAACAGTAAGTATTCAAATAGGTACACACGGTGTTCTGTCCTTGTAATACAATTGAAAAGCTCATACCTCGTCATAATAATTAGTAGTAGCAGCGTTAGTGGCAACATTAATATTAGTAGCTTTGGCACTTTTCCTCAATTCCTGAGCAGCATTAGAATTTATGTCTATATTTAATAACATACACTCTTTTTCAAAATCTAACTGTCTCTTTTGGTAGAAAGATAACGGTTCTTCCGATTTATATTGCTCCTCAATCTGCAAATGTGTTAGTTAAGCTGTAGCTATTTTATGAAGCATTATTAAGACTAAGTAAGTACGCTTAATGTTACAGTTAGTTTTGAGTACAGTCAGTCGGTTTCAGAACACTATGAATCTTGGCCCGGTGTAGCACGTCCTCACCTCACAGTAAAGTGTCACAATGATTTTCTTTTTAAGATAATATGAAGTCAGTGTATTTTTTTTCATGTTAACTGTTTCGATTGTCTATAAAGTCGCAGTCAAGCATGTCAATTGTATTCATAAATAGAAGCTGCTTGGTCACAAAAATTATGCATAACATCAATCAAGTGTTCAGTAAACTTACAGAGAGCGCTTGCTCCAGTTTCTTTTCCAACTCTGCATTTCTCCTTTTAACTTCTTCCAATTCTGTTAGTGCTGTATCTCTGTCCTCAGCGGCTTGCAAGTACTGTTTTTCCAAATTATCAGCGGTGTCCTTTGCCCTGTCCACTTCTGATTTAAGACTGTTCACAAGCCTCTCGTCGTACGCGTCTGTGACTGAGATGACCGTCTTGTGTTGTTCTTGTCTTATGATAGCGCGCTCTCTTGCTAATTCAGCTTCCAAATTCTGTATCCTAGTAAGGAGACGTTTATTTTCTCTTTCTTGGGCTTCTTTGTTTCTGAAAGTCAAAACAATAAATTGTAGTAAGTAACATTATTTGATGTTTTAAGGTTAGTTTTAAATTTATTTTCATTTTTTACTTCATCATCATCATGTTAGCCGAAAAACGTCCACTGCTGGACATAGGCCTCCCCCAAGGCTCTCCACTCAGACCGGTCTTGTGTTTTCCGCATCCACCGCGGTCCCGCAATCTTTTCTACTTAGGTCTTCGCTTCATCTTGTTGGAGGCCTACCGACAGCTCGTCTCCCGGTCCGTGGACGCCATTCGAGAACCTTCTGACTCATTCATTCATGTTCATTCATTCTTCATATTTTACTTACCTAAGTTCAATAGCTAACAACTGCTTTGTAGATTGAAGATCGTCACGAACTTTATCAATATCGTCCATCTCATCGATTTCTTCCTCTTCTGCACCAGGAACCTACAAATAGAAAAGTGTAGAAAGTGGTTTCGACGTGTAATTTATATTGACGCTAAAATAGAAAAAATGGTTACTTCTGCCACTGAGACTCCTGATGGTGACGCTACCAGATTAGCCTGAGACATCGACTTCTGAACCTGTTCTTCGATCGTCATCTGTCTTCTGAACTTCCTTAAACCTTCCAAGTTGGGCTTACTTCTATCATTTGTCTTTGTTTTCTTAAGCTTTACACCCATATTAATTTCTTTCAATAAAGCATTATGTGAGTTCGGTTTTTCGGATTCAAAGATGAATTGATCTTTGTTCTTCACTACTGAGCTTTTGGTTATAATTGGGCTTGATCTGAAATAAGACATTTGGATATAAATGTGATCAACGATCTATGCAATGGGACTTGATAAACGAGCGAGCGAAGCGAGTAGCCACTGTCACAGGCCGTTTTCATGAGGGGAAACAGTCTGTTTTAAGGTAGCCTACCTAGGGTTTTGTGAAGGAAACAAATTACAAGTTTAATACATTTATTTCTACAAAATCGGTAGGCTAAATTGACAATTAAAATAGAGAATCTCAGGGGCGAACTAACGTTACCATGTTCGTACGTGGTTAACAAAATTATGACTTGAGTGTCGTTGATCTAAAATTCATGAAATTTGGTAGATGACTAATTGGCATACATATTTTTTTTTTTTTTTTACTTTGAACATCAGCAGAATCGGTTGAGTTCCTGGGGGGTTACCGGGATCCAGAGCTGGAGAGGATAAGGGGCGCCACAGTCTATATACCCTATTAGTCATATTCGACTTAAAATGAGTTCGCGAGTTCTTGGTTCGGGTCGAACCAGTAGTTTTCATAGCCTTTATTGATTTTTACCTGTCGTTACAAACAACGTGTTTTAATTTCTTCCCTTCTTCTACTTCTTTCATCATGTCACTCCAATCAGGTCGCTTCCTTGGCCTACTGCGAAGGTTTTCTATCCTCTTCAACTTTTCCGGATCGAGCGGCGCCTTTTTAAATTCAGGCGGGGGTGGCATTTTCGGCGGGAGTGGTGGCGGCATTGGCGGTGGCGCCGGCTTCAATAAGCCTATTAAGAAAATAATATATTTTGGTTAATTAATTATATTTGCGCGACCATGTGCGAGGTCCGTCCGGATCGCTACCACCATCTAACTCGCTAATCCTACCGCTAAGCAGCAGTGCTTACGCTGTTGTGTTCCGGTGTGGAAAGTCAGACAGCCGGTGTAATTACGGGCACAAGAGGCATTTCAGACTCCCCAGGTTGGCAACGCATTTTGCAAACCCCCCGGGGTTGCAGGTGTCTATGGGCAGGTGGGCTTATCATCAGGTGACCCACTTGCTCGTTTGCCTTCCTTGTTGTATAAATGTATTTTCCATTTATGAAGTCGCATGCACAGAATATAAGTAAGTATTGATTAGGTAAATGTTTGTAGGTACTTAAAAAGATTTTTAAATTCACCTTGCAATTAACACTATTGATTTTCTAATATTTTTATTAAGTATACTGTAAAGTCAGGAATTTAAAATTATTGTGTATTTGCAATGCTTGATTTGATTTATATTTATGAATTCGCGAATAAGGATCGCACGGTTAATATTTCACCAACCTCTAAACAGGTTAACTTCTTTTTCCTCTTCATCTGCCATTTTAATTCACTTATATTACTTGCGTCAATGTAACCAACGACACAACACTATTATTTATTTTCCTATATGTATAAATAAATATTCTTATTGTAATTTCTTAATCACCATTTTTCACTGTTAAATTAAACTGGAGTATTCAACGAGAATTTCCTAACACGAGTAGTAGACTTTTACACAATTTGCAATTAAGAAGTCAAAAATTCGCACCTGATCAGCGCACGCGACGCACGCGGAACTATCTGTGACTATTTTGGGTCGCCTTTAGACCACTAAGTAGTCTAGCGCACAAGAGATCAAAAGGTAAGGATGCGTTAGATGCAAGATGCACGCGTCGCTGAAAATAAGGAACTCTAGCTCTAAGTATACCTAAGTATTAATATTGCTTCAGTCTGCTCACTTTAGCTCAGTTATCGGGGATCTAATTGGAGTTGCGTAGATAGATAAATAGATCCCTGTTTAGATATACCTATACAAGTGTGTTTGTTGGTTTGTCTTCCTTTTACGCATCAACGAAGCGACGAATCATCGTGACATTGCTTATAAGTCCAAAAGTGACTTGGGCTACTTTTGATGTCATGTGGCCTGGCACGCTAGTTTCGTCGGCAATATAATGCAAATATGTTTTTAATTAACCAGTAAGACGTGTGTTTAAAATATTGTTCTATACAGACAAACAGGTTAGGTGATTAATGGTTAAGGTTATCACACTTGTCAGTCTTCCATAGGTACAGTCAGCGTCAAAATTTGCATGTCACTTTTGTACCTTCACGCTCTACAGCCTGATACAGCGCGTCATACGTGATTGATAAATGTGTTATTGCAACAAGCTACAAAAGTTATAAGCTACTTTTAACGCTCATGATCTCAATTGGAATATCTTTTTGTATTTTTTTCCCAATTTTTTATTTTTTCGGTTTTTCGGTGATAAAAACGAGTTGAAATTTGAATACATGGAAAGAATTCGGGCTGTACCTAAATACCAATTCTGGTGTAAGGGTATAGCACGCGACCCGGAGTGTCGAGGATCCGGGTTCGATTCCCGGGGTTGGTATTTTTCTGATTTTTCTGTGTATTCATGTTTCAGTGAGTTTATTAAAAAATTTAACTTTTAACGCTGACTGTACAAGGAAATATGATTTATTGAAGATATCTCAAGATAAAAAGTTCTTACAATATTACCCATCTTAAATCTCATTAATGTCATTGAGAGTGTGTGCCAAAGTCGATGACGATTGATCTTGCATTGCGCTTGCGCCGATTGACTGCATTATATGACATGCGCTCTAATTATAATTTAGCGAAAGTACCAGTGTGTCAATGTTGTGTTGCTTCGGAACAAATAAAATTAAGAAGTCTATTCTTGAAGGATTGTGTGTATTTAATTAGGTAATCTGAATTTTTAATTTGTTTTGAATTTATTTTTAAGCGCTGAGTAGCGATCAATTCAGTACTGTTATTATGTTGGTATTCATCATTTTCATTTATATCTAAGTATTTCCTAGTTAATTCTAGAATGAACATTATCTTTACAATAATTTTGAACAAAAGTGTAGTACAGAAAAGAAAAGCGTAGAAACACAAAATAACTTTCTGAGCAAATCCATCACTCAAGCACGAATAGTGATATTTGATATTTTTAACCGACTTCATTATGTAAGTGAACAGTTTTGGACTTATTCTAATTAGCTCAATAACGTTAAATTCTAAAAGCAATTTGGCAGGTACTGGCATTGCAAGATAGTTAGTATAGTGATAACTTACTCCTCAAGCTTTCATTCTTGGTGAGTGTATGTCCTTTGGGGACTTCACTCAAGGTCTTGTCGATGTTTTCTTTTACACGCTCATGAAGGGGATCCCTCCATTTTTTAACTGGTTCATCTTTTGATGGCTGTTTTTGTAGAGATGGCTTCCGCGGCGGGAGCTGAAAAAGCAATACATTTTGCTATAAGCAATAATATCTAAAGCTGGTCCAAAAGATTGAGAATCAACTCTGTCGCGCCTTGAGAATAACGAATAGCGGTCTTGGTGTAAACTACAGCCCGATTTATTTAAAATATGTTTAATATTACCGAATAACATAGAAATCTACTGTTTGCTATTTATATAATCTGGTCATTGCGTATACGTTATAAATGTAGCTACAATATTCAAAATGACGTGCAATGATGAAATAGTTTAAAGAATCTGAGAGCACAAATCAAACATCACAAAAACCTCGTGGGCGGAAATCTGTTATTTTTAAATGCTGTTATTATTGTTTTGTTCAAAATGTACAAATCTGGCGTCTGTAAATTTTTCAAACCAAAAGTAATAAGTAATTACACTTACTTTCGTAGACGGTTTTTCTATCGGAGGTTTCGTAGCCATTTTTGTTGTATCTTCTGAGTTCTCTTCTACTTTTTCTGCTTTGGGTCTTTCAGTTTTTTTAACAACTGTCTTTGTTTCTGTTCCTTTGCTGGTCGAGTTTGTAGTATTTTTATCATTTGAAGTTTTACCATTTGCTTCAGAATTATTTATTTTGAGAGTGCTAGTTTTTTCAATAGGTCTTTTGTCTACTATAGTTACAGATTTTTCTTTGGTTCTATCACCATCAATTGTTCTGACACTTCTTAAAGTAGGTTTCTCAGGGACTTTTTCGGTAGCATTTTTGTCTTCGTTTGGTTTTGCTTTAGATGTTTTATCTGTAAATGATTTCAGGGCTGATTTTGTGAACCTAGGTTTTTCATCAGCTGGTCTCGTTGCTTTGTCAGCAGACTTCGCTGCTGATGGTTTCACCAGTTTTTCTTCTACTGTTTCGGATACACCGTTTTCCGGTTTTTCAGGTTTATCTGTTTTTTCTTTTATTGTTGTCTGTTTTCTTAACGCGGCTGTATAAAACAAATTATATATTATGTATTTTATATTACTAATAATTGGATATTTTATTTACAGTAAGTACTTTATTTCATCATAGTTTCCATCGTCTAACGTTGAATAAAAATTTAATGATTATCCACAATAATGCAAAGTAAAATAAATAAATGGACAAATTGGGAACATTCCTTTCTTTTAAAGCTGTCAGAAGCGCATTAAACCGATATCTTTCGATTTTAAAATATGATATGAAGCCAATTTCCCACATTTAAGTAGAAATATTGGAATTGATGGAAGCACGTGTTACGTCCCCAGTGCGGTGCATTTTGATAGCATTCGCGTACGTAAATAAACATGGCCGCTGCCAAGATGGCCGACCTTCGCTATTTTAGCGCGGTTACTTGTCAAAATTTCCTATTTGATGACCGTGGAGATACATTTTTGTAGTCGCAAGAACATAATCATTAAATTATGTTCGTTTCCTTTTGTCATAAGTAATCATAAGTATCATAACATAAAATAATTAAAAAATATTGGAAAACAGTACTTCAGATTAGGATTTGGGTTTGACATATTTAATGAATGACAAGAAATTGTACCTAATTTTAGAACGCTCATTCAAAGCACGTCATGAAACGATTCTGGGAAAGTCGTGTATGCATAATGAGAATAAAAGTTACCCGTGACACGTAAGATGCAACGTTTTAAAGAAAGTATTAAACGACTTATATCTAATTTATCTATCGGTGTAAAGTTATTAATCAACCTAGAATTAAGTACGTTTGAACTTGACCCCTTATCTTTTATCGTAGTTAATAAGTAGACTACAAGACAAACCATGATAAATACACCTTAGATGCACAATTCGTGAATATATTAATTCCCGACAACTACAAAATCCGGATTATTAAACATTGGTGTTGATTGAGAGGAAATTTATACCGTTAGATACATTACCTAATCACTATACCAGTTATATGTTTTTCCTTTCAACTATTGGTAGCGCCTCCTCCCAGCCTTGCAGAGGGCTACAATAATATTTAATTCGAATCTTAAGCTTTAACCCCAACATGTTCGTTTGTTTTGTAAAAAGTCTGTCCCGCCTAAAAATACCCCGAATCGTCGTCGGCCAGCTGAAAATATCTCCTCTTCACATCTTTAACGTTTTTTGAATCAGAAAATATACGACCAAATGTTAGTAACTAAAGTGTTCTTAAATTGCATTTTATGCACCAGAGGACAGTGACCTTTGTTTATTTGGCATTGTTTGAACGAAAGGTATCAAGCATTCCTACTGGCGTTTTAGAATATTTTGACTGGTATCGATCCTACGTTATTTTGATCTAGTACTATGTATATTATTGACCTATAGAAGCTACGAAAGCAGATACATAGTAGGTATCATGGCCTGACTTTTTTTTATTGTTGTTGACGGTACCTAGTTTCAGTTGAATATGAAATTACGTAAGTACTTACTTAATTTTAGATATTTATTACCAACTTTTTTTATACATAGGTTCAGTTCGAAAAAAATCTAACGCCAAATTGAAAATTCTCACGTGGAATATTTCAATACCTTGACATGGGGATATGCATACCTACTGTAAAGCCGCTGAAAGTTAAATTTAAACTTCTTTGATCACAAACACTTTAGGCCACTCTAAAACACAAATGTCACAGTCAAACTATGGCTAAATTCATCGGGACGTGGACACAAGAACGTCACTCTGTTTCAAACTCCAGACTACCAACTTCTCAACAGTTTTCGAGAGTCAATTATTCTGAACTCGTGTCTCCTGCCAAAGTTTCAGGCAGGTGCTGACGTCAACACTGTATACATCAACACGCCTACAATCACACAAACATCATGCACTGTGAAATATATAGCCCACTCGCGGACCAGCGTAAAATTAAAAACTAAGGTAAACGTCCCAATGTTTGACAAGGTAATTCCAATAATTGACACCCTGCTTGTCACGTTTATTGCTACGTATTAAGATTGAAGGTGTCAACTATGAGGACAGTGTTGAGGACGGGGACAATTGCCTGACGGTTTAGGTATTTTGTGCTCTAAATGTACTAGGTAAATTATTAATAACATTAATATTATTTATGATGCGCAGGCAGCTTAATAGCTCATGCCTGCATATCATTGTTCACTTTCACTCGTATGATTGTGTTTAAAATATTTGCCAGGACTGTTTTTAAAGGGGTTTATTGTGTGGGTTTTATAACTGAATAGTTAGATATTGTTTTATAACATGGCTGAACACTTGAATATTGAATAAACCCTTGCTACTAAAACCAACGTTTGACGTGTACAGATGGTACCACTAAAAGTCCCATTATAAACACTTTTTGATACATACAGTTATTGAGCTCTCTAAATTAATTAAGTACTTACCCTCCTAAATTTTAACTAGACTTGTTTACGTCCTTTCTAGCAAAAGTAAAAACGAATGGAAACGATACAAGGGTCGACTAAATTAAATCAAGCTTTTGTGTGGCTTCTAAAAATCATGATTACACCTTGTCGACGATTGCTGCAAAGTTTCCTGTCGGGCGGACGGTTGACGTTCGCGAAAGGTCTTCACTGCAGGCGTCGATTCTGACGTCCCCATGACGTGGGCAGAATGTAACCATATTATGGAGTAAGAAAAGAATGACAAGTAACCGCTCTAATTGGATCACTATGACCACTACTGTTTTCTGATTTAGAATGTGACACCAAAATACGCACATTATTAAGATCACATAGCGCCATTTTGAAGGGGTGCTATGGGGGTGGTTTTGACTGTTGTTTGTGTCTACCTAGTTTACACTTTATGCTAAAACTCCTAATTGCTACAATGTACACTGTACCTAGTGCACTATGTAAAGTTAATAGCAAGTTTCAGGTACCGAGTAAAAGTAAGTCTAAGCCTTCAAAGTAATGTTCACAACTCCATTTTCTAATGTCAACAAAAATACTCACGCTTCAATACTTTGGCTACCGGCGCCGCTGGTGCCGGTTCCTCGGCTTCCGACTTTGTCGTGCTTTCCACAGGCTTCAGCTTCTTCTGCAACCACGGCGGGGGCGCCGCCGCATCTTTGTCCTTCACCCACGGAGGCCTGAAGGTTTCCCTCTTCACCGCCGGCTCCTTGTTCACGTTACCGATTGGCATCGTGTACTAGTCAACAGAAGGGGTCGTTCATTTGTTTTGTTTGTGAGTCTGTGTGAAATTATAAGTGTGTTGTGTCTATGGAACCTAAATGGCTACTGAAGTACTGTAGTACTGAACCTATGTGTTTAATGTAATTATACGTGCTATGCACCGCGCCAAGGTAGGTACACTGTCTAACGACAAATCTAGGCATTGCATTGCCTATACGTTAGAATGTAAAATTGAACTTGATGTTGATGTTGTGGTTTCTTGACCGTACTTACCTAACAAATAATTCCCTAAAAAAGGAAAATTCACCTACTTCAAATGTAAATAAATATGTATGTAAGTGGAGGAAAATATCTGTGTATTCAAAATGCTTGTGATGGGTAAACTTGCTATACTTAGTTTATTTAAAAGGGCCGAACTGATTTTGATAGGCAAATATGGAACAACCTCGGAAGGATACCCTTTCGAACAAAAGAAACAAACCGGTTTATAAATCACAGAATGCTGTGGCAACAAACATTAAATTATTTCTCAAATTTATGTTAAAAAAAAAGTACTGAGCCGAGTTTGATACAATTAATATGGAACTACCTCTACACCCTTAAAAAAGAATCATCACAATCAATTCATCATTGGCGGAGTAATCGCTTACGCTTATCAAACATACAAAAATACATACAGTCGAATTGAGAACCTCTTCCTTTTTTGAATTCGGTTAAAATAATTAGGAATGGGAATACTTAGATAAGTTACCTGAAATTCATATTGAAATGAAGTAGAATATTCGACAATTTTTCTGAGGTAATTATTAGTGACTATCAGACTTTCACCAAACCTACGCTACCTAATTGTGAGAGCCGTCCATTCATTCAGTAGGTATTATTTTTAACGCACCCGTCATCAGCTCTACGACTCTTATTATAAACACTTGAAGGCGATGAAACGAAGTTTTTTCGTAAATTAGATGCTCGTTTTAACGGGGAAATTTATCTGTGATCCGTGGCTAGCCCGGACGAGATTCGGAATCACGCTGGGAATCACCCCAAGAATTATCGTACGCACATTTCCCGGAAGAAGGTAAACTAATCTGACAACCAGGGTTCGAACATTTCATGCCATGATAAGACGATAGTGAGCTGTGGTTTTGATATCAACATTAAAATTCAACTCTTAGTCATACTACCAATGCTACACGAACCATTTGAAGCTACTTTCGACTCCTAAGTGCGTAACTCAAAACCTATTTAACATAAGTAAACACATGAAATCTGGTTTTATTTATTGAAGACCCCTAAGACTAACTAGAACCCCAAATTTCATAAATATGGTTCAATCGGTTATTGAGATACAAACAAACGTCTCACTATTGACTAATTGACATACACTTAGATCAAAAACCTAACCCACTTCCAGATGACCAGCATGTTAAATCTGGGGATCGATTTTTGAATCTCACTTGGTGACTAATTCTCACCCATGACATTTGATATCACTATTTGCCAAAAACCTTATTTTTGAATGATCTCAATTGGAAAATCTTTTTGTATTTTTTTATTCATTATTATTAACTACTACTACTTATTTTTGAATGTCATACCCGTCAACTAACATGCAGCTAACTCGCGTTTCAGTCGTAGCAAGTCAACATAGTGGATTTAAGTTAGATGTAACTGCCAGTGGTCAAGAGGTCACTCAGTGATCTCGTTTACGAGTGGGTGAGGGCATTCGTATTCGTATTCGGTCGGGGCAGATGTTTGTATGATGAATATGAATGTTTGTTCTCGGGCCTTGGGTGTTTTAATATGTATATAAGTATGTATTTATCTATATAAGTATGTTTATCCGTTGTCTGGTACCCATAGTACAGGCTTTGCCTAGTTTGGGACTTGGCAATCAATTGGTGTCAAATTGTCCCATGATATTTTATTTTATTTATATCATGAGCATAAGAATTTTTGTCACCGGTGAGATTCAAAAATACGAATTTGTTAGAAAACAGTGAATTTAGTCACCGGGTGAGATTCAAAAATCGACTCCTTGGGCTTATTCCGTTTATTCACCCTAAAACAGCTACCCTAAGGTGGATACTCGGAATTATTATGTGAATTCCGATTATCCACCCGTTCAGTTCAGACACGCGTTTCCGAGTATTCACCTTAGCGTGGCTGTTTTAGGGTGGACGGAATAAGCCGAAATGTGGCATCCAGCTGGGTAATTGTGTGAATAGAAACCATAAATTTAAAAAAACGGGGATTTTTATGATTAATTTTTATATTATGAGAATGTATGAATTCAAATGTATTATTCCAAGTAAGCACAAACGTAAATTACAATTCAATTACACAATCAGTCAAACAAACCGCCCCGCGTCATTCCAGGCGCAAAAGTGCCATCACACTTGCCGCATTACCACGCTGGACCGCGATGGACAACCTCTGCACCAGAAATGACCCGAAGCGAGGTTCAAGACCTCTCTCGCGAAGACGACGCCCCAAGTCTTTGAAAAAAGTTTTGCCTCAGAGCCACAACAGCCGGTCGTCTCGACCGCAAGCGGGACAAACAAATAATTTGCGAGTGCCGAGTACTTCTCACGCTTCCTAAAAGCTGCCATTTCAGCAGCCGCTCCCCCCGTCCTCGTGGTGCGACCAAGGTGCGAAGAGGCAAAAGTGCTGACGCATGTGGCGTCCCAGAGCAAGCACTTTCCCTTTTGCCAGGGAAGCAAATTTTTGTGATTTGATGATACACATATTTTTCGAAAAATACTTTTTTTTATTACACCCAGCGCCTATCGAAATTACAATAGCAAAGACGTTTTTCTTTAGCACGAAAATAGGTTCCTTCATATTATAAGATTATAAGGTCGCCTTTCTCAGCCCGGCAAAACCAAAAACAGGTAAATGTGAAAAGGGGAGCCAAGTTCAATACTGAACAAGAGGTGAAACATTTCACCGGGTGGGGTGCCAAGTTTTATTTAAGAGGCTTTCCCTTTTAGTCAATTGCAACTTGGTTAGTCTTAATAGTCAAATATTTGTACACTTGACTAAGTACCTTCCCAAAATGGTTTTCCGATTTTGTAAACTGAAAAAAAATGTTTTAAGGGTTGTAGTATTAATGATGGTAGGTACTGTTAATAATTTTATGGAAGGCAGAAGAAGTATCTTCTTCCTCTCGATAACTAGAGCTTTTTTTATAGGAAGGAAGGCAAACGAGCAAGGGGTCACCTTATGGTAAGTGCTGACCACCGCTGCCCAAAAGACATCTCCAAAAACACACCTTTTTGATTTTTTTTTCTTTCAAGTAGGTACGAAGGTACAGTTGAGGAAATTAATTCCTGACCCACCATAGAACTTTTTCATAGTAAACGTCATAATGATTTTCCTTGTCAAGCTATGCAATGTCACTATGACGTTTACTGTGAAAATATTCCATGGTGGGTCAGGAATTAAAATTTAAAATTAAAATGCTTGCGATGGGTAAACTTGCTATTTCTAGTAAAAATTACTTAAACGTTAATTGCCTACTTGCACTAACTGTCAAAGAGTTTTAACCATCAATGGGGTATTTAATGATAATCGTAAAATTGTTGTGTCCAAATTCCATCATTTTGCAAATTTAGACAGCCTTGATTTTTGATCCCCTTTGCCGCATCTCAAATGAGTCACCGCTATCATGTGAGAAATACTTGGCTTATGTTCTATTCCATTAAGCATAATAATTTAATGCGCATGCCAACTACCTACACGTTATAGGAACACCTAAATATAAAAGTTTAAATTGTAGGTAATCTTGATGGTTTTGGGTACTTCTAGGCACTTATATCTACTATAGGTATTTGTTATTGACCTGAAGAAATAAATGAAAATACACACTTGAAATTACTAAGTAAGTACCTATTAGATGTTCTCAAGAGTCTTTTATTTTGACATCTTAATATATTATAGTGAAATAAAACGGAGCACTACGAATATATGTCGAGCTTAGCACGGCATGTTTCGGACTAATTCGTAGTCCTTCCTCTGGGATCGTTCGACCCAACGACAGTGAGACGCATACTGCAACGGACTACGAATTAGCCCGAAAATTGTCGGGCTGAACTCTACTTAATATAGTTACGTGAGTGATCAGTTTTATTTCACTATGTTTGAGTCTCACTGTAGTGTACTGTTGTAAGTGGCAAATCTCTACGCACTATTTTTCTCTACTTTGTAGATTATGATTTTATTATATCCAACTACACATTGCGATGGGTGTGAATGTAAACTTACATGACAAGGTACAAGAGAATATTTTTATTCCATCCACTTGCAAAGTTTCGACTTCAATTTTAATCTCTTTGGTCAAGTTTCACGAAAGTCACATCAAATATCTACCTAATTCAAAAATTTAAGAAATTGTTGGAGCCCCATTACATATTTGACTTTTTATGTTTCACTACGTGTCAAGTGGCTGGAAATGTCTTATTCCTCCGAGGTGGGAGTCATCAAAAAAACATCCATTGTTGGATGCATAGGTTGAGAAAGAGAGCACTCTTTGAAATGAAATCTAATAAATGCTTCTAAAGTTGTAAAGGTCGTCTGAGACCAAGAGCTCAAATATGTAAAGGTACTTTGCATAACTAAACCGTTTAGTCAAACTTGTACCAAGTTGCCATATCATATACAAACTCTTCGCTGACGATAACCCACAACTGTTCAGACATTCCGAAAGACGTGTTTAACAAATTTTGAAATAAACCCAGCTATTTCTCTTTCGCGGCTGCTAACAGAAACAAACGCAATGATGAGATTCCTGCTATATTAACAGCTCTTACTTAGTTCTAGATGCGTGGTGATAGTGAAGTGTTGTTGAAAGTTGAAAATTACGCACTTATTTGTTCTCACGTGACACGCCACTGAATTTAACTGATCATATTTTCGGGTACCGGAAGAGATGCCCGGAATCTTGTCTCGGGAAGCGACCACGAGCGCGATCGGCTCACGACTAGCGTCGGAATTTCATTACTGAACAATCCTCTGGAACTTATAAATAGGCACGTCAAGACGACATGGACCATGAAAAGTTTAGGGATATTGTATGTACTAGTTTTACGATATGTTTCATTCATTAACTTTAAATATATCGTGAATATTTTGATATTTTTAGGATTTCTTAGGTATGACGCTTACAATGACCCCATTGTTTGATGTTTGTCTTTAGTATTAACAGTTTGACATCAATTCTTTTTCCGTAATCGGAGATAAAGAAATCTCAATACTGTTGTCTTGATTAACGGAAATGACTCTTCAGGAGGAACGGATTTCAAATAAAATGGAACGTCCAGTCGTTCTATTTTCGAAGCTTTCTCGCTGAATCCGCGCCATCGCCGCATCATGGCGGTCGACGCTTCGCTAGTCTCCGTAACGACGCTATAAAATGTATTATTTTACATAGTTTCTTGCAAAAAAACATTGCCAACATCATAAACTGCTTAAGTACATTACTTTTTTGGTGGGTGTGTATTCCATTAAGTATTTAATAAACTCGTCGTGCTTGACAGCCGAAATTTACAGACAAAGTATGACCGAACATGGACCAAACAGATCATTTATTTTATATGCCTTAGGTATTTAAGTAAGTATGCGTACAGATAGGTCGTCAGAAATCTTCCTGTAATCACCTCATCTTCCTGCCAATTTGTGAGATATGGCGGTTCATTTCCTGTGTGTCTGCCGCGCCTGCGCATAGACATCTTCGTTGCGCTTGACTATTGCCACTCCCTTGACGACCTGACCAGTGGAGTGTAAACATATATATTTTATTTTTGGGGGACTATTGTTCTACTAAACATTTAGGTATATAGGTAGGTATATGGTTTTACTGGTAGTTTGAAATATGGCCGTGAAAAATTAAGAAATTAGAGATATGCGAACGACTTTAAAAAAAAACCCGGCCAAGTGCAAGTCGGACTCGCGCACGAGGGTTCCGTAGAAAGATTTTAACGCTTTTCACCAGTGTTTTAAGAAGTCCAGTGTTAGCAGAGCCCTGCTCCTAAGCAAAATGTACGCAGTGTGGGGTCAACTTATATTGGTCTGTGAAATCGGCAATTAGTATGGAAATGGATTTTTTTATGACTGTATCTTTTGATTGCGTTGACTTAGAAGGTTGATTTTTTCACGGCTCTAAGGGACCGCAGGCTTGAGTATTTCGTATTAATTTCAGCATGCTACCTCCACGCGTTCCAGAGAAAAAGGGTCTTGACAGACAGACAGACAGACGGACAAAAAAGTGATCCTATAAAGGTTCCGTTTTTTCCTTTTGAGGTACGGAACCCCAAAAATGACTCTACTGCTGAATTTTTATAGGGTGTGTTTTAAAATATGACTTGTGCAATTTTTTCTATCACACTTTTTATCGCGTCATAAAAATAAACGAAATCGTCAACATAGTTTCCTTTACAAACTCAGAACCAACATATTATTTATTTATAATAAAATTTATCATGAACGTTTCGGGGAAGGGGATAGAAAAGACCGTGAGATATTCAATGGTGTGTGTGTGTGTGTGTGTGTGAAGTTCTCAATCCGTACTATGGCACGTGTGGGAACTAAATGCAGCACAAGTCCTCTCATTCTGAGAGGAGGCCTGTGATCAGAGTGGGACATAATAAATAGGCTGGTTATGTGTGATGTGATAGGCGAACCATCTTACCTAATTAAAGATGTTAAGTCCTCAAAAATAATAAAGTACCTAAAACTTGGTAGGTATCGGCAGTTCTCAAAATTCTCGATCCCTACAAACTGTAAAAGATTTAATTCAACTTTATCACAGGAAAGAAAAAGAACACTGAACAGCTAATAGGGCTTTTATAGGGGCTACATTTTTGCTGCCATGTGTGGCATAGGAGTCTTTGTCTAGCTTTCATAATAAGAGTCAGACAGCGATAATTGCAGAAAAACGTTGCCCGTTTAGAAGCCACTTAAGATTAAGTCAATAAGGTAGGATTAGAGACATACCTACTTAGTTCCAAAAAACGACCAGGCATATAACGAACAGACAGGCATCATATTAAAAAGTTCCAATTTATTGATCCATAAGTACTTACTCGTAGTCAGGGAACCCCCTTTATCATTTATCAAACATAAGTACAATGACATCGATGGCTTAAAAGATAAAATAAATCACGGCACACTGATTTACTGATTGTAGAAAAATGGATGGTGAATTAGTCGATGTTACTTATTGGTTTAGTATGTTACGTCATGGGAGCTTTCTGACCTCAAATTTCACAGATTGCGTACATTTGTAGCTAGTGCAGCTTTCTCACAACCAGAATCATAAATAAGTAATAACTATCGCCCAACATTGATCTTTCTTTGATATACTTAAACTTGTGCTGGTGGTTTTGTTCTGCTGTGGATGTGGGTGTAACATGTAGGAAATAGATCCATGTAGTTACAAATTCATATTAAGAACAAAAATGTCTATCTCTATCAGGATGTGATCCTCAAAATTATTGCAAGCTGCGAAGTATCTAACTACCAATTTTTTTTTCAAGAAAATACTGGCCAAGAGCATGTCAGACTGCTCGTGTACCTGGGGTTCCGTAACCGTGTTAGTACGAAATGCACTAACAGGTGAAAATAGGGCGTTAAAAACACTACAACAGTCTAAAACTGTAAAAATACGATGTGAAAAGCTGCACCAGCAAAATAGCGTATCTTCACGGCACTTACGTTCTTTGGTCGAGAAGCGGATACAATCAATATAATAATATGTACATCTTATAGTTTTTGAGCAAAATGCCTGTGACATACAGACGAACAGACGTCATAACGAAACTATAGGTAAGGGTTTCATTTTGGCTACGGAACCCTAAAAGAGGTCTGCGGCATCACAATCTCTGATGACTACCTACGATAAGACTGACCGGTAGGTAAAAGTTTCGATTAAGTATAGAAAAGTCATGTACGATTAGATTTAAACTTGACTGATTGGGGACTGAACATGCAAATCTTAGTGATAGTGAAATAAACAGATCAGTCACGTATGTCAGTCGAGTAAGTATAGCCCGACATGTTTCATATTAATTCATAGTCCTTTTTGTGTGGGAACACGCGATTTGGGGGTAGCGAAACGCTAAAGGTACCCTATACCTATAATACCTTATTTGCACTATGATTGAATCTCACGGTTAGTTTCATATTAGGAGATTAGAAGATGCAAATCTTAATTGGTTGTCGACATGACTTTGATTTTCCATCTTTGCTTTCGAACATGGGTAAAGGGAAATTTAAATTTTCTTACTTACGTTCAAAATTGTAAATATCCCAGTGCCCGACAGCCTCAATAGTTGGCACGTTCAATCTTATTTCGAATCAATAAAGGTGACATGAAAAGTCTATTATCCACTGAATTGCTTTTGGCAACTAGAGTTGCCTGTCAACGCTCATATTTTGTTATAAATAGAGTGCAACTCAAAATTCAAAGCAAGTGAGTGGATATGGGAATTAAGGTGTCAGACATTAGGACGTTTTAAGACTTTCACTTTGTTTAATAATTAATATTCACAGTTGTGAAGGCTAACTTACTTACATAGTTTAGAAAATCGTAATTTATCTTAGGATGATCTTAGGTTGTAAATTTCCACCCGTTGTGGAATCCCAAATGATTTAATTCTCTGTCCTGTAAGAATTTCGAAAAACCTCTTTGAATTTTAAAGAATAAAACGGATCAGTGCAAATAAATATTGTCTAAAGTCTTAAAATAATTTTTATCTACACACATATCATAAGTCCTCTAAAATGCGTTCAGAAACCGTAGAAAATGACCAGCATTGCAGTACATCGTCGCCTCCTCCGCCAACCACCTCCACCAGCAGGTCCTGCAGTAAAGTAATAGTCATTACGACATCGAATTCGATTTCGTAATGACTTTTCGATATCGAATTCAATTTTTCGAATTTGACGACCAACGTAATTTACAATCATAGTGAAATAAAACGGATCACTCACGTATATAAGTCGAGTTCAGTCCGACATGTGTAATTAATAATGTGATATTGATATTTTTTTTACAAAAAAAAACAGTTTACGAAACGTCAGCTCGGTATGTTTGTCTATGATTAAAAAAAAAACAGTTAAATTCGTGACGGGTATGGGTATGATATATGCCTTCGGCTTCTGAACCCATCTTAGAGTACTTATGTGTGTAGATAAAGTAATGTATGCAACTCTTATAACAATTATGTAGCAGTTGCATAAACTACTATAGTTCTATAGGTACTGAATTTATTTGTGATTATTTCGTCATACCTACTGTTCATTTAATTTATAAGTCTGTGATATTTGGTGACTTGGCATGTTTTTTGTTTCCTCGCTTAATGCATTGTAAAACGTTGTATGTCATACACCGTGCGGGAGGCAATTTCCAACGAATGCCGGTGAGTGAGCGATTTTCCGCATTTGTATCATAAATACCTAATTTTCGTCACCTTAAATGCTTATAAAAACAGTTTTTAGATTTGGTTAACGTACCTAACCTAAGTAACTATTTCTAAAAACAGGGCAAAAGCGTGTTGGACACGCCCAGGATAGGGTTTCTAAGCCATTACGAAAAAGCCCTGGCATAGATACCTAATTTATAGGTATTTTCATCATACCTATTCGAAACCAGTGTTAGCAGAGCCCTACTCCAAAGCAAACTGTACTCAGTGTGGGGTTAATTTATATCGGTTACTGACATAGACTAACATAATAAGTTGGTCAACTATTACTCCCAAACCTGTAATTTTTAGCCTGCTTATCTCTGATAGTTTTCCTTTTAAATTCACTATGCACTACTGCTCTGATTTTTTTCATATTTCCAAATATAACAGTTTCTCTGGTAGGGGGGGGGGGGGGGGGGGGGGGACAATGGACTCCAACAAAAATGAGCACTTCAAAGTTAAATATTTCGCAAACGAATAACTTTGTCGTAAAATGATCTTCGAGCACCCCTAATATTTTTTGAAAGACCTGTTCAACGATACCCTATGGGGTGGGCGAGAAATAAATAAATCATCCCCACTTTACGTATTGGGGAGGTACCCCAAAAAGAGTATTTTCGAGATTTTATCTCAGCACTTTTTTGGCCTAATTAATATATATATTTATGCAAAATTACAGCTTTCTAGTACCAATAGTCTCTGAGCTATGCCGCGTACAGACAGACAGACAGACAGACAGACGGACGGACGTGACGAAACTATAAGGGTTCCTTATTGCCATTTTGGCTTCGGAACCCAGACGGACATGAAACTCTACAGGTTCCTTTTTGCCCTTTTTTCTTCGGAACCCTAAAAAAAGTATACTTACGTAAATGTAAAAAATGTCCAATACTTAGATACTTGTTTGAATACCTACTTGAAACCACCAAAGTGAACTTCATTGCTTAAGATTTGAAAATACTTAATTATAAATAGCAATAATGAGAAATCGATTCATTTTAGAAAGTCCCCGGCTGAAACTGGCATAAAGGTCGCCAGTAACTCCCCTTGTTTATTTATGAGTAAGGTAGGTACTGTTGTCGCAGTCATCGCTGACATTAGAATTGAATATTTTTCCTTTCCCTTCCCCTTTCATTTCATTTTCACTTCTCGAAAGACCGTGTTGAGAATGACGCCATGTCATGCAGTCTAAATTCAAATGTATTTTCCTTTTACCCCACGTTGTTATGACATTGTAGGTAGAGCTATAAAAGTGTTTTTACCGTGAAATCTGAATCCATGACATGTCCCAATGTTTTAATTTTTTTAATAATTCAAATAAAATAAAAAAGTATATAAGAATGATTAGAAAATACGGACACGGTAAAATTCGAATTTTTGTTTTTGTATAAATAGGCCTCTCTTTTCCGTGTTTTAAGTCTTAACAGTCTGGAAGTGCAAATGGATTAAAATGTTATCGTAAAAAAATGTTTTGCCCTAATATCATTATTTATCCCTTGAATAAGTTCGTACCTATTAAAGATACGACAAAAATGGCGAATGTGTTTTTTATTATTGTTGCCATTACGCCATTTTCAAGTATTTTATGTCAGTAATGTTGTGAGTTAAGATGACAGTATTTTTTTAATCTCTATTGTAAGTAAGTAAACACTAAATAAAGAAATAAAGACAAGCTTTACAAACAATTAAATACAAGGCTTATCCCTTTAAGGGATCTCTACCAGTCAACCTTTGAGTGGTAGAGAGGAGTAGTTGATTAAGGGACCGACAAAAAGTGAGTTTATTATAATTTACAAATAGTGAAAGGCTATACTTACTACAATACATAAACTCATACAAAAACCTAATAACTATATGCTATACTACATACAAAATAAATACATTATATTTGTATAAATACGTTATATCATACTCATACTAAATAATGAACACATGCAGTTTAGGTATAAAGGAGAACACATCTCCTTCAAGTTTTCCCTACGAATACTTATACGGAGAGACATTCTCTACTACTCTATTGTTTACTGTCTTTCTTTTCTTATGTACCTAGTCATTTTCAAAAAACTGTGTACCCTTTTTTCCAAAAACGTCTTAAATTTTTCCATAGAAAATTTATTTGTCAGTTTTGTGACGGTCCATATAGAATGTATGTAAAAACGCGTCACAAAACTGACAAAAAAATGAGGGACACTTTTTTATTATTTAAATAGATAGTCCTCCTGATTCTGAGCCGAAATAATCTAAAATTTGTTAGGTTATTCAAAAAAAGTTAAGGGCACACACTTTTCTGAAAATGCCCACCTACTGTCTTCTAATCTATTAAGTAAATAAGTAATTTAGTAAAATTTAGAGAGTAAGAGTATAGGTACGATAAAATAAGAATAATATTTCATGAAACTACCGTGAGACTCAATCATACCTAGTGAAATAAACAGATTGTTCACATAAGGTTAATATATAGTACCTAAGTCGAGTTTAGCCTTAGGTACATATATTATTTTGGACTAATATGCTAACACTGGGAGCGCACGAGCAGAGCTTTGGCGCGCAGTGTGCGCTTCACAGCCACCGAGTCGTGCGCTCCCAGAGGAAGGACTACGAATTAGTCCGAAACATGGCGGGCTATAGTCGACTTATATGGTAGATAACGTGAGTGACTCATTTACTTCACAATGATACCCCCTTTCGCGTTTCTACATTTGCTTTTGTCCGTTACCTACTGTTACTTCATGTTTTATGTGCAATAAAGAGATAACAACATACATACAATACATTTTCATTTATTTATTTTGCTAAAACGCACAGTTGATGCAATTCTTTATTTTTATTTTTATTGTAAGAGGGAGGCAAACGATCAAACGGGTCACCTGGTGATAAGCGATCACCGCCACCCATGTGAACCAGCAACCCCAAGAGAGTCACTAGTCCGTTGCCGGCCTTTGAGGAAAGCGGCAGGAGAGGGATCGGGCCTCCGGCACTCTCACTGACCGAGCGAAACGCAACAGGGGTGCTGTTGCATTATGTCAGTGGCAAAGTAGAATTAAGTATGTATACATGAATGCATACTCCACCACATTGTAACATTATAGTAATTGTCTATAGTTTCTGCATAAATCAGTTTCCGTGAAAATCGATTGTAAAACAGACAGACAAACACACAGATAGTTAGGTTGTCTTAAAAAAGCAATCCGTCAAAAACACTTTTTTACAGTTCGATAATTGATAATGTTTAATGGAGCATTAGATATTAATTAAGGGGGAATCTCCTGATCTAGTAAACATCTTAGTCAGAAGAATTGTTTACATAACTGATTGATTATTGAGCTTTAAGTTTTTTCCGGCCGTATACTGATTCACCGCTACACTAAGTACCTACGTCACGAATATCTCCACCGAATTATTATCATTATCAATCTTAAGTAATCTGCATCGCATAATAATGTGAGACATATATAAACACGATTGTTTTAAGTATGTATCATTAAGCGAGTGAGCGACATCGACGACGGAAAATAATTCCTCAATAAGGTAAGAAGTGATCAATATAATATACCTAATCTGCGATAATTACAAACCACCGAATACGACCGAATAGCCTAGTGGTTAGAGACCATGACTATGAAACTCCAAATCCCGGTCGGGGCAGATGTTTGTATGATGAATACGAATGTTTGTTCTCGGATCTTGTATGTTTGATATGTACCTATATAAGTATGCTTATCCGCTGTCTAGTACCCATAGTACAGGCTTTGCCTAGTTTGGGACTAGGTCAATTGGTGTCAAATTGTCCCATGATATTTATTTGTTTAATTTAATTATGTTGAAATTGTAAGCAATCTTAGAAGTACTTTTAGTAATAATGTGATGGCAAGATATTACGGACCTAGAATTGTGATACAAAGCCAGTTTTCAAAATAAGTATTTTTTATGTTAATTGTTTAAGGGGGTTCAAAAAGGCACTGTTAAAGAGCACTTAGTTTGAAACTTTAAGTAGGTGTAGTACGATTAAAATTTCAAGTACTTACTTGATATGATCACTGAATAGTAGGTATAAACTAGTCAGAGCATATTGGTTTTGTCTGATAAGGTCGTTGCCATTTTTTGTAGAGCCAAAATTACCTTATAATATCAGGTTTTTAGATTCTATAAGAAGAAACCAAACAACTTCTAAAAATAAAACTTTATTTTTATTCTTGCTTAGCGGTCGACACCTAACTAGAGTAATAATTGGTGCCTCGTAAATACTTACTTGAAAAACATTACAAGGGGACAAAAAGTTTGACTTTTGACTACCTACTATTTAAGCTGCCTCGTACTCGTGAGTACCTAATCACTAATGACAGGACTTACCTCAACGCAGTGAAATGACCTTAAATCAAATGTTTCAATCAATCTCACAATTTGATAATTTATCAAACACCAAATTTGACTCTTATTACGCAGCCATTGCCATTATTTTGTAGAACCAGTATAATGCTCGACTCGGTATCAAACCTTTTTTTATGCACTGAAGATCTATAAATATTATTGAAACTTACGTAAATTGGTGAAGAACCTCATAGTGAAATAAACGGATCACTCACGTATGACAGTCTAATCACGTCTAGTCACGTAAGTCAAACTAATCCGTAGTCCTTCCTCTGGGGTGCGGATTAGTCCGATTCATGTCAAGTTATACTCGACTGACATACGTGAGTGATCCATTTATTTCACTATGATTGAGTCTCACGGCAGTCATTTTAAAAGTGGTGAAGAACCTGCTGAATTTTACAATTATATATTTTGATGACTCAAACTAACAGTCCAATAAATCATTTATTATGACGAACAACAATCAACATGTCGGCAAAGTAATGGTTATTATAAGATTTATGTGATTTCGTGTTTGCAAAGTTTCTGTGGTAGTAGGTACCTTTTAAGAAGAGTAGGTACTTATAATATTCGTATAATAATAGTCTTATGAAGTACCTTATTTAGGTACTTCAGATTATCTGTAAGTGGCACTCCATAAGGTGGAATCGTCACTTGGATTAAACACGTGATTTTTTTTATGTAGGTACTTAGTTACCTAATAATAATTGTCATTGAAGACTACATATTTTGATCACATGTGGGCTTAGTATGTACTGAGATAACGGTTACCTACCTTTGACAGAGGGTTAATATTATATCTTCGTTTAATTTCAGATAAAATGGCTGGATACATTCTGATTGTTGCATGCTTGGCTGCCTGCGTATCGAGTTTACCATTGACGTGTCTTCGTAAGTGACCACCTGGATGTTGCATTTCATCAAGAATCTACCATAATTTATCTTTTTTGCTTTTAAAAGCGAAAACGTTTTCGGAGACCCACATATTAAAGCTTTCAGGGACGGCGATCATATTTTTTGCAGGACTCGTGGGTCGAAACGCAAGATATCGAATTAAATGTAGAGTCTAGGTATATTCGAAAACCAATGTTTTACAGTGACATACAAGTGTTTTAGGCTACGGGCAACATACAAAGCCTAAGTAAACCATAGAGGTTAGGCTAGCACGACAATAGTACCCTTTTCGCTTCGAAAACTTACAGTTTGTTAAGCAAACGTTCCTTCTAACAAAAACTATAATATTTTTCTTATAATTTTAGCGGCGCCCCTTCCTTTCAAATACTACACAAAAGTAGACTGGGGAGGCGAACCAGCTAGGGGTGGCAGTGAGCTCAGTTTACCCGTTCCTTATGTGGTCATCCACCATAGCTACATCCCTGGAGCTTGCTTCACCTTTGAGGAGTGCAAGCAAGCGATGCAATGGATGCAGACTTTCCATATGGATACGCAGGGTAGGACCGACATTGGATACAAGTAAGTGCTGTAGTTTATTAATTTATGATTTCTTATGATTAACTAACTCCTGGGAAAAATAGTTAGGTAGGTCTATAGAATTTTTTGCCATGCCACACGTAGTTAATCTTAGCGAGACTCATACAAATGCATTACGGACGAGGTCAATCGCTTTGTTCGTATATATGTGTTATTTAATATATTGCGCCATCGAATAATATGTTGAGGATCTTTAAATACGATTTTATTTTCGAAGGCCTTAATGGGTGTTTTTGAGCGTTATATGAGAGCGCGCCCATGTTCTGCGCCTGAGACTGCCTGATATTAATTGAGTCAAATTAAAAGTTAAAAACAATTGATTTTTAATGTGAAAGCACAAACATTTTACTGGTTTTAATTTTGTTGTGTTGTATATAAATACATGATTATCGATCAATTAAGATAATAAAGAAACCACTTAACTTTAAGATCTGATAAAATCATACCTACGTTAAAAACACTGGAAATTATCGACTCGTTTGAGATTGCTTTGAAAAAAGCCGACACAACATATCGCTCTTTCCGATAAATTTCATTTGATGCACTTAAATTGGGAAAAACATGACAGCTGTTTTAATTCCAGATACACAAATTAAGTTTATTCAATATTGTAGGTAGGTAGATACATACGTAATGGAATCACTTTCAAAGAGTCTTAATTTAAGTATTCCAATACATCGTTCTGTGTAATTTTTACCGCAACGACAACGTCTGGAATGAAATACCTATGTAGAGTTAAAATAGTAATTTAGTGCTTCATTGTGAGATTCATAATAACAACCAGTCAAAAAAATATTTTGAGTGCGATATGTAAAATCGGCTCTATGTTCCGTAAAAATGAAAATGCAAGATTATTGCAAAAGGTGCGAGATGTTGATTTCAACTAACCGCCCTTGTCTGCCTTGCAGCTTTGCAGTAGGAAGCGACGGAGCAGTGTACGAAGGGCGAGATTGGCACACAGTCGGCGCACACGCCGTCGGCTACAATGTGCAGAGCATCGGCATCGTCCTCATTGGCGATTGGGTTTGTAAGTAGAAGCGCATCCTTATTCCGAATTTACACTTATAAGAAAAAATGTGAAATTTGCATGAAGTGCCGTGAAGCGAACGACTTAAAAAGTAGATTTTTTTGTAGGGGGCTTATATCTGTTGGAAAACTTTCATTCCCTTATAAAAGTCAATATTCCATCCTGTACGAGGCCTTCGCATGCTTTGTGTGCTGGTGCTCACAGTGCATACATATTTGCCACATGTTTGTCTTTCCATCTCATCTCTATCCTTCATGTGAAAAAAAAGAGAGGCAACACAAATATTTGTCAAAGACTTACGGCCAAGTATATAATTGTGCCAAAATCGGGTTCAAAATAATACAGTAGTTGCATAGTTGGCCAATTCGGCAACTTTTTTTAAAATGTCCATACGATCGATTAGTTTGAGTATTGAATTAGACTCATCTATGGCGTCATAAATTGCCAATAGTCGAATGTAATTGCCTCCTTTTTTTTAGTTTTTGTTAAATCCTAATCATTTCAATTGCAGTAATAAGTGATTCTTAGTTTTTTACGAGTATTTTCGAAGTCTCGATTGAAATGATACTTAAGTACTTACCAAGTGTAAAATGATTTTGACTGAGTAAAATTTATGTTGCCAAATAATCCCAACGCACCTGTTTTGCCCTATGCACTGGGTTTTGCTGCTTTTTGAGATACGAGACGCTGCACTAATCTATTTTAAGCTTCCACGACTTCTATTTTAGTATTTACCTCCTACGTTATTTCCACAAATACTTTTATACCTGCCACGTAGACTATTTGACTTTCGTAGGTATCTATTTTAACAGATAGGTGACTTCAAAATAATATGTTGGTTCTGAATTTGTAAAGGAAACTATGATGATGATTTCATTTATTTTTATGACGTGACACGAACAAGTCGTATTTTACACACCCTATAAAAATGCAGCAATAAAGTAGTCATTTTTTTATTCTAGACACGCGGTAGTGTGTCAAGCCATAGTCCCTACTTGTCCAAGAAGCCTTGATATCTACCACACATTTATATAGGCATTGGCCTAACTATTGAGTTAGCGGCAACTTTAGGGCTACAGCCTCTAGTGTAATTTTTTACACAAGAAAACGTATCGATGGTGTTCGCGTTAGCGTGTCAATTAGGTAATATGAGCCAATCGGCAGCGCTCCTAGCGAAACGTATTGACAATACATTCTCATAGTATTTGACACAATCAAATAGTGTAGTGTAATCTCTCGTCTCGTGTCTCGATCCAATCTCGATCGCGTTTGCGTTTACGTCTGAACTAGGTACTATGGGCAAATTAGCAGCGCCACTAGTAGCATGTATCGACAACCAACTATTCTCATCTCATACTAGGTATTCTTGACGCCCGTAACGCAAACGCGTTCGGTACTTATTTTTGATCTGCGATTATCGATTACACTAGACGCTCTGATTTTCTCTGCGAAACACTGCGTTATAGGTACGAGTATAGTTCAAATAATCATATAAAACACACCAATATTATCCCCCACAGCTATGATATGACGTAGTGATTACCTACCAAGATACCTATATATATTTTTCTTTACAGCAAACCTACCTCCGCCTAAGCAACTACAAACCGTCAAAGACCTCATATCCGTCGGTGTTACGCTTGGCTACATCTCTTCAGACTACCACCTGATCGGTCACAGAACGGTTGCTGCGACTGAATGCCCTGGAGAAAGCCTGTACCAAGAAATCAGTGGCTGGGATCGGTTCTTGAAGCATATACCTACTAAAATTGTGACCTAATCTGATAAATAAAAATTAGCTAAATTCATGACGGTTTTTATATTTTCAAACTGAAACTTATATTAATCAGGCTTCTAAGGTAATTCCCTCACTAACCTACATAAAACACTTAATTCTCGAGTAGTCGTTACCGCAAAGCAAGCATATTATGTACGGTCGAGGAAATTAATTTCTTACCCACCATTAAACCTTTTCACAGTAAACGTCAAAGTGACATCGCATAGCTTGACAAGGAAACTCGTTATGACGTTTACTATGAAAATGCTCTATGGTGGGTCAGGAATTAATTTCAAACAGGATGACCGTAAAAATAAAAAATACAAAAAGTTAGTTTACTTTAGTTTTAGTTTATTATTTAGTAATAATTGTTAATTAACAAGCGCTCTTTTTTCCACATACCTACCCATCTTCATTTTAACACGTAACGTGTAAATTCCTTATTCTATCAATTTTAGAAGCGAAACCCTTACATAACATTGAACGAGGATAACAAAATAGTCTCAGGCAAATTCTTGAAATCGGCTATCACTAGAAACATCTTCCCTGTAGGTATTCCGAAGATCCAGGGAAAGAACCGTACGGCTCTAACTGAAGTATAAATGCAGAAATGACCGATATTTTCTTCAGTTGGTCGGTCAATTCATCAAAAATCGCTTGTTTATTGAGCAAACTAAAGCTACGATAAATATGACGATAACTAGTGCGCGTTGTTGTATTGCGTTATTTGCGTTGATAGTGTTTTGTTTTTATGCGAACGGCGACCCGATTTGTAGTGATGGTAAATAAATAAAGTTTAACAGTTGTGCTAAGAATTTGGAATACAGTATGTCAATTAATGAATCTTTAATATCCCAGCAAGTGATCGAGCAAATCTAGGTGAATAGTGAACACTCCAGATAAGACTGTTTTAAAAAAAAAACCATGACTTCATTACCACTACTGATTGACAATGCTTTCTTCTAGTTGAGTAAATTTCTCTGAAAAAAAAACTTTACAGTGATTTGCTCCTAGAGTTACTCAATTACTTGCTGAATTATTAAAATTTGCCAGCTCATCCCTTTGGAGACGGTGTGCACAGTTATACAATGTGAACAACACGTATTGTCGAAGTTGTTCATACAATTTCACACAGATTAAGATTAAATCTGCAAAAATATAACCCACCTATGTGTTGACATAAAATAAAACATTAAATTCGAGGTTAATGCAGCTTAACTATTTTCTCTAACGAACAATTATTTTTCAAGATCCCTCCTTCCTCTTCTACACACGCAAAGACTGGGGGGCTGCTCCCGGCACAGACTACAGGCGGCTCAAGATTCCTGTCCCATACGTGGTCATACACCACACGTACATCCCAGGAGCCTGCAACACCACCGCCCAATGCAGCAAGGATATGAGGGCCATGCAGCAGTACCATCAGAGCCTGGGTTGGGGTGACATTGCTTATCAGTAAGCACTTAAGTTTTTATAACATACAAGTAATAGTTACCCGCGACTTAGTCTAACGTACAATTCGCATTTACGGCTATGCCGCGGGAACTAGGTACACAATGTTCCTGGTTAAAGATATAGCGTATGTTTTAATCTAGGGTAGCTACCTCCATTCCAAATTTTAACCAAATCCGTCTATCCGTTACAGCGTGAAGTAAGAACAAACATTTACATATATACACCTCACTCATTCACTCACTAACAGACTTCCACATTGAAAAATGAAAAAAAAAAATGCAAATAAAAAAGTGTATGTACATTACAAATATTAGTACTTAGGATATTTGAGAGGTATTTGGGATTTCGAAAGAGCGTTATGATTCTGAGTTACATACTATATATCAGATAGCAACAACAAATGGTTATAGTACAGCAATGGTTAATAGTCTGGTTCAAAAGAAGCAGGGACGGATAGTGAATAGCATGCTTTACTCTGCGTTGCCATCTCAGCCTACTAACAAATTTAGATCTAGTATTACTTATGTTGGCCGGTTGTCTGACAAGATTTATAATATTTTAAAATCAAATAACATCAATGTTGCCTTTAAGACTACTAATTCTTTACGTTCTAGACTTTGTAATAACAAAGAAAAGGTGGATAAAGGGAACAGGTCGGGCGTATATAAACTCACTTGTGGCGACTGTAGTCAAGTATACATTGGACAAACCGGTCGAAGCTTTGATACTAGATTTAAAGAGCATGTCTCGTCATATAGGCATGATCATCCAGAGAAATCAAACTTTGCCAAGCATTTATTAGAAACGAATCATTCGTTGTTAGACTCAGATACGTACGAAATTTTACATTATTGTGATAAGGGTTTGCGGCTATCGGTTTTAGAACAATTGGAAATAATTAGGTACAACAACATGGGGTCTATTATTAATGAACAAGTTAATTTGGTTTCTTCTCCTTTGTTACGACTTGGTTCTAATTTTAATAATGTGTCATAGTAATAATGAGAACATGACTTCTCTTTTTACCGTACTCGGTTAAAAATAACGGGGTACCTGGCGTAGATTAAAAATAAAAATAAAAAGGGTAGTTTGGAATTCATTTCTTAAAAAAGGGTAGTTTAGGACTTACATAAAAGGGTAGTTTGGAATTTATAAAATATTAGTGGGTACGTTGGTTTTGTCATTAACTAAGTTGAGTACATGGTTTACATATGTCAGTAGTGGAAGTGGTGGCATGTTGAGCGGTTGTTGTTGTGCTTCGTAAATGGCCTCGTGGAGAGTGCCGAAACGCGTCAGCGTTTAGTATAGTGGTGGTGGTGATAGTTGGGTCTGTGTGGCATGTGTTGATTCGTGTAGCAGTGGAGGTGGAGGTGTTGCATGGAAACATACATTTGCCGCACAGATATAACTATTTGTCATTAGTGGTCGCGGGTGAGCAAAGTAATTGTTTTTTAGTTCATAAATATGGACCTCCGCAAAGTAACGCCTGATTCAATAAATTATTTGAGAGCTAGCTGATAACTGTGCAACAATTTTCCTACGTTTAGCGTAAATAACCGCCGGAAGTTGGGAATTATCACGAAGCGCCATTAGACTCGCGTTTCTGACGTTGGATTGACCTCTAGTAACATTCAAGAAATTCTTGATTTGCCTACCTAATATAAAAATATACAATACACCGTAGGTATCTTAATTTTTTAAGTCTAAAATTATTAAAAAAGGTTGAGCGATCCGTGTTATTATAAAGTAGCAATCACATCTATGGACCTAAGTTGTCGTACCATTGTATACAAATTTGTGTACTTACTTTATTGTAAACAACTTTTTTCAAGTGCTATTAAGTTTAGTAAGATCTGCGACAAAAGTAGGAATGTTACGTTTGGTTCAATTGCACTCAACGCTTACGAAAAAGTTCACTTTTTCGAATCACACCTGAAAATACCACTCGAAAATGATTGTATGTTATGATGATGAATCTGTGCATAATACTACAAAACTGCCGCTCGAATTGTGCTAGAATACTACTTATTTTTGACTAAAGTTGTGAAATGTAATTTTCCCCTACTCTACTCTTACCTACATACCTCGTATTTCAAATTAAATATGATTAAATAGTTTTTCTCTACTATTTATATTGGTAGGTATCTACAGACTTACTTTCACAGGTTTCGCTCCACAGGTCTTCTCCTTTTCCGGTAGTAAAAAAGACAACAATTTTATTCTCCGACTGAATAAATAAATAAAATAATTTATTGAATCAGGCGTTACTTTGCGGAGGTCCATATTTATGAACTAAAAAACAATTACTTTGCTCACCCGCGACCACTAATGACAAATAGTTATATCTGTGCGGCAAATGTATGTTTCCATGCAACACCTCCACCTCCACTGCTACACGAATCAACACATGCCACACAGACCCAACTATCACCACCACCACTATACTAAACGCTGACGCGTTTCGGCACTCTCCACGAGGCCATTTACGAAGCACAACAACAACCGCTCAACATGCCACCACTTCCACTACAGAAGTAGCAGTAGTAGTGAGTAGTGGAAGTGGTGGCATGTTGAGCGGTTGTTGTTGTGCTTCGTAAATGGCCTCGTGGAGAGTGCCGAAACGCGTCAGCGTTTAGTATAGTGGTGGTGGTGATAGTTGGGTCTGTGTGGCATGTGTTGATTCGTGTAGCAGTGGAGGTGGAGGTGTTGCATGGAAACATACATTTGCCGCACAGATATAACTATTTGTCATTAGTGGTCGCGGGTGAGCAAAGTAATTGTTTTTTAGTTCATAAATAAATAAAAAACAATATCAATAAAATACACATCTAAAAGTGCATTGAAATAGAGAGAGACTAGGTACCTATTTCGAAAAATAAAAAAGTTTTGTAAATCCTAACTAATATTATAAATGCGAAAGTAAGTCTGTCTCTCTGTCTCTCTGTCTGTCCGTTTGTTACCTCTTCACGGGAAAACCGCTGCACCAATCTGGATGAAATTTGGTAAGAAGGTAGTTTGAATATTAAGAAATAAAATAGGCTACTTTTTATTCTGGATAATTATGTAGTTCCCGCGGGATAGCGATAACCGAAATCTACTCGGACGAAGTCGCGGGCAGCAGCTAGTATAAATAATATTTCTATTCTTGTTAGGCCGAAAACTTTTGGACCCTTTGAAGACTTATATTATGTACACTTAGTATTTTACTATGTAGGTATATCGGTTAATAATTGTTTAAAATTTGTTAACAGTATTGTGATAAGGTGATAACTTTGTGGCGTCGGCGCGGCCCTAATGACCTTTTTAGTAGTGAGTCGTGTATTAATCAATAATTGTTGCGTTAACAATATAGTTCATCGATATAATAATATAAGTAAATTATCTAATGAGACGCACATAATTACTGTATAGGGTATTATCCGTAGGTATAATTTACTAAATACATAGAATAACAGTTTTAAATGATTCGCCTACAAGGTAATCGCGGTCGCGTTTTCATTATGTCTTGTACTAAATAGAGTTTATCGCAAAAAAAATAAACCAATATACCTACTTATGAGATATATTGAATGAATAACAACTAAATGTCAGAAAAATAAAGACTCACATACCAACTTGATATAGTCAAGAGCAATAAAAATGGGTCACTTTGTATGAAGAATTCCATACAAAGTGACTCGTTTTTTTGTTCTTGAGAGTAGATGAACTATTTTGTAAATTATTTCGACCTGTAACTACATTATTACCAGCAATTAGTTAGACGGAAACGTATTAGTGAGATCCATCACTGTTTTCAGATGAAACCACGCGCCGATGCTTTGGCATTTAGGCAAACAATAAAACCGCGTTGTCTCGATACAAATTCAGCTCGGGTGTAATTTGTCTATTTCCATCGTACCTGACGCAAATTTGCTGACAACTAATTATCACTTGCTTATTCACTTAATAGTATGTTTAATATATTTCACATAACTTGGTCTAAAACTGAACGCCATTCCAGTTTTTTTAGACGAAGTGTCCAATACTATGTGAATAGTTTGCCGTCGATATTTGATAGTTAGAGGCGCTGCCAATTTGCCCATAGTAATTCAGACGTATAAACGCGAACGCGATCGAGACGTTTTTATTAGTAGTTGATTACACTAGATGCTCTGAGCCTCTAGTGTAATCAACGGCCAAAAAATACATCTCGAACGCGTTTGCGTTAAAGTGTCAAATAGTAAGAAAATTATTTGTTGTCGATATGTGCCACTAGTGGAGTGGCGCTGCTAACTTGCCCATAGTAATTCAGACGTTGTGTCAAAAATACACAATACCTATTAAGAGTCACTGATCTTATGCAATGCAGATTTTTGACGTGAATTCGATGAAGGTCTTTGTCGTCGCCCTGGCGGGCTTGATAGTTTTACATTCCTCCTATGAGTTCTTCGTCTAGCCGATTACCGTATGACCAATGGAAAACTAAATACCAATTTATGTACATTGTGTATGAAGTATCAACTATGAATACCTACCTACATACACCTACTCAGTTATATTATCGGTTATCGAGATTTTTGTCAGAATTTCTGTCAGAGTAAATTTACTTGAGAGTCTGACTCGCTAGTAAATCCATAGTTCAGATAATGCCAATACAGAAAATAGAATACAAAACCCTTGGATTAGGTGATCTATCTTCATAATTTATTTTCTTTTCTAGTTTCTCGGTAGGCAGCGAGGGCGGCGCTTACGAGGGGCGAGGCTGGACCGTGGTGGGCACTCATGCCACCGTTGCCAACAGCTACAGTGTCGGGATCGTCTTGATCGGAGATTGGCCAGGTACGGTGCGAATATGTCCTAGCATAGGGTTAGTGACTCTGACTTCAGAAATATCAATTGGTGTAAATAACACATATGCCACGATATTCATTAACCTTTTGATATGCTTCAGTAGGTGTGGGTAGTCACTTAGGTTAACCATAACTATTAGAGTAGGTATGATCATTTAATTCGTTCACATCCTTACTAAAATGGTCAAATAGGAATACAAGTGCAATGGTAAAAAAAGTATGAAAATGCAAATCAGATAAACAACTTTACAATCAATCAGACAAATCATAGCCTAGTGTAGTGCACTACATTTTCACACCACTTTGCTCGGTCTCAATCAATATGCTTTTACCAATTTTAAGTATATTCAATTCAATCTCATTATTTCACAGTGGAACTCCCGCCTGCGAAACAGCTGGCTACTACAAAGGCTCTCATCGCTTTAGGACTGAAAGAGGGCTACATCAGCCCTCAGTACAAGCTCATTGGGCACAGCCAAGTATCCATGACCGATTGCCCGGGAGGAGCGTTACTCCGCGAGATCTCTACGTGGGATCACTACGCGCCGGGGCATGCCGTGTTTCCACCCAAGAAAAATAAAATAAGTTCATAACATTGCTCGTAATGTAAATACGTAACAATTTCAATACATAAATATATTTTCTAGGTAAGTATTTGAAAAAACAAAAAAAAATGTGTTTTAATTACCTATTTCACTGACTTAAGAATGATTGTAAGGACCGATTTTTCAATCCTCAGGATAAGCTTTTATTCCGTAGATACTTACCCATACACTATCTCTCGGATCAAAGCTTATCTGGGGATTGAAAAATCGGCCCTAAAATTAAAAAATATGGTGGTGAATAGTTTCACAGTGCCAACGTATACGTGGTGGTGCAGTTTATAATTTTTGGAAGTGTAGTGTAGTGTATAGAGTAATTTTACTACCAAACATGACTGTTTGATAAGAACTGATTTGAAGTCGCGTTTCCTGTGACTTTGACAAAATAGAAAATATAAGTTGTTAACTTTTGGCTACATGAAGGTGAGTTTGCTAAATAAACCAATTAAGTAAGTAAACTGATTCATTCCTTCCTTGTTCTTAAAACTTCCCGGAAATAATTGATGAAATCCCCTCTTCACTTTAATTTTTCCCCAAACACTATACAGGAACTAAAACAAATGACTGCTCAACCAATTAACGATGGCTTTTACCGATTAGTAATAGTAGGAAACAAAAAGCATCCTTTAAGTAATTACAATTACAGTTATTCCCCTTTTATAATTTTAGTGATTTGGGTTAATTTTCAGTCATTCTAAACATTTGTAGAGCAGCTTAGCTCAGCCGAGAAATAATGAAAGTCACATTTCATTTTCTTCATTAAAACAAAATGTGACTGATAGATCACAGTAGTCATCAAATTTCACCGTAAATTTGATTACTAGGTAGTTATCCGTCTAGTAATAATGCATTAGTTAACTGCACCTATTATTACCTGAGCGTCTGTGTAATTGAAGACCAAAAAAAAAGTCTTGATCGCGTTAGCATTTACGTACTAGTAGCACGTATCGACAACAATAATTCTCATACTGTTTGACAGTTCAATGCATACGCGTTCGAGACGTATTTTTTTGACTGTTGATTACACTAGATGCTCTCAATGACTATGGGCAAATTACGAATTAGCAGTGCCACTAGTGGCACATATCTAACGTGACCAGTGCCCTAAGCACGACTTGTCGAATCCTGCGTTACGTTACGGTTATCGTATCGAGATCGAGAAATCTCATACAAAATTTTAGTTCCAAATACGCTCACGGGCGGGCGCTGTTTCAAACGTCATACAAACTCGTTATAGTTTACTATTCGAATTTTACGTGACGCAGGATTCGACAAGTCGTGCTTAGGGCACTGACGTCCCGTTTTGAACGGGACTGTCCCTTTTTACAATCACGAGTCCCGGTGTCCCCGAAATGAACTGCGGGACGCAAAATTGTCCCGTTTTCAGAAACCGCGCGAAAATTTGAGTAGCGGACGGCCGGATACAGCTCGCCCGTCGCCGCGATGTGACGCTCGCACCAACCGGACGCGAGCTAGCGGTGTGCGAGAGCGAGACCGCGTCATCGTCAACATAACGATAGCGGAGAGTGTATCGCTCGTGTTTTGTTTACTTAGGTATTTACTATTGTGTGACAAACTTTTCATTCGCCCACTTTTCGCTATTTGTTTTGTTTTTATTTGATGCTCGTGTAGTAAATAATTTCTTTTGCTTTGGAATCACAAGTTAAAATGCCGAAACGCAAGTGTTCGTTCAATGTTAGCTTACAAGCAAAATATCCGTTTATCAAGCAAATAAATACTCCATCAGATGTCAGATGTGAAAAGTGTCGTACAGAATTTAGTGTTTCCCACAGTGGTGGCGGTGATATTGAACAGCATTTAAAGTCTGACAAACATAAAAATGCCGATCGTGCCGCCGCTTCGAGTTCTTCGATGTTAGATTTTTTCAAGAAATCGGACGCGCCAATTTTGAAGGATTTGGATATCGCCGCGGCAGAAGGCGTCTGGGCTTATCACACGATACAAGAAAACCACAGTTTTCGTTCTAATGATTGTGCATCGAAATTGATTCAATCATGTTTTGATCCCAAATTTACATGCGCGCCTACGAAATCAGAAGCTATTGTAGTAAATGTTTTGACGCCTACAGCGATGAAAGAATTAAAAGATGACCTTGATAAGTGCAGTTGTATTACAATACTAAACGACGCTTCAAACCACGGTAACAAGAAAATGTACCCTATTGTAGTGCGCTTTTTTCAACCTTACGTAGGTGTGCAAGTAAAAATTTTAGATTTCCAAGACCAACCTGGTGAAACTTCTGACATCATTGTCAATTATTTAAACCAAGTGTTGACAGATAATAATTTGACAGAAAAAGTCGTAGCATTTTGTGGGGACAATGCCAACGTCAATTTCGGAGGAGCAGCTAGGCGAGGGACTAACAATGTAATAACGAAATTACAATCATCTCTGAAAAAAGAATTAATAGGTATTGGATGTGGAGCCCATGTAATTCACAATGCAATAAAATCTGCTGCAGATGGGCTACCGGTAGATTACGAAAGCGTTATTGTGAAAATTTATTCATTTTTTTATATTTACACGGTTCGAGTTGAAGCTCTAAAGGAGTTTTGTGCCAAAACTGAAACGGAATATCAACAAATGCTCGGCTATAGCAAAACCAGATGGCTTGCTCTTATGCCTGCTTTGGAGAGGGTTTTAAAAATGTATCAGCCGTTAAAAAGCTACTTTTTGAGTATTGAAAAATGTCCCCTGTTACTAAAAAACTTTTTTGAAGATTCCACATCCGAATTGTGGTTTTATTTTTTACACGCTCAGTCAGCAAGTTTTCATCAAGCTGTCTTGAAACTTGAAGGTCAGACTGTATCGGCAATTGAAGCTGCAAAAGAAATCAATCAATTAAAAGACAATTTAACTCAGAAACAGACCAATCAGTTTCTTCCATTTACTGTCCGTCAATTAATGTTAAAATTGAAAAATACTGGTACTGATATTGATGAAGAGTTTGTGAAGAGGACGGCTACAGAATTTTATAAAACAAGCCGTGAATATCTGGACCAGTGGACTTACTTTCTTACCAAAGAAATGGAGATATTTTATTGGGCAGATTTAAAAAAGGTCCCCACATGGGAAGACATTCAAAAATCTCTGGATGTATTAATTGAAAAACAATATATTGATTGTAATAAGGATACTGAAGTTTTTGACGAATTTTCATTAATTTCTAATTACATTACATCGCAAAAAGTGACTGAATGGAATAATTTAAATGTTTCCACGGAAACCCGTTGGGTGGAACTATTCAAACACTTTCGCGCCAATAATCTTCAGCATGAAAACTTTTCGATTTTAATTGAATATATTTTATGTTTGCCTGCTACAAATGCTCCAGTAGAAAGAGTATTTTCGATTATGAACAAATTGTGGACATCTGAAAAAACCCAGTTACAAATTTCAGTTCTAAAGGCGATGTTGATAATTAAGGTGAATATAAAAAAAACGTGCCAAGAGTTTCATTCTTACTTGAAATCGTCTCCAGCTATATTAAAACAAATTTGTTCCGCTGATAAATATAAATATAATTAAACATTTTGGGTACCTATATTTTGTGATTCGTAACTTTTAACCAACTTTTTCTGAATAAATAACTTTAAAAAGTGTTTTTTTTTCATTGACAACCTATTATTTGACCGAAATAAACCGATGTCCCGTTTTGAGTCAAACAATAAATGGTCACGTTACACATATCGCACATATCGCAGAAAATCGGCGTGAAGCAACAGCACCCCTGTTGCGTTTCGTTCGGCCAGTGAGAGTGCAGGAGGCCCGATAACCCCTCTCCCCCCCTTTTCTCTATCCCTTTTCCTCTTTAAAGGCCGGCAACGGACTAGTGACTCTCATGGCGTTTTCATGGGTGGCGGTCATCGCTTAGCATCAGGTGACCCGCTTGCTTCTTTCAATAAAAAAAATGTATACATCGACAACAAACAATTCTCACGCTGAACGCGTTCGAGACGTATTTTTTGGCGGTCGATTACACTAGGCGCTCTGTTATTTATAAAAGGATAACAACAAAATGACAACGGGTTATGATTATGACCTCGCTACAAGTAGTAGAAAAGGTTAGTGGGTATAAGTATGCTGCGGGCAGAAGAGATCTTTATCAATGCAATTACTACTAGAAACAATTTCTGTTAAGGTTAAGGTGGTTTAGGTGGTTTGGACATGTGAAGAGGATGAATGAAAGTAGGTAGATTTACGGAGCGCAGAAGAATGGTGGTACCGGTAGAGGACGCCCTAGGAGGACTTACGCCGAGAATATCGGTTATATTCTCCGGAAAGGTCAGGTGCCTTATACTCGGAACCGGCGAGCGGTTATGAAGAGATGTACGAATGTGGAGTAGGCTAGAGGTGTGTAAGGAGCGTAGCAAGTGGCAAACCATAGTTTCTGCCTACCCGTGGGGTCCATACCGACTCTCATAGGTAAGTACTAATTGTTATTCATAATGTAATGTTATTCATAACCCTTTTTCTCTAAAATTATTAATTGTTCAGGATTGTTATAAAATAAACCTAACCTAACCTATAGAGTTCTATAGGATGACTATTAAAAAAAAAACTGAAAAAAATTGTGGTTTCAGCGGGAAAGAAAAAGATTATCAATAACATTACATTATGACTTAAAAGTTATGAGAGTAAAAGTGCTCCCAAAAGCTTTGTATATTTAGACGAGTGGCTTAGAAAATCATAAAAAATACACTGAAAGTTGGAAATTTTCGGAATAACCCGTTCAATTAAAAACCAACATCGGTGGTCAATTTAAAATACGGATTTGACTCTATCTGAATTTCACGTTTAATTTGCGATTTGATCAGGCGTATCGCGAACTAAATATTACATTGAGTGTATTTCTTTTTCTCAGCTTTTTATTTGTAAGTACTTACACCTATAACATTTTATGTTAGACGCTATATATGGCATGCCTTTCTGGCTAAAAAAACCGCCCACCGAAGATTCCGTACAATGATTTTTTCCGCTTTTCCAGAATGATTTAGTTGTCCAGTGTTGGAGTGTTGGAGTCATTTTATATTGATCTGTGATATGTCGCAGACAGACAAGAATTTATGATTTTCAGATTTTTCTGAGCGTACCTTCATTACCAAATTTCAAATTTCTAAGACAACTTGAAGTACTCTGTAATTTTTCATAGCACGCATCCATAGACCCCTGCTCCTAAGCAAAATGTACGCAATGTAGATGGTACTTTTTATTCACTGACACATACAGACAGGTATGGAAATTTAAAATTTGAGATTTACATCTGATCGGTCAGCAAATACAGTTGTCTCGGCGCCCAATAGGTACGAGTTCTTGCCGTTTGGCATCGAGACGCTCGGTCCTTGGGGTAAGGGTGCGCTCTCGGGCTCCACAAGGAGCTGAGCAAAAGCCTGAAAAGAGGCAACAAGCGACCCTCTCGCGGGCAGCTTTCTCGCGCAAAGAATTGTTATCGCAATTCAACGCGGGAATGCTGCCTGCGTGATGGGCACCCTGCCGAGAGGTCCAGGTTTGGTAGGTATTTAATTTTTTAAGTTAGGTTTAGTTTTAGTATTCTTATTTACTTTGTAGTTTTAGACAATATATAAATAAATGTTTATTATTAAATTCTGATCGATTGTGCTATATAAGAGCTACCTTCATACCAAATTTCAGGATTCTGGGACAACTGAAAGTACCCTTTAGGTTTTTACATAACTACAGAATACATAATTGTACAAGTACATAACGGCAATTTGTACGGAAATACCCTTTTTAATGTGACTGTATTTTGATTGCGTTGACTTAGAAGATTGTTTTTCTCACAGCTAGCAAAGGAATTCAGTATTTGATATTAATTTCAGCATGCTAACTCCACGCGTTCTAGAGAAAAAGGTCTTGACGGATAGACAGACAGAGACATACACACAGACAGACAGACGGAAAACAGAGTGATCCTCTAAAGGTTCCGTTTTTCCTTTTGACTTGTGGAATCCTAAAACCCATTTTTATCGAGTTTTATCTACAAGGTTTCTGTTATATAAAAATCGGCGGTCACTGAACGATATAGAATAAGAAATCATGTGAAAACATTATCTGAAATATGTACGAAAAATATAATTATATATACATTGGTCCTTTGCTTTAGCAAATTTTAACCTCGTCTAGAACCGCATGTTAGCAAGAGCTCGTCTTGTTGAGTTCAGTATAACCTTCCAACCTTCCTTCCAATAACATCCAATTTTATAATGAACTAAGTATCACCATTCATCCTCGATATGCATTCCGAATTTTACTTAAGTATATTAAACTCATTCATATTTGTTAACTAAACATACGTTGTAAGTTCATTAGATGCGCATGTCAATTATGAATCAAGCAATGTTAAGTCCCTATCTATTTAATTTTCTGTTAGGTTCGTTAAGGCACTTTGCTTGCCGAGTTAACTTATAGGTACACAGAATTAAGTATACCTACCTTTTAATTTGTTCTCAACTGGTCCCAAAAGTTCTGAGGCTGAGGAGGTCTGTAGTCTGTGAGCGATTGTGGGATGGCTGCCTCAGTTTTCCTGTATGAAGTATAATATAAATAATATGTTACTATTTTGTTAAGTCGGGCCTAGGTATATTGAATTGACTGACTCTATAAAATTTTTCGAGCAAAGACATTGCTTAGCAACTGATCTGACGAGAGACTTTTATAAAGATAAGATTTACTACCGATAAAAAAAACTGTACCTACTTTTCCCCATTGTATAGCGGGGTAATTTACCCTGTGAATGTTCTGTTGTGGAAAATAAAATAAACGTTGTCGTCGCCACACGTGTAATTATGACAATTGTAGTTAGATTTTATTTAACTATTAGTGACATTGCATGTTTAGTGTGTATGCTAGAGACGTAAAAGCAGTTAATAATAGACTGTCCGTTGAACATTTTGATGGAGCGGTGAAAATGAAAAGTAGCTATTAATTAAAAAAAACTTAAGCGAACACAGGTAAGATTGCACTCGATAAAACAAGTAGGTAGGTAGGTACCTATTTAATAGTTTAGCGAGTAATATCACTACATTTATAAAACAACGTTTATCTGTCTGTCTGAACTAGGTAACTGATTTTGATGCAGTTTTCGTCTTCATATTAGTAGGTAGGTACATAATCTGTTCCGAAAGGTTTATAATATAAATATTACACACAAATTAAATTAAAAGTAGGGGAGAGAAGTACCATAAAGTTTAAAATTAAAATGTATGCTTATCTTTACATCTATACCTAACCTACGTTATTGATTCTGAACAATTTTACTATCAGGTCATAAAACTGATACATCGTAAAAATCTTTCAAAGTACTTACTTAAATACGCTTTGTATAGCGATTTCACGAGCATTTGTGTTGGGTAAGGGGGTATAAGAACCCAGAAAGCAGTAGGTAGAAGAGGTACAAAAGGGATACCTACCAACTGGCAACTATAGAGAGAAACAATGTCTCTCTCTGTAAAACTTTACAGCTCACGGCCGAATGTATGTCCAGTGTTTTAATCTAAGTAGCTACTGAGCTGTCAATCAATAATATAATTATAAAATGGACCAACGATGATCTAAGCCTGGAATATTTTCGCAGTTGCAAACGCTATCAGTCAGAGGTCAAAAGCCATCTGGATCTATTCCGTCCTCTCTAAGGGATATATACCTACAGGATGAAAGAAATAACCGCCATGTGGAGAGGAAATCCCTTAAATAATGATAATAGCAAATTTAACTCAAAGGAGATAGGTATACTCGTATGCTTTCATAAAAAAATGCCATTCATCGATTTCTTAAAATTTACCGACAAATTAAGCGGTACACCAACCCATGAAATCTTAAAATCTTACCAAAGGAAACGTGCTGTATTTTTTACTGGCCTAGAGGATATTTTTATTTCAACACAATAGTAGTAGGTAATTTATTAAATCAGGCGTCGCTTTGAGGAGTTTGGAACTGTAGAAAATTTCCTCGCTCCTCCGTGATTTCAGTTAGTACAGCCGAATTCTCCAATATCTGTGGTTCATATACTTACCTATATCTAAACACGTACCTTATGTAACTGGTAATAAGGTCTGTGTATAGATATTTAACAATTTTGGACAGACGAAATGTTGATAATATGAAAAAATGATACGGTACGTGTTTTGCCATTCGTGTTGTGTAAGAGTTTTGTTGGTGTGAGGTGTATGAACGCAACAAATTTTGACAATAGTATAGACATTGATATGTGATGTGATGTACCTACATACCTACGTTACGTCCTTCAAAAAGTGATGGAAAAATGTATTGCATAAACCAAAGACCTCTATCGTATGGTGTTTTTCGGTTAGTACCTATAAGCTAACACTTTTTACAGCACAAAAACTCACGCGGACTAACAAATATTACCAATTCCGAATTTATTTGCAGACCTCACTTCAAGTTTGTGATTGAGTGTGTATGTATGTTTGTTATAAATAGAGGAATACGTTTGTATTAGAGTAAAACTCGTCCACGATTTCCTTTAGAAAACACGGTAACCTACGCAGGTTTGAATTTAACATTAGGTACACATTATAATTGTTCTCCTTCTTGTTCCTATCCCCGTAACTTATTCTAAGAAAAAATTTTGATAACATTTTTAATAATGACGTACTATTCGCTTCCTCTACTTACCTACTTAGACCTAATTAGAAATGTATGTTGTACATGCGTAAGTAACTTGTTAGAAATATTCCGACGAATCCTCCTCCTTTTTTTGAAGTCGGTTAAAAATTTAGAGCATATTGGACTAATTAGAACTTCATTTCGTTCTTAATTTTCGAAAACATTATCATGTAAGTATATCAGATGTCATTTACTTTCACTCATCTCTGCAAGCTCTATTAGTTAACGGAAAAAATAACTAGACTGGACGTTTTATTTCATTGTCTACGAGTACACGAACGAACCACTCTCAGTTCAATAACCGCCCTTTTCTACAATTTAAACCCAATTCGAATACTTCTTACTGAATTCGTGAGCACGATGTAGATACATCCTCTGATCCGGCGCCGCTGGGGAATCACCTCGGTTACCAAACCAACTATATATATTTACAGAGCAAGTTCAAAGCAAGTTTATATAGTCAGCAGTCCGATCCGACGCCCGCTTGCGCTCGTTTGCGTTCACGAATTTTCCATACCCAAAGTGTAAGATATAAAAATTTACCTTGTGCATAATTTGAAAGAGTTTCTACAGATTGAGTACAGTGTAGGTATTAGTTTTGTATCCCAATTTTAAAATAAAAAAGATTAAAATGGGTAGAATGCGATCCGTCTCGTGCCATCACCATTTTGTATCATAAGAAATAATTTTGTTCTAAGACGCTGACGTGTTACAGTTGGCGTATTGGATATATTGAAAAAGTGTTTTACGCAATTCCCTAAATTAATAAAACCAGCTGTTAAGTCTTTCGTTGGCTTTTGATCGAGAGAAATTACATACTTACATTGCGATTAATAATTTCTTAACTCTACGCGCTGTTCCAGGAAATACAAAATCAAACACAATTTGGAATCGCTCATGCACGCAATAACTACTCATCAATTTAATCCCTACTTATTGATTGCGAGAAATTATATTTCATCACTTGATTTCGTCATTAAAAGTATTTAATTTCTGTAAAAAACGAACCTTACACTTTTTTTGTTTAAAAATAACATATTCAAATAACAACTGTTCTATTTTGGTATACATATTTTGAACAAAATTTTGTGTAGCTAACAATCACTTAATCACTTAAATATCTACTTACCGAACCATTTTCACTCAAAACCTCAAAATTTCGGACAACATTATAACGTAAAAGGGGGTGAAATCAATGCGTATTAGTCAGTCGGCTAACAAGAGGTCTTATCGGATAAAGCACTCTGCCTCCCTTTGGCGTTCACCATTTCATTTTCGCACAATCTTTTGTGCCTACTGTTTGACAGAAAAAGATGGCGAATGCTGAAGCGAAGCCGAGTGCGTTACACAATTATTATTATCACCAGCCTTTTTTACGTCCCACTGCTGGGCACAGGCCTCCTCTCAGAATGAGAGGGCTTGGGCTATAGTTCTCACGCGGGCCCAGTGCGAATTGGGAACTTCACACACATCATTGAATTGCTTCGCAGGTGTGTGCAGGTTTCCTCACGATGATTTCCTTCACCGAAAAGCTTATGATAAGTTACAAATGTAATTCCGCACATAAATTCCGAAAAACTCAGAGGTGCGAGCCGGGGTTTGAACCCACGACACTCTGCTTGAGAGACCACTAGGCTATTACACAATAAGCTCACCAATTTCATTAATTTATACTTCTAGGAACTCTCTGTATACAATACATAAATCATTAACGAAAACACACACGTGTCCACTTTTTAAGTAGGTACTATTAAACAGTGTTGTTTTTAATTAGACGCGGTACCTACTTATTTTAATTCCGCAATGCATACTGAAACGCATTTACCAACTCCAAAGGAGTAGTGGTAACTCTTACGACTTGTAAGTGTACACATGGACACTCTTGTTTTATATACCCAATCAGTAATTAATGCGCATAAAAAGTGATATTCAAATAGAAAGGAAACAAAACGCACTCGACCCTTATCTTTCGCCTGTCCGATAAAATGTTCAATTCATGATTGCAATATACAGACAACAACACTAATAAACAGTGTAGTACAAGCAGCGAAAGTTTTAGCTTGTTTTAACAAAAACCAATTTCAGATATGACAAATGTGGACTACGGTTACTTGGAGCAGAAGTATCCAGTGAGGCCGGAGCAGAAGTATCCAGTGAGGCCGGAGCAGGACAGAAGCAACATGAGACTACTGCTGCTTGTTTTGCTGATTGCGCTGGTGGTTGGGGCTGTCGTGGCTGTACCAGCTGTTATCCTTTCAAGTAAGTAAAACTTGAGAAATGGCAGTTTAAAATATGGTTCAATACTTAATTCATTAAGTTTTAAAGGGGCTAACAATTAGGGTTTCTGATTATTCGAACTATTTTCGTTCTCGAGGCACGGGAATTCTCGAGTCTTCTGGAGTCTCGAGGCTTGTAACGGTCCAAGGCTTCATTTAAGCATATTTGGCCCTGAACACGAATATATTTCATACTTGGTACAAGTAAATAATTAAATAAACAAAATAGTTAAGAATTTAAAGAGCAACTGGTAGGTAGGTAGTACCCAGCCTATAAGCACTAAGCCTAAGCACCCAGCCTAGGTGTACTTAAATAGCGTGAAGCAGAGTTTTATAAACAGACAATAATTGATTATTGCACGTTAAAACTTACATACTAAATTGCTATTGCTAAAATATTCAAAAGGTGTAGGTAATAAAAGTACGTTGTCATTTCTCTCTCTCTGTCTCTCGCTCGTTGCTAATTTGTTTTTGTTTAGTAGTCCGGAAAGAATCGAAGCGAGAAGTCGTGTCTTTTTTTGTGTAAATACCTACTCGTGCACATTGAACTTCGTAAACTATTTCTGTGAGAATGGTGTTAAAAGCAGGTTTGTAAATAAATAATTACGACACTTGATTGATAAACGATAACAGTTATCTTAGACATAATGAAAACGGGATGTTGACCTCGATTACCTTATAGGTTTGATGAGCTCCCGATATTTCGATGCAGTTACATGCATCATGATCACGAGCAAACTCATTTAAAACTGTAACAATCATCTTCTTTGATTAATATGTACATCCAAACAATTTGATTCCTGACCCACCGTAGAACGTTCTCACAGTGTCATAATGACTTTCCTTGTCAGGCATAATGAGATGTTGAAATGACATTCTCTAGGAAAAGGTTCTACGGTGGGTCATGATTCAGTTGGTTCGATAGTACCAACAAAAAAATTTGGATGGGCATTATGGGCAATTAACATATAAAAAATCTCTGACGTTTTTATAGTTACAGTTTGATGCGTCAAATGTTTTATAGTAAAGTTTCGTCCTCTTTTTATTTTATTATCTTAATTCACCGATTGATAATCAATTTTATTACTGTCCACTTGATGTGTCCACGCACCCTAAGCTGGTTCGTTCATACTTAGGCTTATTGTGCTATGAAAAGTCCTGATCTGACCCAAAACCGGTCTTTTCATAATAAGTCCGTATCTTTTGATGCAACATGTTTGTTTTAAGACGACACCCAATATGCTAAGATAAAACTGAACGAACGTTCACCCCAAGATAGATTAAAGAAAGAAAAGATACCATGACGTTTTGACTCCAGTGAGGTACGGCGTCACTACCCTTTGAGCTACTATAATAGGTCTTAGTGTTAATGTGACAAGTTCGATAATTGTAAATAGAGCACATGATATGTGGCGACACAGTACACATAAAATCGTAACTTCCTTATAAATCTTACATTGTTAAAAATATATAATTTCCTACAGAAAAATCCATACTGGCCGATTCAGCTGAAAATGAGGTGGTGACCTACGACTTCCCTTACACCAGCCGGTCAGCATGGAGCGCTCGGCCAGCAACGCAGGTGCTGGCCCTCCCCGCCCCGGCGCCGTATGTGGTGATCCACCACTCCGCAACTCCTGCGGCGTGCTACAGCAGGCAGGAGTGCAAGGCGGCTATGAGGAGCATGCAGGACTTTCATATGAACGGCCGGAATTGGTGGGACATTGGATACAGGTAACTAATAATAAATAAATAAATATCATGGGACAAATTGACACCAAATGACCTAGTCCCAAACTAGGCAAATCCCGTACTATGAGTACTAGACAACGGATAAACATACTTATATAGATAAATACATACTTATATACATATTAAACATCCAAGACCAAAAAACAAACATTCGTATTCATCATACAAACATCTGCCGCACACTGACTGACTGAACTGATTGGATATACTTAGGTGTAAATTATTAAATAAGGAATAAGAACAGATAATGAAGGTGGATGTTTTGAAATTGGACCGTCACGATATACTATGGTACAGTCCATCGCCAATACCCAATACTTTTAACAGACCATTGCGAACCTTATCACAGTGTGACTGTTGCTAAAATTTACAGTTAGGATAATTGGCGACTGTTTTTTAGAGTTAACGACAAATAAGAATACCTGTTAAGCGATGAAGTGGTTCGCCCATTTTTAAAGTTCTCCTGTTTTTTTTAATAAGCCATTAATAATCCATATGAAACGTATGAAAACATAGGAAAACACGACAATAACTTTTGAGAAATAACAATTTCATAATCTAGCCATCCGGCCCCTATTTCACCAACTTTACAATTGTCAGTTTTCAATGACAATTCGGTGTCAACTGCTGACTTGAAGAGCTCTTGTTTTAGCGGGCTTCGTGTTGTCAAAAAAATGTAGTTCGAATTGTCATATAAAACTGGCAATTGTAAAGATGTCAGTTCAATGTCCTTGTAAACGCTAAACAGGATCCTATTTCACCAAATAGGATCCTGTTTAGCGTTTACAAGGACATTGAACTGACATTTTTATTTGAAAAATAGAAGCATGTCAAAAATACATAAGGGACGGAAATAAAAAGGTTGGTTGGTCGGTGGGCAACAACTAATAATTGTAATTTTTACGTAATTAGTCGTTTGTACAAACATACTTACCTACTTTTTTTTCAAACAAAGACAACAAGAACAAAGTAATCCACGTATTTTGAATTAATGTACCTCGTGTACCATATTAACTTTATCTGTTTGTTATCGTTAAGTAGCTCTAAGGGCTGGATAATAGTAGTTTATGCAAAAGTTGTATAAGTGAGGTCTTAAAAGGCGAGTGGCGTGAGTTCCGATACGATCCGAAGGTGAGTATCGCAATGGAAGACGCCACGAGCGTTTTTAGACCAAATTATACACCGTTGCATACAATACTTTTTCTACGACTAGGTAGGTATTAAATAAAACACAAAATTAAACCGAAAAAAATATTTATGAAAATGCAGATGGACGCAATTCTGTTTTTGGTTTTCATGACTTGAACCACCAGTGTATTTATTATGAGCATCAATTATGTTTGTCATCTTTAAATTATGTAGCTCCTGTCTGCGAAAAGCGCCCATAATACCAAATATTATGACAACCTGTAACGAAAACTTAGGAAATTGTTGTTATAATCAAATTAAATACAAATCTTGCATACACAGAAAAAACTAACTTTTACGGAACAACTTTTACAAGTAATTTTTTTTACAAGTATCAATTTACTTACCTTGTTAAAAAGATATACCTAGTCATGATATGGACCTTCATTAATGATTTTTTTTAAGTCATCGGGGAAAAAGTTTTGGCGTTTTTTTGCCTTAAAACCTTGAAAACTTTCGTTTCAATAAAGCTAATAATTAGCGTATTTTGAGATATCGGCCTGGTGGTATATGCTAAGCGTCGACTTTAATTGGGAATATTCCACCCACAGTGATGACGGCTTAGTTTTCAATAAAATTTTGGAAATACGCTAATAGCACATCCTCCGAAAAAGACGAAGTCTGGTGTTCCAATGTCCACGATGCAGATATTTAGCAGGTAACAAAATTTCAGTCACTGCTTGGGCCGTTGTGTATATTTCTTCTGGGTATAAACAATGTTTTCCTCTTTCACTCATGTTTTCTTCAATTAACTATAGAAACTATGGCAAAAGTAATCGAGCGGGAAATATGAAAATTTTTGACATAAATTTGACAGATATTGTGTCTATGGTAACCTTTGTTTTTAATTGACGTTTGGGTGGTGTGGTCGTGGTAGGTGTCGGGAACAGAAAGATGGTGATTTCTTCCAATACGTATACTCGTAGTAACACACATACAATTATACTTCGTACAGAGGAAACAGTACAGTATTTATAGCGTAAAAGATGCACTGAACAGTTACAACTAAAGGAGAGAAATCTAACGTGCCGTAACTTGCAAAGTGTAGAGACCATAGACCTCTTTCTCTCACCCGTGTTGCCATGCATAATGTATGCCTTGGATTCGTGGCGTTTTCGCCACAGACGTTTACTTCCTAGTGACGATATTAAAAATACGTTTTTCTTATGTAGGCAGTAAATAATTTATCACGGAAAGTTTTATTTTTAATAAAAACCGTATGAATTCAGTGGTTGTTAAATTGGTAGTTGTGCTTTTTTTTTGCAAAGTTAGTGATGATCAAGTAAAACCTTAACCTAATTGTAACCTACATTTAGTCATCTGTGGGAGCTAGGCGTATCGTTTTGGCGACATAATAACACAAGTGCTTTTATGGGGAATAGAGTATAAACTTTTCTGAAGTTGTGTTATTTACCTTCTTATAATAGTTTTCGTGACCATTTAAAAGACAGATAAAAGTACAGGAGTAGAAAGTAGTAATTTATGCAACTGCTACATAATGAGGGTCCTTAAAACACGACTGTGTTTTTATGAAACGAGGCGAAGCTGAATTTCATAATAGGATCACACGAGTGTTTTAAGGCCTAATTATGTGGAGTTGCATACATTACTTTATCTACACACACATTATAAGTACTCTAAGATGGGTTTAGAAGCCGATGTATCATACCCATACCTGTCAAGAATCTGACTGTTTTTTTTAATCATAGACAAACATACTGAGCTGACGTTTCGTAAACTGTTTTTTTTTATTGTAAAACAAAAAATATATCACATTATTATTTATAATTTATACATGTCGGACTGAACTGGACTTATATATGTGAGTGATCCGTTTTATTTCACTATGATTGTAAATTACATTGTTTTTCAAATTTGAAACATCGTATTCGATATCGAAAAGTCATTACGATATCGAATTCGATGTCGTAATGACTATTACTTTACTGTTGGTGGTGGTGGGTGGTGCTGGGGCTGGCGCTGTCGGCGAGAAGGCGTCGTCGTGCTGAAATGCAGGTCATTTTCTACGGTTTATGAACGCATTATAGAGGACATGATATGTGTGTAGATAAAATATATAACGCCCTTGATGATAAAAGGTTACCAAATAGCCCTGATATACCATTGTTATGAAATGTTATTGTCATTCTACTTATCCGTATAGAAAAAGCTAAAAATAGTAAATCCGGCTCTTCTATACCGACCAAACGTCAGGCAACTGGAATTCTGACGGATCAGCTCAGGCGGGGTAAATTACGTATAAGGCTGGCGAGAGAGCAAAGGTGCTGACCATAAGGTGATGAACTGGTGCGCCCTTCTCGCAGCTCACACGGTGGTCTCTCAAAATCTCAAAATCTCGAAAGTAAAACAAATACCCTTTTTTCTTTCAGATTGCAATTTTAACATGAAACTATCGTGAGACTTAATCAATAAATGGACCACTCACATAGACATTATAAGTCGAGTATAGCCCGACATCTTTCGGAATAATTCATAGTTCCTCCTCTGGGAGCGTACGAAAACGCATCACGCCAAGGCCCTATTCGCGAGACTACACGTCTCGTATTATGTGAGTGATCCATTTATATCACTACAGATTGCAAAATTAACTTTGTCTGTCTGTCTATTTCTTTTTCACGCCTTTCAGTTTACCGCTACGCTGCGGTTGGCCGCTGAATCAATTTTGAGAAATAGTTTATGTACCTATGCGGTGCTATACATATATCGGTACTAGCGGTAGTAGGGACCTTGAAAGAAATAGGCTACTTTTTACCCAGGAAAATTTACATAATTATAATTTACGACCTGTATTTACTTAGATATTTTTCGTTTGTTCCAGTTTTGCGGTGGGCAGTGATGGCGTGGCGTACGAAGGCAGAGGCTGGAAGATATTGGGCGCTCACGCCCTACACTTTAATACTGTCAGCATCGGCATTTGCGTTATAGGTGACTGGACGAGTAAGTGTTTCATTTAATCATTGTTAAAAATAAAACCACAACATGAGGACGGTGTCTAATAGCCTCTACTACAGTGGGAGATTTTCTATGCATCCTATTTCGCATATGTCACTTCCATACAAATTCTAACCTAAATTACCAAATTTATATGGGAGTCAAATCGGCCGCTTAGCTAGTAAAATGCTTACTGCAGTATGTCCACTTCTACAATGTTCTAGTAACGTATTAATTTACGTACCCGCAAAGTACTAAAGGTAATCCTTTAGCCCGCATCAGAAAAGATTCCGTTAGTTGGCTCTATTTTCTTGTAATTTGAACTCTCAAATTACCTAGTATTTTGAATTAAAGCTATGGCAGAAACTGTATTTTATCTCATTGAATGCCAACTACGCAATATTACATACTGTGAAACTTTAGCTACGTATTATTGCGTAGTCGGCATTCAATATTATATTAATCCATGGTTCCGAACCAAAGCCCTTACGGTGTGATTCGGTCTGTCTGCCTGTCCGTCACAACTGGTTTTTAATTACGTTAGTGTTATTCGTATCGCTCACGAAATACAGTTTTGAGCGCGTCCGACATGTTTTATGTTTTTTAACTACTTACTCATTATTTCACAGATGACGTACCACCACCAGAGCAGCTGAAAACCGTGAAGGCTTTGATAGCAGCGGGAGTGGAGTTAGGTTACATCAAACCGGACTACAAATTAGTTGGTCATAGACAAGTCAGAGAGACTGAGTGCCCTGGGCAGTCGTTCTTCGATGTGGTGAAGACCTGGGATCACTGGTCTTCATTCCCTGCCTCTGTTAAGGATCTTGTAGATGTCCCAGAGCTTAGTGATGACTATAAGGATCGGTATCTTAGGAAGACCGCGAAGTCTGTGGTATAAGACAATAGGTAGATACCTACTCATTAAGTTTAAGAATAGGGCCAGTGAGATGGTCAAACGTAGTTTGTAGGTAACTTAAGAAATGATAAAGTGAAATAGATTAATAGGCTAATACGAGGTCGACCGAATCAATAATCTGTACCTAGTAACCTACTCCGAAAAGACAATAGTTATTTGTTACACAAGGGTGCAAAGTTGTATTTTACCCGCGAGTGTGAAATTGAAACACAAGCAAGCGAAAGGATTGAACCACGAGCGAAGCGAGTGGTTCTAAAATAGAATCCTGAGCGTAGCACACACACGAGAAGTAAAATACATTTGCACCCGTGTGTAACACAAAACTTTTGAACTCACTGTAGCGAGGAAAGCGCAACATGCAAAAAATCAGGTCATATAAATAAATCTTCATCACTGGTATCACCATTTTTTTAAACGGATTATAAGAGAAAACTCTGGAAGTTGTGTATTTTTATGTGGGTCGGAGTCTGTGAGAAATTTTTTGCTGACAATGTTGACGTTTCTGACGATGCGTTTTGAAATTGCATCGTCTCAACTTGTGCGTTCAGAATTATATTCAACATCATTATAAAACACAAACGTTTCTTATAGAATTTTAAGGACCATTAAATAAAGCTAAATTTGGTATTTTTTATTAAATCTTCAAACTATTTATCATTTATATAATGGTAATTAATATCGAACGAACCATTATGAGCGTTTTACTTTTTGTTATCTGTCAAAAGCTACTTAAACACGCTCCACTTCAAGGTCAAATTACTTTCCCCACTAGTGGATAAAATGCGATTTTACCCGTTTGTATTAAAGGATAAAAGACGGCTTTCCGAGGTAGTAAGGGGAAAATAGTTATTTGTTATACAAGGGTGCAAAGTTGTATTTTACCCGCGAGTGTAGAATTTAAACACAAGCAAGTGAAAGGTTTCTATATTTAACCACGAGCGAAGCGAGTGGTTCTAAAATAGAATCCTGACCGTAGCGAGTGTTTCAACACACAAGAAGTAAAATACATTTTCACCCGTGTGTAACACAAAACTTTTCTCCTCACTGTAGCGAGGAAAGCGCAACACGCAAAAAAACAGCTCATAAAAAAATGTTCATAACTGAAATCACTATTTTTTTTACGATATTGTAACAGAAAACTCTGGTGAGAAAATTTTTGTTGACAGTGTTGACATTTCTGACGATGCGTTCCGAAATTGCATCGACTCAACTTATGCGTTCAGAATTATATTCAACATCATTATAAAAAAAAACAAATGTTTCTTATAGAATTTTAAGGACCATTAAATAAAGCTAAATTTGGTATTTTTTTAATAAAGTCTCAAACCATTTATCATTTATTTAGCGATAATTAATATCGAACGAACCATTATTATGAGCGTTTTACGTTTTGTTATCTGTCAAAAGCTACTTGAACACGCTCCACTCCACGCTCCACACGGTCAAATTATTTTCCCCGCTAGTGGATAAAATGCGATTTTGATATGACGCATAGAAGGAAGAAATCAGTTTTTATTAGTTCATGAACTTTTAATCAATGCGAAACGAAAAACCTAAAAAAGGTACAGCCAGCATCAAAGAAGCTAAACACCTTGGTAACTTTGCTTCGTCGCGATGGGTAACCAACAACAATGTGACAGTCGTCTGAATATGTTAAAACTAGCTGTTACTTCAAATGCATAAATAATTCGCGTTTATCCATCGTTTATCATAATCCCGCAAGAACTAGGTAGGTAAGGTATGCGTTTTTTCGGATTAAAAGATACCCTGTATTTTATTCTGGAAGTATAAGCTACTTACATCCGATAAGACACAAAATATCCGAATCATATTAGTTTTGAGTTTGACCCTAGATTGAAAAAAAGAAAAGACACCGTGATGTCTTGGCCCCAGTAGTGTACATCTGTTTGACCTGTTATATCTTACCATGTGGTTACAATAAGTTCGAAGTAGTATGGCATAATACGTAGGTGTAATAATTATCTCACAATATGAAACGGTTTCACCACATGTTATACAACTATCGCCCTTGTCACAATAACCCTAAAATCTATTATTCGTTTTTAGCATGAAACTACCGTGAGACTCAGTCAGTGAAGTAAAACGGATCACTCACGTATAAGTATAAGTCGAGTTTAGGCCGACTGTTTCGGACTAATTCGTAATCCTTTCTCTTCTCTTTCTTCTTATTTCTTTTCTACTTATTATGAGTTGTTCAAATGGTTAGTGAGAAACGTATACACCACATGGGGTCCTTGCTATGGATTTACCGTATATTCTACGGTGTCAGAATATTGACAAAGGCCAAAAAAGTGTAACATAGAAATCGATTATATTGTTATAAGTTCCTACCTAATAAATACAATATTATTTATACAATAAACCATTGCTTATTTGAAACTGCCGCCTTTTCACAGCCTTTAATGAATTGTATATTGATTATAAGGTATTTGAAAAGCACTTTATTTAGGTAGGTAGGCAAGGTAAGTATATGAATGGTTAAACCTCTACTACGAAAATATCGGTGGTCGCAGAGTAGCGAAGTAAATATTTTATGAAACTATCTACATACCTACGTATCGATTGTTTAAGTAAGTAATTCTCAGATTGGTTCGTGTTAAGTATAACTGATTTTAAGGGAAGCGGTGACCAATTAGGATGACTCGTTGTTACGTAAAGTAATTGTAGAGTGCGCCAACCGGATCAATTCACACAATCAGCCGGTTGAGTGACGTCACAACTACGTCGAAAGCCTCATAGCGACACTGCGGGGCTTTACCGTAGTACTACGCCGTAGTAGAATAAGAAAAACAACCATCAAAATGTAAACATATTTTAATGACAAGATGACTTTCACAAAATAGTTCCATAATCAATCTATAAACAGTTAGGATGTCATAATTAACATCGTTAAATATCTATTATGCTACGTTATATTTTTTGTTATAATTATTTTTATACGGGGAAAACATAAAAGTGCTGGTACCTACCTACATAAAAAAAGAATCTTGATGTTCATTCCCAACATAGTTCAGAAGTATATGGAGTAACTCGTACAGTAAATACCTTACACAGGTACTTGCTATTTTCCTTCTTCGCTGTCCCGTATTTCCAATTCCACACAATGACTAAAGAAAACAAAAGTAGGTGCCACGTTATGTATACATATATTTCAATATTCGTGATATTTTGACCATTTTACAACAGTTCTAGACCAGCGGTGCAACTTCACAATTATATTCTTCATCTGATCTTCCTTGATTTTGCAATTGCACCATATTAATAGGAAATAAATAAACATTAAGTTATCCGTGACAAAGTTGCATCATGACAACGTACAGTAGAGCCGTTGTATTAACATTGTCAATCTTCAGCAGTGTTCGTAAACAAACATGACAAGTTATTTAGTTAAGTCATGACGTAAAACTATGTTTGTATGTATATCTCTTTATTGCACATAAAGCAAAAAATAACAGATAACAGAACAAAAGCAAATGTACAAAGGCGAATTAACTACTGCTTGTATAATATTAACTGGTTGCGATAATAAATTTTCTCCTACTCGACTCCTACCTATTTCAAATTCATGACAGTTTTTCTCCATTTTCGAATAGTATTTGCATATGTAGATCTTTAATTAATTATCACGACCAATAAATATTATTGAAACAGTAGTTGTTTGATTTGTTAAATCTGGCCCCTAATCATGGTCAAAAAAGGGTATTTAAATCCAGACAACAAGATGGTACTCGTAGACGATTATGGTAAACGTTTTTGCTAATGGGATTCTAATCTACTCATCTATTACGTTGACAATAATGTGTAGAAGGTATACAAGTGTACAAAAGGACATATACGAGTAAGGACCACAAGTTTTACATTACCCGAATCATGTGTAATGTAAGTAATGGCATACCGAGTGGACAATGGGAAACGTTTAAAATGCCCGATTAATGTACCTACGTAATTATAAAATTACATGGGCAAAATAGAATGCGCAAAAAAAAAAAACTCTTAATAGGGAATCTATATTTTGAAGGTGCAGTCAGCATCAACAGTAGTTAGTGGGTACTTATAATTTGTAACTTGTCGCAATATAACACATTTGGCAATCCTGTATGAAATTTTGTGCCAAACTGTAGAGTGACAATATACAAGTCATAAAGCCACTTTTGACGCTGACTGTACCTATTAATTTCAGTAAGTGAATTGCACGTAATGGTCAAGTTTTGTAGCTACATAATAAAGTAACTTACCTGTTATCCACTCAGTCCACTTCTTAGATTCTACACATATGTTAATGTCAAATACCTTTAGTATTACAACTGTATACTAAACAGGTTAAAATAATTTCATCTCCCAAATAACAAGTGCGAATAAAATAGTCATTACATTGATTCGTACAAACATTTATCTAGACGTTAAATTTAATTTTATAAAACACCTTTTATAGTTCCATCTAATTTATAAAGTTTTTCAGTAAGTAATTTTATTTAAAATATTTTACTAACTTTGACACCAGTTGATGTGTTCATAACACAGTAGCTTGGCTAACATTTTGTTTTTGGACTTAGGCCTGCCTCGTACGGAACGGTATGTACTTATGTATATTAAAATATGTAGGTATTTAATGATAAGGTAAGCGTATTAGAATCATCACAAACACATGCGTTGACGGACACCGATCGTTTGTTATAGAAAAACACCTAGGAAGCTGCAGTACTAATGATAAAATCATCCACGTAGATTACAGAGTATACATAGAAATTTGTTTAAAAAGACAATATCAGAATATATGGGCTACACTTAGTAAAACTTTAAATAAATAGGTATTTTCTCTTAATTAACGATAAGCTTAAAAGTACACGTTGCATTATAATGTATAACAGGTAGATATTTCAGAAGAATTTATTTGCAATGTAATTTGAATTTATTACTTCAATGGACAAGCAGGATACTGGTTTTTTTTTTGTAAAATCTGGTACAATAAGAAGCACGGCAGGTATGGTTAAAACTATACGTTAAATTCAGGAATTTTATCGTAGAGCCGCAAATCGTAAACAATAATTATAAGAGTTATTCCAAAGAAAATCCACAATGCAACGATGATGTTATCATACAAAATAGTTTTAGGATTATCCAGTACCTCTGAATGTTTATTCATAGGTTACATTTTGAAGTTTTGTCTCACAAACCAAACATGGAAGCGCTAATAAAGTACTTACAATATAACAGCTACTTACCTTAAATTTAATTAATGAGCGTGACTAAAAATAACAATATTTTTTCTTTTAGCGTGGACGAACACAGAAGCATTGCTTAATTTTTTAATCAATCAAATTCTTTATTTTACATAAAACATGGTGTACAAAACAGGTCTTAAATTAAATTAGTTCCACATGTTCTGTTGCAAAGACAACATGTAAAAAATGAATAAACAATCTTAATAAAATTAACAAAAGGAAAAATATTATAAATACAAATTGTCAAACCACAAAATTAATTACATAATTTACTAGATAATGATAACTTCAGAATGTCAATTTAAAATTATAAATAATCAGCCAAGTTACACACATCGTTATCATTTCATTATTAGGTGACATTTAAAAATTCTTCCACAGTGTAATTTAACCTAAATATAATTGTCTAGAATATACAGTAGGTATAAATGTTGTTGAATTATTAAACAAGCAAAATAGGATCTAACGATTACCGCCCACAATCGTAAATGAAAAACAATCAGTGACTCTAAAGAAGGCACGGAGGGAAGTATACCTTAAGACGATATGCAGATGGATAATTTCGTATAAATACTAAATGATCATATGTATTTGTTAAAATGTGGCAGGTACTGGCTTTATATTAAGTAGGTATTGATAACTCTTCATTTTGACAAATATGACGTATTTACTTTAGCGTAGTTACATATGTCAATAAGGGTATGGTTCCTAAGAGTGAGTCAACAGTAAATAGCCAACTACTCTGTCTCCCCACGTCTATCGACGCGGAATCGGCTTACGTCGATCAAAAAAACTTTTATATCCACGCAAGTGTGAAAAAGACGTTGATCAGCTGGGCTATACTCGTCGATAAAAGTGGAGAAACCCTAAGTTGCCATGGTTCGACCTGTCACTGTCACATATATCATAAATATTTGATTAGACAACATTTTTAAGCACTAACAAAACATTTAAAATACAAACTCTATTTACCATTGATCACAAGATACAAATTTCGAGCTCTGATATATTCGTGTTTACCTATATGTTGATCTTTAACGTTATATTATTTTTGTGTTATACCTGATATGATTAACATCCCAATGGCCGTCACCCTAATGCCCAATAGTTGACACTCGTCTGTCATGTCTGTCGCTATGACATGACGTTGAAGGTGCCAACTATTAGGCCAGTGTCGGACACAGGGACATTTACCTTATGGCTAGATGGATTTGAATTGAAAACGATTATAATTTCTAATTTATAAGTAGGTGCGTGTATAATTTGCTATTGTACGTACCTAATACAGGTTAATAAGAATTTAAATAAAAATAATGGTGCCCGTGTTTACAAGCATTCATTCATTATTTAACTGAAATTTAAAAGGACAAATAAATGATTTAATTACACAGCTAACTAAAAATTAATACTTTCCACTATATATTAATAGAATTTAACCCCTTCACAAAAAATTACTCAAACTCCTTGGGCATCCTGGTATTACGAGACGTCCATCATTAGGACATATTTATTGTGTTCCATGCTTTCAAATGGTTTAACTTTTAACTACTGTTTTAGCTCGAACGGACAGTACCTAGTCTGTTTATCTACCAGGGAATTCCTCTAGCTCGCAAGTAGGTACTAGATGTTACTCGGAACGGGCGGTAGTACTCCACATTATTGTACCTACTGTTATCATTATCAATGTATCCGGTACAATATTTTTTTTATAAATGGGAATCAGTAGTTTTCCTCACACGTTTTCCTTAATTTTGTTGTGATTGTGACATGAATCATGCTAAATAACGCACATTAGAAAATAAAGGAACAAAGAATTTAAGGATAGGTAGGTAAACAGTTACTTTTATTGAAAAAAATGGTTTTCAACAACGTGTAATGTCATGGGGAAAAAACAACATTTTTATTTTTAGATATTTTTAAACTGAGCATTTAATAACTTCATATAAACTTTTTATAATGAAATTCTTTAGAAAACTAGTTTTTGTTCGGTCTAGTTAATACATTTATGAAAATGACGAAGATTCTCGACTTATCTATGACATTTGCAACACAAAAATAAAATTGTTACACAAACTATTTTTAATCGTATTTATTTTATAACTAATCATTATCTTTTACCATTTAGTTGTCATACGTTCGATGATCGATAAAACTACGTAGAGCAGTGATTAAAGTGTTTCAATATAGTATATTATGTATTATATTGAATGGTGTATTATTGTTACATTTGAACCTTATTTGTTCTCAATTAAGGTTTGAACTTGCAGCACCAGGTCTCGGGCTAAAGAGAGCACTGCCGCTGCATCGTGTCGTTCCGCCATTTCTGTAAGCGAAAAAATCATGCAGAATTAAAAAACTTCTACTATATGATGGTTAATAATGAAAATAATAATATTTTATTAGTCTTTGCAAACTATCCTAAAAAGTATGTGGTAAACATAATTGATTGAATTAGCGGCTTAGTTAGCGGAGGTGCATATTCATGAAATAAAAACAATTAGGTAATTTATTCCCCCGTGACCACAAAATCGCGGGGGCATAATTTAACTGTTTTTAGTTCATGTACCTCTATCTGGTAATACTAAATCATACAGAGCTGTATGATTAGTATTACCTTTGATACAAACTGTAGGTACCTAACTACTCTCTAAACATTTCATATTTAGCTACACAAATACGAGACATAAAATTGTAACCATCAGCATGGAAAAATTATCGTCAACCGATTTACCCTGACAAGGTCATCAGAAATTGGACTTTAGCTCACTACCGCATGTAATTTCCCTTACCCTCTTATCTCGATTTGGCGGTATATGTGTGTGAATGTGTCGTTGGTAGGTAGATATACGATAAGATAATTAAGGTACTGTTACATCACTGATAATTGGTTAATTCTATGCGGAAAAAGACAATAGAAACATGTTTCAAAACTAGATGCCGCTCGATATTTTTTTACTAGATAATAATGAATTAGGACTTAAATTTTCCTCTAATCCAATCTACCTATTACAAAATAATACAAGAGAAGAAAAAAGAGTTACCGTTGAAAAATTTGATGATGTCGGTAAAGTCCATAGCGTTCGCGAGTATGACATCGCGGTAGGTCTCGAGCAGCGCGAGCGCCAGGAACAACACCATGTGTTCTGATGCAACGCACCTCGATGCCCAAATCAACTCCCATGCCGCGAAGACCTGGACAACAACATGAAATAATCTTTGTTAGCCGTTATGCTTGTTACACAGGATTTAAACAGTTCTACGGAGTATGAACGAACTTGAGTGGCTTGATTTTCAAAGTTCTTTACGTTTCGCTAACTCTTTCTCGCACGATCTTATACTGTTAGGACAGAAAAAGATGGCAAATGCCAGAGCGATAGCGAGCGCGTTAGGCAATAACCGACTGATTTCACCCGGATTTTATAGAAAGCTATATTATCCATGCGACACTGGATGGTAGGGTATTGTTTTACAAAAAAAAACTTACGTCCTGGTAGAGCAGCTCCCGCTTGAAGTCCAGCAGGAACCAGCGGTAGCAGAAATAGAAATGTGTGTAGTCCCCGTGCGCGTGCATCAGCTCGTACAGCTCGCAGTCCAGGATTTGGATCAGCGACCTGCCGGGACGAGAAGTTGGTCATCAGCACATCATCATGATCATTTTTAAAGCTAAAAAATCTGTGAAGAGCGTAGATAGGAGCATTTAATGTAGAATATAAAAACAGGTCTACAGAGCCATATATTGTCCTAAAATGGAACTAATGTGTTTTTTAATGATTTCTGTAAAACTGTGCTATTTAGAGTAGCGAACAATAAAGATATGGAACAGCTGTTCAGTATTCATTTATTTATTGCAAAATTTTAACAAGTTATGTATAAATTACTGCGACGCGACGCATGTACAATATAAATTCACTTTGGCATATTAGTTTCGTTGAGCAAACATTCTGATAATACTTACATACTTACATGAACCCTGAAAACAATACACTGTTTTTCTTTGGGCAGTCGTGTAAAAACTTGAAAAACACGTCATCATTGGTTTTATGCCTGTGCGATAAATTTACTTTGGCATTAAAGATAAGATCGCCTATACTGACTTTACAAACCCGGAAGTTAAAAGTCCTATGGAAATTGGTGACTTATCATTTCATCGTGATATCATTTCTGATCACGGACCTACCTACTTACTCTCAGAGGCCACTAACCTCATATCCGCAAAGTGCGCATCCATAGCCTGTCCCGAGGGGAAGTTGTGCTGCGCGTGGCGCATGAGCCGCACAAACAGCGCGTGCGCGGCGGCCTCCTCGCGCATCATGACCAGCAGCGGAGCCGCCAGGTCGCACATGCCTTGCATGTAGCCCATCTCGAGATGCTCCCATACGTATCTGCAAATTAACAGTATCATGTCGTCAACATAACATCAGTGAGCTTAAAGTGAGCTCTTAACATTCATAAATTAAAAACACAATAAATTCTATAGAGTGGTATGTTTTCCTATGCAAATTCGAATTTTATGCTCTTAGCGTTCGGCTAATTTGATTTAAATCAAAAATTAAGAATATACAGTTCACTTCACACTTTAATGCGCCTTTGAAATTGTTCAGACTGTGGGAGGGGGCATCGCGGTGCCAATATTCCTGTTTGTCTCTGTGCGTCTCGCTTTCCCTTCAAGTGATAGACTTCACTCCAAGCGAATTCAAGTTTGACACAAACTGTACCTACCGATAATTACAAGTTTCCACTGATTTTGTCATTGGAAAAAGTTGCAAATCATGACAAGAAAAGCTACTCACGTGCACATAATATTCCTCAATTTGTCTAAGTTTTCATCGGTGAAGAACGGATAGTTCCTGTCACATCTCTGCACGTCTTTTTCAATTCGATGCAAGTTCAGAGCAAAGCTCTCGACTAGTTCATTCTGAAAATAATGTCATAATCTTAATTATCAGTTAAAACTATCTCCTTAATTAAGAAAAAACATAAAAGTATTCAAAATTTACATTAAGTCTTTTGAGACCAGATAGATGGTCTCAATTGTTATAAGTTGAGTGTGTAGCCTACATCTATGCTGGTGTTATATTTTTACCGAGTAAACGCCTCCATTAGAACTGGCAGGGGAGACGCAGTTGGAGCGGTTCTCGGGCCGCGGGTCGTTGCTCGGCTCCAGCGTGTCAAAGGACGCGCCGGCCGAGTGAGACTCTTCACGCACCACGCCCAGCGGACTACGCGCTGGACTCACGTTCGCTGCATCAGACACAGCAGATTAGGAAATAATACGGTTATGCAGAGGAAAGCCATTGGGCACTAAATGCACTGTCAATGTCACAGGGGACCTTAATAAATTTGTCCCGATAGATGTGGACATTGTAGTAGAAGGTCACATTTGTTCAAATCAGTTCAAATAAGCATCAGAAGTAAGATAAAATAATTTATTACCTGTAGTGCCACCGGAAGCAGGTGACCCAGAAGCCACAAGATCAACTGATGGATTCGTAATTATCACACTTGTGTGCTGCGGTGGAGGTATTTCCTGTGGAACGCTCTCATCCAACGACGACCTTGTGTCATTTCCATTGAGGTTTATATTTGCACTATCCACGCTACACAGCGGCCCTCTGCCACCGCCCTTCTGCACTATTCCTTCAGCTAACCTCTTTATCTCAGCTATGCTCTCCCTCCTCATATCTGGGTTTTCAACTGTACTCTTAATATGCACCTCTTCTTCATCGTCTAAGTCTTTCAGACTGTCTAAATCTATATCCCTATTATCACCCGTCTCAGTCTCTCCGTTTACTTTCTCCTTGTCCTCAGAGTCCATCTCTATGTTGTCTATTTCGTCTATGCTCGGCGCCCTGGACAGTACTGGCTTCGTATCTGGTTTCTTCTGCTCGATTTCACTTGGCTCTGGTGATACCACTGGTGGGTTGTCAGATATGACGCTGCAGTCATCTTCAAACACCTGAAAAAACACAAGAAACATTTATTTCATTTATATTAACAGCTACTGTGTTTCTGGTCCGATTTGATTTATTCAGACATTAAGACTTTCTATTTTACCTCGCACGACGTATTTTCAACTGGCTTCAACCTTCCAGAAGCTTCGCTGAGGCGCGCTATGGACGCGGCCGTGGCCTCCCTATCCCGCTGCCGAACTATGGCTTCAACGCAGAGCCAGTCAGACATAGTCGTCTCGTACTGACGACGGTTAGCTGTGTCCTGTTCCACTCTCTGTTCTGTTGTTGAGCCAAAACTATGGAGGAAATAATATTACATTGAAACAGAATTTAAAATTGTACTTCTATAGGCATGCCGCATGCCGGAAATGTTGGCACATGCTATTTTGACGCAAATATTATGTTCATGTATTTTATTTACTGTCATTAAATTTAGAGCATTAAAATGACTTTAAGTAGGTATCATGAAGAACTCACTCATAATATCCAAGCAGATATGGCCACACTTCACGTCGGATTTCATGCTGCACTCCACCATAATACACTAGTCGGTAAACCTCGTCTTTGTCACCCACAGCACCCCGCTCATCCGTCATTGACCGCCAAAGCTCTTCTGTGAGACCACTTTCAGCATCATCTGAGAAATGATTATTTTCTCTAAGAGCTTTACATGTGATCCTAGCGGCTGCGCCAAGTATTTGGCTTTGAATCACAAAAAAAATGATTTCGTATACCTTTTCTTAATGTCAGCCCTTTACCTACTAAAATAATCAAATCAACGTTTTTTAATAAGAAATAAATAATTTGAAACTTTTACCTCTAGGTATAATAATGGGATGCACCAGGCCGCTGAGATGGGTGCGAACAGTGGACAAGTGTCGGCAGTATGCTAACCACCCGTAGAACGCGCGCGATATGATCTGCCGGCGCATCGTGCTGCACACCAGTTCTATTGATGCCGACTGAAACAGAATTTAAACATACATTATTCATCAAACTCGTCGATACGAATATGTTAACACAATGGATGCGAATTGCGCAGGCAAGCACTGAGAAAATGCTTGCTAAGTTGAAGTCAACTGTCCACAAGTGGTAACTGTTTCCACTTTCGTCTAACGTCAAGCATCACGAACTCAAGCTGAAAAGAAATTAAACTTCGAAAAGCGGCTCAATATTAATTAATTGAGCCGTTTTGGCGCTTGTCGCTAAAGGTGTCGTTTTTCTACTGAGTCAGGTAAAAAAAAACACTGATCAGGGTGACAAAGCGGCAAGCATGCTAAGCCCCTCAAAAACATACATCTGTGATTATTACCTGCTCAATAGGATGATGCGTGATGATTGGCGGATGTCCATTGAGGCCAGCGGATGGGGGACAATCCACAGACATCGTACTGGAATCCGATGATGTAGTAGATGTGGATGCCAGCGGATGTCGAGGCGTACGAGGGGGTGATTGTACAGAGCGCTCTAGCAAAGAGTGTCGCATGGCTAAAAGACATTAACTTGTATAAGATCTACTTCAGCAGACAAGTTCATATGTTATAATATATATGTCATTGTTGTACTGCTAGGTCCTACTGACCGCCTCCAATACAATCTTTAAGTTAAGAACCCTCTGGTCTTATGATATTTTTTTCACCAGTTTCCGAATAGCCTTACCCTCTCTATCAGCAATAGCGTTATTGACGATACGGAACACGTAGTCGCCCGCCGCTTCCTCCCACTCTGCCTCTTCGGTTTCACCACTCTCGCAGAGGCTTGGCATCGGCCGCCTGCGACCCTTGCCTCGACCGAACACCTACCAAAGAGGATTTGCGGTTAGGTGTTAAGCCGATTAGGGAATGGCATTAGCATAATTGCTTAAATGTACGATGTTGATCTTCTTTAGCTCACTTCTGTTCTGGGTTAATAACTCTAATTAGACACGGCACCGCGGCAAAACACCACTACTTTTTGGTCAACGAAATGCCGCTTCCTTTATTAGGTGGCTTTTAGACTTCGCATAAAAAATAAATTATCAGTTACTTAAATAAAAAACGTATTTTTAAGGTTACATAAACAATAAAACTAAATCTAACTACTTAACAATTATGATTGATTTCAACCAGTGATTTCAACTCAATAGCACCTAGAATTGTAGCCCTGGTAGTGAGGCTATCACATATAGACTGGCTACTGAAGAGGAACACCGTATCTGTGTCCACATTGCAGTTTTGTCAGGAAAGACACTCTTGATTACCTTTCCAGCACCCCTTTGGGACCATAGCGGTGGATCGAGCTGCCCATGCGGCAGCAGACCAGTCTCCAAGTTGCTCAGAAACGATAGCAAATGTCCACCTGCGCAACATTAAAACATTATTTGTTTTCCCGAAGTTCAGCGCACCCACAAGATATAAAAAAACTGTACTGCGAGCGCACCACATTTCTAGACGCAACTTGTAGGAACTCTTCAATGCTTAACAGCACAGGCACGAAATGTTTGCGTGAAAACTAAATACTGAAAAATTCATATTTAAAAAAAACAAGCTTTTATTGAATTGCTCTAAAAAGAAGAAAATAAGCTTTAAATTAAATTAAACACATTAATTTATTACGCGATGCAGTTTACTTTGCCGCGAGATTTACCTATGAAAATAAATAAGGATAGGTACACATAATAAGTATAAACTTGATCTTGACAAGAATAAATATCTCAACAAGCTTTCAAGTCATGAAAGAATACTGATGAGTTTGAATTTATTTTTTAGAGCACTTCAGTATTTCCTTTTGCGGTACAGAACTCTAAAAAACAATATTTCGTAATACTAGTTGTAATGTGGAAAGTGACAGGAGTCAATCTCCTTTATTTTAAATATCATAGGTGCATACAATAGACAATAGACACTACTTTTATTGGAATAACAACAACACACCCCCTCAATAAAAGTATTATCTAAAAACAAGGCAATAACAAAAAAAGGCATAATTTACGAAGCCACAACTTAATAATACAGCTACTTGTTGTTCTAACAGGTATCTTGGGTGATTAGGTATGACATCTCAATTTTAAATTAACAGTTACCACAATGTAACTAAGGACGCATTTAAAGACTCACCCAAAGACAAAAATATCAACATAAACCCTATCTAAATCTAAATTGTCTATAAAACAACACATAAGGACAACACATAAGTATTCTGAAAAAACTGACGTATGTATGTATGTATGTATGTATATCACTTTATTGCACACAAAACGACAAAACAAAGATAACAGAACAAAAGCAAATGTACAAAGGCGAACTTATCCCTTAAAGGGATCTCTACCAGTTAACCTTCGGGCGATTGACGTAATATGATAGAGTTATAATACAACCTATCATGCTAGCAAAGTGGACCTTAGCTTATCATACCAGCCATATGGGTTTTTTTTACTACGCTTTTTGTTAACCGGTACGTCAAAGTTTTCATTATTGTCGTTAGGTTTAAGTTTAAACACCCACTTACTGTCCACAGTCTTACCTTCATCAGCTTTGTCAACAAACGACCAAGACTGATTGACACACAGAGCTTTAATTTCTGTCTTCATAGCTTCATCCCATTTTGAACATTTTGTGGAAGACATAGCCCCTTTTAAGGACGAATAGTCGTTTAAGGCAATAGGAGGTTTTAGAATATGCCTGGGGCGCAAAACTCTTTTGTTATCATTGCTTACTACAGGCGCATCATTGGCATTAGTATAAGAAACAGACTTATCTGAACCTGAAGTTTCATCGCGTTCAAAAGTAACAGCTTCCAATACCGACGAAGATGAAGAAGCAACGGGACTCACATTTGTGACGTCGAAATTTACTGTAACAACTTGTTCAGCAGACTCTTCTACAACATCTGTTGGCTCTAGATGAGGCGACAAAATAACTTCTTTTTGCAAAGAAAAAGCTTTACTCACATTGCTGTTGCAAACGTCTGACGACATCGGTGCGTCAGATCGCGAAAACGACTTGACAGACGTTTTTAGTTTTAAAGAGCATCTGAAACAAACTGCCATCGCGCTTTGCAGCAGCTATAGCCTCTTTGTTTTTAATAAACTTACAGATGTTTTTGTTTGATACCATCTGTAAGCCTTTGTCTAACGTACTCGTCACGGAGAAGAGATTTACCTTTAGATCAGATACGAACAAAATCGACTTTAGACTGACGGTCTGCCACTTATTGCCATTATAGGCCTCTAACCGTACGACTCCCATGCCGAGAGCTTTTATTAGTGTTCCATCGCCAAGGTGTACAGGGCGTTCATAGTCAAAGTCTATATAATCTGACATATTTGCTCGGCTTCTGCACATATGTTGGGTGCAACCACTATTCATATACCACGCGTCGTGTGAGCTAACTAGAGTAGATGTCATTAGAGCAAATTTATCATCATCATCATCATCACCGTTTTTCTTCTTTAATTTGTTCTTCTTGAAGAAACAATTTTTAGTTGGATGACCCATCTTCTTGCAGAAACCACACTGTTTAGTTTTAAAGCAGTCCTGTTTACTGTGGCCAGATTTGCCGCACACAGTGCACTCAGTACGCGCTCTGCTCTCACTACCTCTTCGCTATGCCAAGAGTACAACTGCCATTTCATCTCCAGTATTTGCTCTTTCTTCTTCAAGTAAAAGACGTGGCACCAGCTCTTTGAGTGTTTGTCTATCAAACGGAGCAGATTTCCACGCTGATCGAAAGTGCTTGAACTTCTCTGGCAAAGACATCAAAATTTTCGTAATTACCATTTTATCATTGATTGGGTAGCCAGCTTGCTTCAGTCTAATACGGAGGTCTTCAATTTTGGAAATAAACGCCGAAACTGTATCTGTGCCAAACTCGACGGTGAAGAATTTTTGTTGGAGAAGGTGGACACTCACGACAGACTCTCTCTCGTACACTGTCTTCAACTTCGATCACATTTCCGCCGATGTTTCGCACATTTGGATGTGCGCGAATGGCCCGTACTGCATTCGCATGACAATAAGTTCTTGGGCTTTAGCATCAAGCGCAATCCATTTAACTCGGTCTTCCTCCTTACCATCTTTTGGCTTTATTCTGGCTCCCGTTACAAATTCAAACAGTCCTCGACCTTTCAATAGAACTTGCGTTTCAAATTTCCACAACGGCCAATTTTCGCCGTTGAATTTTGAACTAGTTGACAACTCCATTTTGTTTTTTCCCGTCTTACCCGTTAGCCGTTGTTAAAACAACGTTTTATTTTTAATTACGGTTTTTATTTTATTGAATCACGGTTTTATTTTTATTTCCTTAAATTTTATAGGAATTATATAACCCACAGAATTTAATTCTTAGGTCCCTTAACCAGTTGTAATGTGGAAAGTGACAGGAGTCAATCTCCTTTATTTTAAATATCATAGGTGCATACAATAGACAATAGACACTACTTTTATTGGAATAACAGCAACAATACTGACCTTTAGGAAAGTGTATGGGCGGGCGCTGCACGCCGTCCTGGCCGACCAGGATCAGTGCGTCGGCGCCGCGCGCGCGGTGCACGTGCACATACACGACCTCCCACACGCACACTTGCAGCGACATCGCCCAGTAGACACTACGCACACAAGGATAATGAGATGGTCTCTTTCAAAGCTGATTCAAAGTCGGTAATTTGGCCGAGTACCTAGCGAATGCGCTGCGTGCTGAAATATGGTATAGTCGAGGAAGTTAATTCCTGACCCACCATGGAACCTTATGACAGTAAACGTCATAGAGACATCGCATTGCTTCACAAGGCAAATCGTTATGACGTTTACTATGAAAATGTTCCATGGTGGGTCAGGAATTATTTTCCTCGACTGTACAACTCTTACTCTGCGTGGTTAAATAGTAAACCTACGCAATGCATACGAGTATGTAATTTTTCCCCTCACTACCTCGGAAAGCCGTTTTTTATCCTTTAATACAAGCGGGTAAAATCGCATTTTGTCCACTAGTGGGGAAAGTAATTTGACCTTGGAGTGGAGCGTGTTCAAGTAACTTTTGACAGATAACAAAACGTAAAACGCTCATAATAATAGTTCGTTCGATATTAATTATCATTAAATAAATGATAAATAGTTTGAGAATTTAATAAAAAATGCCAAATTTAGCTTTATTTAATGGTCCTTAAAATTCTATAGGAACCATTTGTTTTTTTATAATGATGTTGGATATAATTCTAAACGCACAAGTTGAGTCGATGCAATTTCAAAACGCATCGTCAGAAATGTCAACACTGTCAATAAAACAATTTTCACCAGTTTTCTGACATAATATCGTAACAAAATAGTCATTCCAGTGACGAAGATTTAATTTTATGAGCTGTTTTTTTGCATGTTGCGCTTTCCTCGCTACAGTGAGGAGAAAAGTTTTGTGTTACACACGAGTGCAAATGTATTTTACTTCTCGTGTGTTGAAACACTCGCTACGCTCAGGATTCTATTTTAGAACCCACTATACAACTTTAAACTATAGAATCCTTTTGCTAGCTTGTGTTTCAATTCCACACTCGCGGGTAAAATACAACTTTGCACCCTTGTATAACAAATAACTATTATTGTGAGTAGCCGGGTACAGGCATAGTAAGCGTATTCGTGAGACCGCCGCACGAGGCGTAATCTATGAGGCAAGAGGGTAAAATTGATTCATAAGTGGCTGTCTAGTGAGACGGTTCGTATATAATACGTACCTAATAACTTTGTAGGTACTTCACTATCTGCTGTGACAAAAGACGCTGAAGGCATGAGTTTCGATTCGAGACCATAAAAACTCATAGGTACCAAACATGCTTCAGATTTTTCCAGTTTACAATCGGATGTATTACACAAAAATATTTGTAAAATCTTATCTAGATGGACTACATCCCCGGTACTTATTCATGAGAGACCGTAGGGAAGGGACACATTATTTAAATACAGCATGCAAATCAAGCAGAATTCTACTTTAATTTACACAGAGAAGCATAATTAACTACACCATTAGGACGGTCTGCGCCGCAAGCATTTGGGTACAACATGTAATAAATGAGCACTGGGCTGTACGTACCTACCTAATTTAATTATAAATACTTATTCGACATCGCCCAGTCCCAGTGACATGTAGGTCTCTCTCTCGCTCTCTTTCTTACACTTACGTTTTCAATTGTTGACGAAGTAGCAGGTACTTTATAAAATTCGGCTTCTCTACATATCTGAGTGCAGCGCGGCATTCACCGGGTGATATGAGGCCGAGTTTCATTAAAAAAAAAACGCAAGGTAAGTAGTCGTCATATTTAGTCACGATCATGCCAAGAAGAAGCCGCGCCGCATTTGCGGATTGTTAAAGCCGCAAGAGAATCTTTGATAACGACCTTCCGCGATACAGTGACGGTACAGTGTGTGCAAATTATCAGAAAACAGTTGCTGTGCGAAAGAGTGGGATTCCATAGGAACGGAGAATCATTAATATTAGCTAAAACATGGCTGAAACCCACATCATTCTATTACAAGAGGTATATTAAATCAATGAACGTGAATTGTGGCCCGTTTCTGAACGTCTTCGGCCATTTTCTATCTTCTATTGCAGCGCACCTTTATGATGCGTACCTACATGTGCAAAATTTTACAGTACTGGCCGTTTAGATTTCAAACAAAAAACCGGACAAGTGCGAGTCGGACTCGCGCAAGAGGGTTCCGTAAAAAGATTTTAACGCATTTCCCCAGTGTTTTAAATTTGTCCAGTGTTAGCAGAGTCTGCTCCTAAGCAAAATGTACGCAGTGTGGGGTCATCTTATATTGGTTCGTGAAATCTTCAGGGTACGACAATCTGTACGGAAACAACCTTTTTAATGACTGAATATTTTGATTGCGTTGACTTAGAAGTTTGATTTTTTCACAGCTTCAAGGGACTGCACAGGCTTGAGTATTTGATATTAATTTCAACGTGCTACCACCACGCGTTCCAAAGAAAAAGGGTCCTGACAGACAGACAGACAGACAGACAGACGGACAACAAAGTGATCCTACTCCATTTTTTTCTTTTGAGGTACGGAACCCTAAAAATAAGTAAATAAAAACAAAACAAAAGCAACATACCAATCTATGCACAGTGGGCCGAGGCAGCGGCGCCTGAACACAGTGCACACTGGCGCCGTACTGCACAGAACACACTTGTGTGGGCACGCGGACGCATGCACTAGGTGACAGCGGGGCAAACTACACAACAGGCAAGCTAACGTAAAGACGACAAAAAACAATAGAAAATTGATAAAAAAATACACAATTAAGCAAAGTAAGTTTGACAGTAAGTGGCACCTTCATTCATACGTATTTCTACTCTTTCTTTCGAAGAAAAAATAAATACATAGCTGTTTGCAAGAAATCAATAAAATAACTATGAATGTTCCAAACATATGAGAGTTCGATAATATAGTAGAAGAGTACCAATGGAATAAGAGCTCATCCCGGGACTTCAAAATTAGCCCTCATTAAATTTTATTTTGTTATAAACAGACTTTTGAGTTGTAACTAAACACATAAATTAGAAAACTAAAAACAGTCACTTTGCTCACCCGCGACCGCCGACCACTCGTGAAAAATGTTTCCATGCAACACACGTCCGCCACCATTGCTACACGAATCAACACATGCCACACGGACCCAACTATCACCACCACCACAAGTTGGTGCTTTGAGAATGGCCTCGTAGAGAGTGTCGAAACGCGTCAGCGTTTAGTGTAGTGGTGGTGGTGATACTTGGGTCTGTGTGGCATGTGATTGAATTCAATAAATTACATAAAGTACTGCAATTATAGTGGATTTTCTATTATTCTTGTCTGGTTTGATGTTTCCTAACCCATATCCCATATGTAACGTAAACTGAATACGTTCATTACATTTAAAAATACCTGTAATTCCGGGATGAAAGGTAGCTTTTGCAGGTATAATATACCTAAGCTGCATCAATTCAAAAATTGAACCAAATCCGTCCAGCCAGCATGGTGAAATAACAAACATACAAACACACTTGGCTCACTCACAAACTTTCGTATACGTACTTAGTAGGATTATTATACTTCCAGGGCAAAAACTATCAATATTTAATCACGATTGTATTTTAATATAGGGGCTTCTAAACGGGCTATATTGTGTAGCCGGCAACTATAATATTGCTGTCTGACCATTGTCTGACTCTTATTATGGAAAGCTAGACAAAAAGACTCCTATAGTACAGACCATCGTGATGGGCAAAATAGCCGGAATAAGGAAGTAAAACGGAAAATGTCATGGCTCCGTAACATCAGGGAGTGGACGGGCATCAAGACAGTGGAGCAGCTATTTACACTGGCTATGAATAAGGAAAGATTTAAAGAGTTGACTGCCAACCTTCAGTGATGAAGTGGCACTATAAGAAGAAGAAGAAGAAACCTATTTTATCCCCTTTATAATTATGTCACGCCAAACGAATTACTTGACAAACGAAAACAGACAGTCAAAACAAAAACGATTTCAGTAAGTAGTAACATTTCGTAATTACAATTACACAGTAAAGCAGTAGGTAGCTAAATGAGCATGCCAGATTAAACATGTTAATGAAAATAAACACGCTAATGAAAATCCGAAAGCCGGAGGGCCGCGATCTCAAAGCTACACGAGTTTAATAACAAAGTAAAATACGGGGGATTTAAACTTAGCAGTCTTCTAGCTCGCATCAGGAACAAAGTATTCCAACCCTTTTGTAACAAGAACAACAAACAAGTTTTGTGATAAAATAAAACTGCAAAGGAAAGTGTGCAGTGCGCCAGAAAAGTTTCGTATTAAATTGAATGAAAAAGCCTTCGGGGCCCATTCATTAAAATATCAAAGTCGTGCGGACTGACCAATTACTGCACTCCGACTTAATTATAAGCTTCGCACTTCAATAAAGTGTACTAAATGGCTGAGTGGAGTTAAAAAGGGCTTCGCGTTGCGCATTGATTTACCAATTAAAGGGATGGCTCGGGAAGTGAAAACGGATTCTTTGATGATAGACAGCCCTACAAGAACGTTTACACTTTTACCTTTTATGTGGCGATGAAATTAGGTACCCTTAAACTAAGATGCGGTTCATATCTACGCCTAAATATTGTCATTGTTCATTAGTTGTAGGTGTCAACATGAGTTTTATATTTTTAGGTATATTTATATACACATATCATAAGTCCTCTATAATGCGTTCAGAAACCGTAGAAAATGACCAGCATTTCAGCATGTCGCCGACTGCTCGCCTACAGACGCCACCAGCAGTAACGAAAAGTCATTACGACATCGAATTCGATGTCTTTAAGAGTTTTAAATTTGAAAACCAACGTAATTTACAATCATAGTAAAATAAAACGGATCACTCACGTATATAAGTCAAGTTCAGTCCGACATGCATAAATAATAATGTGACAATTTACAATAAAAAAAAAAACAGTCTACGAAACGTCAGCTCGGTATGTTTGTCTATGTTAAAATAAACAGTCAAATTCGTGACATGTATGGGTAAGATGTGACTTCGGCTTCTGAACCCATCTTAGAGTACTTATAATATGTGTGTAGATAAATTAATGTATGCAACTCCACATATTAGTCCTTAAAACACTCGTGTGATTCTATTATAAACTCAGCTTCGCCTCGTTTCATGAAAACATATTCGTGTTTTAAGGACCCTCATTATGTAGCAGTTACATAAACTACTATTATATTGCTTGTAAAAAAAATGCAATAAATAAATGAATAAATACTGAATACATCAAAATTATAAATTAGACAATAAGCGTTAAAGGTAGTTACGGACTTTGTGACAAAGAGAACTATGTACCAAATATTGCACAAACAACTACAGAACAACACAGTTCAAAAGACGAGCCAATTATTTTCCAATAACATTTCAATAGCCAAATGTTTTCAATATCTTACCTTTTGTCCACTCCCTCGCTCTCAGCGTACCCGTTCATGAGTTGGTTGGGTGTCCACTTGATGATGAGCCCAGCTGCCGTCTGATGAAGGCTTAGGTAACCAGGCATTGGTTCCGCTACATCCTTCTGGAAGTACAACTTTATCTGTAGCCCAGCTAATAATTATACAAGTTTTCCCATAACCATGCACCAATAATAATATAGGTACGGCCTATTGATGTCCCACTGGGCACAGTGGCCTCTCAAAATGAATGTATTTTAGTTGTAGTTCCCATTCACATCATAGCTTGGTAAATGGTGGGTAGGTTTTTCCACGACTTTTTTTTCCTTCACTGAATATCCATGGTAAATCCTAACTTCCTAACTAATATTATAAATGCGAAAGTAACCCTGTCTCTGTGTCTTTCTTTCTCTGTCTCTCTGTCTGTCTGTTTGTTACCTCTTAACGGGCAAACCGCTGCACCAGTCTAGATCTAAATTTGGTAATAAGATAGTTTGAATATTGAGGAATAACATAGGCTACTTTTTGTTCGGAAAAATTATACAATTCCCGCGATACTATCGCGATAACCGAAATCTACGCGGACGAAGTCGCGGGCAACAGCTAGTTTCAAATATAATTTCGCACAGTAATTTCGAAAAAGTTGTTAGTGCAAACCCCGACTGCAACCCACGGCCATCTGCTTGAGAGGCCATAGGTCATAGAGGTCAAAATAGTAATATTTTCCTTGCCCTTAGTAAAATCCAATATAAATCCAATATAACATTACAAAAACTGCGTTGTTCAGGAAGACTGATCATTGTCAGTAAACTATATATTTAGTTACGTTACTCGCTAGACGACAAGTCTTGCGGCCATTACCGCGAAAATCAGGAATTACTACAAAGGGACAAGACTACTTACAATGCAGTGTAGAGTTACAAGCGCTTGTCATACCTAAGTATTGCACGTCGGGCGATATCTAAATTAACTTTACTTGCGCCTAAGAGACTATAAATTAGTAGGCGCCGTGTTGAGAATATTTTGCATTTAGCGATTGAACCAACCAAAAGTCAAAGGTAAGACTCACTCACCACAATAATATAAAAAATATCGTAATGCTCTAATGCCCTAACCCAGCCCGAAAACTTGAGTAGCGATCTCACCAGAATTGATTAATACTACATTATTGCCTAGGGCTGGAAGTAAGCAACTGCTGGCAGAGTACTTGTTTTACCAAATGCCAAAAATGACCGTAAGTATGTCTAAACTCTAAACGTATCTCCCGAATACCTTCATAGTTCTTAAGACACGAACTTTGCAAGAAGTAATATTTTATGAGCCGTACGGTTTTATGTCCCGTGAAAAGCGAGTGCTGCGAGTTTTTCCGCCTCTTATATGTGTAAGGTAATTTTCGCCATGGAACATCATCTCATGTCAATGTACTTATTGGAATTACCTATGGCTGTATCCGACCTTGGATATATTACTCAGATTGGATCGAAAATTGCCAAGGTTGACTATTGTCGCGTTCGTGAAAGAGCTCGTTTATTAAGGTTTTCCTATAATCCTTGCGAGAATCGCCAGTCATTGAAATGTAATATTTTATGTCGAACAGAAAAGTTAGTGCAGTAGCTGAGCGACTGCGCTTGCATCGATCACAGAATAACCTACTATCTTGTAAACGTGTACCTACTAACGAACAGATAGACGTGGCGTTTAAGTTTTTTGAAATAACATCATAAACTTTAATCGAAAATTATTCGGACAATAAAAAAAATAACACTTACTGGCTGTACCCTGACGTTGTTCTTGCCGTACAACAAAGTTGCGCGCGAGTTTTGATGCAAGCTCTCCACGTAGTCTTTAGCTGTCGACCCAGCCGCGTTCCCCGCGCCTATAGTTTCAATTATATCCATTTGAAAAAGTAACACGAATAAACAAATTAAACTCACAAAAGCACAAATTTAAAACAATACTTCAATAAGTACCCTTAGGTGTAAGTTTTTGGTCACGAAATGCGTCTCGAACGTTACCATACTTGTACCTAAATAAGACGATAACACAAACGCATTTGAGGCGATTTTTTTCATCAAAACTTACACTAAAGGCTCTACTTTACCAATATTCACATATTCTTGTCTCAGCGAGATGCGACCAAAATTTTGAGAATCTGTTTAAAAGTTCACTCGTGTGGCACTGAATTTAGTAGTAGGTGGTGTTCTACGGCCTCAGCCAGACTACGTTCTCGACGTGAAAGTAAAACAATTCCTATAGTTTTTTTTGTCACCTAGATGTGAAACAAAACGGATAAAAACTGATTCCCAAGCTCAGAGCATGAGTAAAATGGAAGAAGTCTTTGTACCTGTGTACGAAGAGCCGGTGTCGTCAGAGGATGTATTTAGGCTCCTCCCGAAATTAAGGATCGGACGTCGCACCGAGGGCGGGGTAGTCGTACCGGCTGACATTCTGTGGCGTTGAACCTAAAGAAAATAACGGTACGTTAGACGTCTACTTAAGCTAATTCATATATTAAATTTAACAAAGACGGATACATGGATGTTATTTTATTATAATGTACGTTTTTCTTTGATGGAACAAGTACAAACTAATCAAGCAAGATAGGTACGCTAAGATAGGTACGCTAGTGATTAATCCCTGTAATACCTGCTTTGTCTGAGTAGTACTTTAAATATTTTAGTATAGGTATTATGTTGTGTATTATATTGTACGACAAATGAGACCAATTTGACCTAGTCAAAAATTAAGCAGAGCTTGTTTGATGGGTACTAGACAACGAATAGACATACTTATATAAATAAATACTTAAATAGATCTATTTGACATAAAAGACTCGAAAGCAAGTATGCGTATTCATTATATAAATATCTACCCCGTCCGGGGATCGAACCTGGGACCACCAGCGGCACCAGCTTCGTAGTCATGTTCTCTAACTCTAGCCTACCCGGTCGTCAAAAGCTCCCGTTCGTTATCTACTTGGGTGACGAGTATAGAAACAATTGAAAGTTCAAATGCATGCACAATCTTCAAGTAGAATCGCAAGAGTAAGCGGACTACATAAATAAATAAAATAAAATAAAATGCGTTTATGCGGACAAAAGAAACTAAAGCCTTTTATTTTAATTTATTTATTTATCATTATTTTAGAGGATTATTTTACGTTTTTTTTCTAAGGTTTTTTTTTAAGGCGGTTTTACTTTTTTGTTAAAAGACTTTTATTTCACAATTTTACGTTGATTTAACATTTTCAGAATTATCCTCCAACTACTAACCGTTAAGGAGTTGTACCTTCCATCATCAGCTCATCAGATGAGAGATGATGACTACCAGACGCAAATACTTGAATAACCTTAGAAAATATATGAAAAACATAGTACGTGCCTGTAAAATTTGAGGGTTGCCCTCGATTTCCCTGGGATCCCATCATCATATCATGGCTTGGTTACAATGGGACCACCTCAGGAGTATACTCTTTCGAATAAAAAAAGAATTTTGAAAATTAGTCTACAATTGACGGAGTAATCGATGTACATACATAAAAAAAAATACATACAGTGGAACAAAGAACCTTCTCCTTTTTTGAAGTCGGTTAAAAAGAGTCACTCCTACAAAGAAATCAAAGGAAAAACTCAAAGTGACGTACGTGCAAGAGGTAACTACCGCCTGGATTAATAGCCAGGCCGCTCTAAAAATGCACTTTGTAGCCTTGCCTCAACATATTCGCACGTGAAGTTAAGCCCTAATAAAGTTAATAGCAGCACTTTGATGGGGTTATTTCATTACTTGTGACCGCAAATGTTCGCAAAGCCGCGACGAGGTCGCAAGCTTAGTTCATTATTATGTAAATAATGGATCCGGCCAAATCTTGTAGCTAAATTAAATTGTCCGTAAATCATTTATAGCTGACACAATTTTGTATTTTATCGCCCGGCACTACGAGGATAATACGATTCAAAAGATCTGCATTGAATTTGTCGGTAACGAGACAGCGTCAGTTTTCATTACTGAAGGCATTTTGATATGAACAATGCTATTATTACATGGAAAATGCTGGAAACGAACAGTCTTCGAAACAAAGTTACAAAGTCAGTAGCAGCAGTACGATTTTATACAGTTATTTATACAGGATGTTACAAAAATACTTACCCGTAAAGCCGAAAGGGGGTTAAATGGTCCATTATAAAGAGTCCATTTACAATATTTGAATCACTGTATGAAATAAAATAAAAACTTTTTTCTCAAACATGCTTGGAAATGTATGCGTTAGTATCACGAAATGAAGACATGAAGTTTCTTGTTTGTAGCGCCTTAGGCCAAGAAGTATCGTACGAAAAACCTAAGAAAAATAATCATAATATCTTCTTGTCGATCCCCAGTGAACTATTCCTCTCCACCACTCAAAGTTTGGCTGGTAGAGATCCCTTAAAGGGATAAGTCTGCCTTTGTACCCGAATTTGATTATTGTAACTTGTGTTTTTATCCTGTTTTTTGTACAATAAAGTGTTTACTTAACTACTTACTTATAATAACTATAAGAGGGGCAAACGAGCAGACGGGTCGACTGATGGTAAGCGATTACCGTCGGCCAGTGACACCCGCAACACAATAGAAATCACAGGTGCCGACCTTTTAGGTTTTTCGTAAATTATTACAAATGCTGTTTAATAACATGTAACTGCCTACAAAAAGGAGATAACATTTCCGTATCCTTGTCGCCATTGTATTTGGGTAGTTCGAGTTTAGGCAGCCTCGCATCTGTGCTTCAACACACTCGAGCTCCCCGAGCGAGTTCCTCGGGGTTCGTAACAAAGAAACATAACGACATACACATCGTTCAAGCACCAAGACCACACCGTCTTGTTATTGTCGTGAATAACGTCGGGAATCAGGTTATGTTACAATAAGACTCACCTGAAGCACCTTCCATCATGCACTTCCCAGTCTCATCGCATAGGCACACACTCTCCCGGTCTACCTTACATTCCACCCTCTCTTTTCACACTAAAATTCAAAATTGTCAACCGATATTCGGATAAGGAGCTCAGTCCTTCAAACAGGTAGTGTTGCCACTCTATAAAATCATAAGGAGCAATGTACATTAACTCACCACATACATGAGAATCGCGGTTCTCCGCGACACTCCCCAAGAGGAAACACGATGTTATAGCGTCGCTACCAAGTGGCGGGTCCACTCGGCAATCTTCTCACGAGCTCGCAAGGCCGCACCCCGTTCTGGCCTCGCGCTAGAGGTTGGGATGAAGTTTACATCTGGCTCCGTCTCTACATCACCAACTACCTCAGTGTCTTGGGGTAACACGTCTCCTATGTGGTCGAGGTCTTGCGATAACACTTCTTCTACACTGTCCAGCATTTCTACATCTAATGTGCCTTCGTTAACTTCTGTATCAGTCGGGCAGTCTATGACTTTTATTACACTAGGTGCAACAGATTGATCGATCTGTAAGTCAGTCTCTGATGCGTCGCCGATGTTCCCTCTCAGATCAGGAGCGGGGTACAAGTTGTAACTATCTTGTGATACAACATCTAACGGTTCAGTCCTGTTTAGGTAGTTATCTTCTTCCACCTCTGCTTCGAGTGGGTACAAATGACCTATGGACCGGGTGAACTCGGTGTCTCCAACCTTTACCTTTGCAACTCTACATTGTCCATCTTGACCTCTTATAAGAGAGGTGATTTTCCCAACTTTCCAATTCACTCTCTTATTGGAGTCATCCTTAATCTGAACAATGTCACCAAGCTGTGGAGACCTGCCTGCTGTCGATCGCGGCTGTTTAACAGAGTGTTTATACTTCTCCCGGAGACTTGGTAAGTACTGTTGGGTAAACATGGTCTTAAATTCGTCTATTATCATTTTACCTCTTTTCCAGCTTGCCATCAGATCAATTTTGGTAGACGTACCCATGATATCAGTTTCGGTTGGTTCAGGAACCAGGCACTTCCCTAATGTCAAGAAATCTGCCGGTCGCAGAATCTGATCCAGATCAGTACCAACATAGGTGAGCGGTCTTGTATTGAGGACTCCCTCAATTTCCTTCATCACGGTGAGCAATTGACTATCATGTAGCAAGTGCTTTTCAAGTGTACGCTTCAGGCAGTGCTTCACCAAAGCCACGATTCTCTCATAAAATCCACCATGCCACGGAGCTAGCTGAGGAATGAACTTCCACTTGATACTGTTTTCTACACAGTACGGTTTTGACAAAACTTCTGAAGTCAACTTGAAGTACAGCGCATTATCCGAAACTACCATGTGCGGTAAGCCTCTGGAAGCTATGAATCTCCTCAATGCAAGTAGACATTCTTCTGCTGTTAGGTCTCTTACAATTTCCATGTGGATAGCCCGCACCGCTAAGCAAGTAAATAGGCACACCCATCTTTTCTCTGCACCGATGTTTGTGTTAACGAGTACCGGCCCAAAATAATCCATTCCGGTGTACGTGAATGGTGCGCTGTAATTGACACGCTCAGCGGGTAAAGCTGGTGCGGCGGGCAGCTGGTATGGGCCTCCGCCATGCTTGATACATTGTTGGCATCTTTTAAGTATTCTTTGGACCTGCGCCCTGCCTCGCGGTATCCAATACTTCTCTCTAATCAAACTTAGAGTATGTGGGACTCCTACATGATAGTTCTTTTCGTGAATTTCCTTGATGATATTGTCTGTGAACTGAGTCTGCTTTGGGAGTAATATCGGATGCTTCATATCATAAGCCCAGTTTGTGTTGGATAAGCGTCCACGGCATCTCAACAATCCATCTACATCCATGTATAAACCTAGATTTCTAGTAAGGTGAGTGACCTTCCCGGTAATTTCTTCTTGAAAATATTCTGTCTGTAATTTCTTAATATTTTCAACATTTTCATTACTATCCTCTGGACCTTTACTAGTCACAGGAACAGCTTGGATCATCTCTGGACCATCTATGATGTCCAGGGCCTCCCCAGCCAAAATAAGAGTCCTCTGTTCATCATTTTGCACATACCTTGGCCAGAATCGTCTTTCTTTGTTGAGGAAATCCGGTCCTGCAAACCATAATCCTTTCTTCTGTTCCCACAGCTCCGGTCGGGTAGCGAGATCAGCTGGGTTCTGGTGCGTATTTACATATCGAAATTCGACGTCATTATTTTGCTTTATCTCATTTACACGACGCGTAACGAATGGAGGTAACAGTTTACTACTTTTGATCCAGCTAAGCACGACGAGACTGTCTGTCCACATGTATTGTTTCTCTATTGTCAGGTCTAGGCTCCTCTTAACATATTTTAGTAGCCGACTACCAATTAAGACCGCCAAGAGCTCTAGTCTGGGTATTTTTAAGTCGTCTTGGTCTTCTGCTGGAGTAACTCTAGCCTTTGACATCAGGAATGCCGTCTTACTTCCATCCTGGCTAACTATGCGTAAATACGTGACTGCCGAGTAAGCCCTTTTTGAAGCATCTGCAAACGTGTGTAGCTCGTACCTCAAAGTTTGTCCCGTACTTCCTTCCCCTACATATCGTGGTATTTCAACCTCTTTGATAGCTTCTAACTGGTCTAATATACAGTTCCATCTATGTAGGTACTCTGCAGAAAGGTTAGTATCCCATTTACATTTTACAATACAGAGCTCTTGAAACAGTAGTTTTGCTGGCAATATTAACGGTGACACAAACCCGCAAGGATCATAAACACGAGCCAATGTACGCAAGACATCTTTTTTGGTCACGTGATCACTTCTTACAGTTATGTGATCGGCGGTTTTGAGCTGTAAAGTGTCCTTTTCTACATTCCATACGAGGCCCAGTATCTTAACCTTGTCTGCGTTTTTAGCTTTCAGTGACTGTGGAACAGTTTCCATGAATTTCTGGCTGTTAGATACCCAATCTCTCATATTCATAGCCATCTCGTTGAACACACTTCTAGTATCACTGTAAATTTTGACAGCTTTGTTTAAGTCTTCCGCGCAGGTTACTAAGTTGTCCACGTAGCACTTATCAGCTATATTTCTTAGTAATGCCTTATTGCATTTTGACATATGGTACCGGATTGTGGCAGTTAACAGAAACGGACTTGAAATTATCCCAAACGGTACTCTACAGAAACGATACTGGAGAAGATTGTCTTCATCAGGTTCCTTAGTTGGATCCTTTACCCAAAGGAATCTTGTCACATCCTTGTCTTCCTCCTGCAATCCAACCTGTAGAAAGGCTTTCTCTATGTCGGCTGTGATTCCAATCTCTCCACATCTAAATTTTAACAATAGAGCTGTCAGGTCTTCTAGCATTGATGGCCCACGGTACATACATTCGTTTAAGCTCTTTTGGCCTTTCACCTTAGCGGACGCATCATATACAATACGACCTCCTTTGCCTTTCTGTCGTACTATGTGATGCGGCAGGAAATGTATAGGTTTATCCTGTTGATATATTGGTACAGTTGTTGGCTCAACTAGTTCAATAATGTGGGCATCCAAATGTTCATTCAGGATTTGAGAATAATCTTTTAGTACTTCTTCATCAGATCTTCGAAGAAGGCTCTTTAATCTGCCCCATGCGAGATTGTAGTTGGTTAGTAGATCTGGTGGAAATTGTACCCATGGCCATTTAATTTCGTACCGACCGTCGACATACTTCACTGTGTTGTTAAAGTGTTCTACAGCCTCTTCTTCTCTGGTTGCCTTTGGAGAGTCAGTTATACCAATACCTTCTAGTGCCCATAAAAACTTCATGTCAATATCACGAAGTGGTAAATCCGGTTCTGTCAAATACGAACAACTAGATTCGTGACACTGACAGTAAGTCACTACTGACAAAGCATGTCCATCTTCACTCTCAATATTGCCTGATATGATCCATCCAAAATCTGAATTTACCAAATGTAGATCGTCTTTGACATGTAGGCGGTCATTCTTAATTAATGTGAAATAATAGTCATTCCCAATAAGAAGATCTATATTATCACCTACAGATTCATCATCAGCTAAAATATCCACAGAGTTCTTAAAGGACTTATTAACAATTGGTATCTTCTCTGTTATATGATTCACGATGTTTACCCGAATCTGTTTTTTAACTCCTCTTTTAGTGGTGATCGTCAGTGTAGTGGCTGGGCTGGTAGTTTCAATTGGAGTTTCTGACCCAAAGGTATATATGATCAGGAGATCTTCTGCGTCTGGTTTAATGCAGAGTTTTTTCGCTAAATTGGTGGTTATGTAGCTTCTCTGGCTACCACAGTCAAGAAGTAGGCGACATAACGTTGACTGTGGAAGGTTGTCGTCTTTATTGTTTATCCACGCTGTCGCCGTTCTTGTCTGCGACAGCGGGAGCAGGCTTTATTTCCTTTAGCTTCTTTGAACATAACGCACTGTTGTGATTGCCTTTGCAGAAGAAACATTTTTTGTTGGATTTACAGTTCCTTGCATTGTGTCCAGGTCTAAGACACATGAAGCATTTGCCATGAAGCCTTTTCTTTCTCTCTTGAATTGATGAAACCGTTCGGCATTGGTCACTGAAATGACTTCCTCTACAAAATGAGCACTCCTTCCTTGGCCGCTTATAGACAGGTGCACGTTCAGCACTTTCGGTAGCCCGTTCGGGCTTTCGCTTGAGCTGGAACTTGGGTTTTCTATTCTGGCTTGCAGTAGCTGTCGCATGTAGAACCTGGGTTGAAACTACGGCAGCTGAGGATGGAGGTATAGCATGCTCCATAGCTTCAACTACCTTGCCTAGTGATGACCGAAGCTCTTGAACATCATTTGTCTTTGTAAGGAGTTTGACCTGATACATCACTTGACTGGGAAACTTATTGGAGATTGTTACTCTCAGATGGCCACTGTTGACATTCTCACCGAGTGTTGACAGTATCCTTATGTGTTTTTCTATTTCGTTGAGAGTTTGTCTACATTCTACGGCTATGTTGGATGATGTGCCAATTTTATTTAGAGCATCGTAGTGGGCGTCAACAACCCTGTCTTTGGACCCATACCTACTCTTGAGAGTATCGATGGCAATATTATAATTTTCATTGGTGGCGCCAAACCCCTGCACCGTCTCCAGAGCTGTACCCTCCAGGGAGCCGAGTAGATACGAGAGCTTGTCCACATCCTTAAGGTCTCTTGAGTGAACGTTTGCTTCGAACAGGTCCCAGAATTCGGTCCACTTCAGAATGTCGCCATTGTATTTGGGTAGTTCGAGTTTAGGCAGCCTCGCTGCCTGTTGGCCACTTTGTTTGACAGAACGGTTTGCCGCTTGCTCCAGCGCTTCGAGACTGGAAATCAATTCTTCGGCCTCCATTTGATCGCCTAAGTATTCTGCAGGAAGACTCTTATTGCAGCTCTTCTCAATAAATATGTGGGTTTCTTTTTCGAAGATGTCTACCGCTCGCTTCAGCTGTAGACGCCCTTTTGTTAGCTCCAACAGCTCTATGCCGTCTTTTTGACCCAGCATTGCCCCAGCCTCACTTTTAAGTTGTACCATATGTTCATGTCTTTTCTGTAAACGATCATATAGAGCTTCCTCCATCTTGATGAGGTAGCGCCGACACGGTCCCTTTCACGTCCAAGTATATATCTGATTCTATTTTTCGACACTTAATCTAGATTGGGTGCTGTTCACTTCTTGTTCTTCCAGACAAATGTGTTGGGTTGCATCACATATATTAATGTAATCCCATACTGTAGCACTAACACTGATTGTACTAAAAGGTACTCGTATAAGGCTCTTCGCCATGAGCTACTCCTAATAATGATGTCGATCTGTAAAACATTATAATCATTTTTAATTGTATTCCACAAGTGAAACAAAATTCGTGTTGCAGAAACGCAAATAAATACTGAGAACACTTACGAGGAGTATCCGACACTTAGCAAAGAGTATTTGCTCTCTTTGCGAACGTAATTAATTATAATTACAATCCAAATTGATCAACAATTTCGATAATGGAACACTGTACTTCAACTTCGTAGTAATTATTTCAAAGTAGCATGACCGTTCAACACAGAAAAAAAATACACGCTTGTGAAAAAAATCGTTTGACATTGACACTTCACTTCACAGGGAAGATACAAACCATAGCTATTCTCCTTGTTTAATTACGCCTAGAAGGCTAAAGGGGTAAACACCACACAACCTCTGTTGTAATTGCGTAATGTTGGCGTACTTGAAAATATTATAATAATCTGTCCGTTCGGAAACAAAGCTCACGGAGGTGAAATACGGTATAATAACAATGAACCTCAAAATTACAGCAGTGGGCAAATCAACTTAACAGTAAAATAAAACACCATGCTTATTTATTATTTTTTTCTTTTTTCTGTTGCAAAGTCTACCCACATACATAAAGGTGTATGCAGATTGACCAAGTATAAAACTAGGGCATATAAAATAAAGTCCGTGGCATTTTTTTTTTTTTTTTAATTGCAATCTGTTATTGTTATTAATCTAGTCTAGCGATAATCTCACGCTGCCAGGTAGGAACGTCGTCAATTCTAAATATGGCCAATACGTCGGCCTCACAACGCGAAATCTCTTAGCGATTTATAACCGTACAAATGGCCACTGCCTCGGCCTCATATACGGATTTATAGCCGTATCTCAATTATGACCTCTGCCTCGGTCTTTTCGGCGTGCTATGCAAAATGAGCGATTTATAGCCGTCTTTCAAACATGACCACTACCTCGGTCTTTACGGTGTGCTAAGTAAATTCAACTTTTTCATTACTATAATTGACTTTCCACCTGACTAACGCTTCGGAGATAGTCTGGGTTAGTGTTAAAGGTCAGCATCCTCCACCAATTTTGTCGCCATTGTATTTGGGTAGTTCGAGTTTAGGCAGCCTCGCATCTGTGCTTCAACACACTCGAGCTCCCCGAGCGAGTTCCTCGGGGTTCGTAACAAAGAAACATAACGACATACACATCGTTCAAGCACCAAGACCACACCGTCTTGTTATTGTCGTGAATAACGTCGGGAATCAGGTTATGTTACAATAAGACTCACCTGAAGCACCTTCCATCATGCACTTCCCAGTCTCATCGCATAGGCACACACTCTCCCGGTCTACCTTACATTCCACCCTCTCTTTTCACACTAAAATTCAAAATTGTCAACCGATATTCGGATAAGGAGCTCAGTCCTTCAAACAGGTAGTGTTGCCACTCTATAAAATCATAAGGAGCAATGTACATTAACTCACCACATACATGAGAATCGCGGTTCTCCGCGACAATCCTCAATTACGACCGGCCAATTAATTTACAAAGTTAGTAAAAGTCAAGTTAATTTAGTGTAGGCGGGCGAAGGAAATGAGTGGCTCCCGAAATGAACCCCAGAAAAACACAGATCTTAATTATTTGAAATAAATTATTTCAATTCAATCGTAGAGAACAATAATAATCAGAAACAAAAAGCCGTGCCGATTTGCTACGCCGTAGACGCCTTTAGTCCGCGTAGTGGCCGGTTTACGTCCACAATCAATGCTAATTTGAAAGAAAGACAGAAATGTACCTATACATATAATATTTATTAGACACTAATTCGACACAGATATGCAATCACAATAGAAAATAATAATTAAACAACACTGTTAATTAACAAAAACAACTTAAAAAACGATTAAAAAGATGTGCCGAATAGCACTCAGCATGATGTTGCGGCAAGCCCAGAGCCCACTCCGAAGTTTGAAATTCGAAGTTCGTATCCGACCGTCCCACTCCCTTTCCGATGTTGGCGTGAGCGGGACGAACTTCGAATTCCAGACTTCGGAGGAACTCCTCTGTGTTCAATGTCTGAGTGTGTGTGTATGTGTGAGTGTGTATTTGCTAGGGCCTCTCCGGCGTTAACTCACCAATTCGTCAGCGGGCGGATCAGTCCAGAAGCAAACTGGTGCTTTCGCTTTAGAGTACTCCAGGGCACAAGGCCCCACGAGCAGCGAGCTGAGAATACTTCCGAAGTCAGGGTCCGCGACCAACGCGTCACGCTCGTAGTATCGATTCGCGTTGTTAACAAGATGCTCGATAATTTTAGCCAACTGCCTCTCGAACAGTGCTATTCGAATCCACAAGTATCTGTAACAAAGAATAGAATAGAATAAAACATATTTTTCTCTAACATTAACTTAAACCAAGTGTAGCAAAAGGATTACGTACACTCAGGGTTTGCTGTAGATGCGTGCTCCGCGGAGGCGCGCATGGTCACACACAGCGCTAGTTTTCAGTACGTAGAGCCGAAAATATTTTGCTTCTTAATTGTATAGGAGTTTTATCTCATTGTGTTTTGTTATGGATACAAGTGAGCTAGACACTGATTTCGATATTGTGAAGGACTCAATGGAGTACTGGGTTATTTCGCATTTCAGTGAGTATGATATATAATTTACTTATCTGCTATTAATGTTTTCTCATTAGACAACGTGTTGGAAATATCTAGTCTGTGTTAATTAATTTTATCTACACATATATCATAAGTCCTCTATAATGCGTTCAGAAACTGTAGAAAATGACCAGCATTTCAGCACGTCGTCGACTGCTCGCCGCCAAAAGCTATGGTAGGTCGCATGCTTTAAAACAATATATTGATCTGAATATAGAATTTCGTATTATTGTCATTCACTCACTTCGCACTTAGGCATCGCGTTGATAAAACATTCAATTTGCTTTAATATAGTCTAGCAACGTTTGATTGATCTCGAACAAATAATCTATACATATAATAAAATCGTAGACCCGGCACGTCTGTATACATTGAAGATATATGGAAAAAAAAATTTGGGTCGCGTGGAATAATTAACAGAACACAAAACGGTTTTTTTTATTTTTTTGTCTGTTTATCTGTTTGTCTGTTTATCTGTTTGTCTGTTTGTCTGTTTGTCTGTTTATCTGTTTGTCTGTTTGTCTGTTTGTATGTTTGTTTGTGGAGGCATCACGCAAAAACCACTGGACAGATTGGAATGAAATTTGACATGGTAATAGTTTACAACCTGGAATAATACATAGGATACTTTTTATCCCGTTTTATTTCATGTTTTTTACCTTAATTATTGTTTAAATTTACTTAAGTACACATTTTTTCATAGTTGAAACTGACCATAGACATCACAGCTGATTCAGCTGTCATGGCTGTCACACCATTGTTTTTTTTTTTCATTATAGACCATGGACACATTGAGTGACATGTCTCATTCAGCCAAATCGGTGGCTGTATGCAGGCGTTCTATTCGAAATTTAACATTTTTATCAATGTCTTAAATAGCTTGGTAGTATTAAAAAGAAAAATACACTTTTTAATAAAAAAAAACCGGCGGGACCATGTAAATAACAATAACGCACTAAGTTTCGATTTATTTAAAGCTATGTAAATGATATTAGTTTAATAGCTTTTAGTAACAAAATCGTGATCATTTGTTGTATTGGAGTTCACCATGATGAAAATAAGAGAACTAACTATTAACTAAAGCAAACTTAGTATAAATTTCAATGGAAAATTTTTAGTCGTTGTGAAACTATTATAAAATAGGGGTAAGGAAATGAATGAATTTAGTCAGTTATTGAGTATTCAATTAAGTAAAATATATTAATAATGACTCAGATATTGTAATATTTTGCAATAAATAATATTTAAGACACTGCCACAATTAAAGTAACAACAATGTCAGTTTTGGCTCACTGTAATATAAGAGTTAATTAATAATTAGAAATTCCCTATTTCCTCTTAATGTTTAAGAAAAAAATCTATATCTGCCACGGCTAGAATAGCAATTGCTAGACTCGTACTTTGATTGTTTGACTATTTACTTTGATTGAAGATTTCTTTTCTTGTGATTTTACGAATGTAACCATTTGAGTATAGAAAATGAACCGGACTATTTGAGAGTTGTGGTATGCAAATCGTATTTCAAGTTTTTCAAGAGAGTATGGAATATAGAGAAAGTTCATTCTTTCAGATTTGGAAGATGGTTATAGTCTCGCTAGAAAGAAAACTGGTACGTACATTTAATACAATATTAAACACAATATATAGGATTAGGAATTATGATCCCCAATAAAGGAAATTTACTGCTGGTGCTAGAGACTTGAAATTTGGCATACAAGTACTTTGAGTATCATAGAGGTCTATGGTGTACTAAGAAAGGATTTTTCGAAATTCCCACGGGATAGAGAATAAATAGGATTTATATTTTCGAATCAAAGTGACTCTATCTCCGTAACTATAATTATCAGATATTTCAATTTTGGCATGCAAGTAGGTAACAATAACAGCTAAAACAGTCTTCATGATTTTCTGAAATTTCCACGGGATAAAGACCTAATAGTATTATTTTTATTATAACTGACTAGTGGATATAGAGACTTGAAAGTTTAACAGATATATTTCTTAAGGATCTTAGAGGTGTACTAAGACGGGATTTTTCGAAATTCCCACGGGATAGGGAATTACCTAAACTTCGTTTCTTTCTTTTTTTGTAGAGGGGTCTGTAACTTTCACCAATAGAAAATTACACTATCCCTGATTGATATAGGCTACTTTTTCTCCGGGAAAATGCAAAATTCCCGCGGAATAGAAATAAGTGAATTCAACTTCGAGATAGAAGTAGCCTATATCAATCAGAATAAACAGTGTAGGTAACTTTCAATTAGCGAAAATATTTTTTTGATCGGTCGAAAAATTCACTTATTTTTATCCCCAGGGAGTTTTGCATTTTCCCGAGGAAAAATAGGTAGCCAATATCAGTCAAGAACTGGTATCTTTCTATTAGTGAAAGTTTTTTTATTAAATCGATCTAAAGAGTTAAAATGCAAAATTTCCGCGGGATAGAAATAAGTGAATCCAATTTCGGGACTGATGTAAAAAAATCACTAATAGGAAGCTACAGTCTCTGATTGACATTTAAGAATTTTTAAAATATGTAGGTCTGTCAAGCGGGAACTTTATACACTTTTTCGGGATAAAGTAGCCTAATGTCAATCAGAAACAGTGTAGCTTTCTATTAGTGAAATTATTATTATTATTAATAATATTAGTGAAAGATTTTTTAATGGATCTAAATGTATAATTTACTTATTTCTATCCCCCGGGGAACTTTTGCAAAAGTAGGTAGTCATGTCAGACAAGAACTGTATGTAGAATGTTAATGGTGTATAGTAGTTTTCACTATTTAATTAAGGTAGTTCCATTGGGTTCACAGACAAAAAAACAGCAACATCACCATCTTCCGTTAAAAACCAGTATTTGTATTAGGTACTTACGTTATTGTCTACGCGTACGAAGTCGCGGGCAAAAGCTAGTTCAGAATAAGTACGTTTAAAACTGTAGCACTAAAATCGCACACCTACAGAATTATCTAAGGCCAATAAAATTCCAATTCCTTCCGAGTAAATGTCGTCGTTACAAATGCTTAGAATTTCAGATCTACTAGTTACGAGCGGTCACAAAATGGCCGTAAAGCGACAACGCGCCAGAATATCCTGCCTAATACGCAAAAGCGAGTTTTCCACCTCCCCCATAGAGCACAAACAACCGAAATCTGCCCCACATAAAATAGCGCAATAAAGCAAAAAAACAATCTCAGTACCGCTACAACACAAAGGACATTTTTATTGACACTTCAATTTCAGTCTTTTATTTGCTTCGTCAACATTTTTCGCGGCGGATGGCTCAATTTATAAAGAGTGCGAACATTCAATTTTATTACCGACAGCAATTGTTTGGTTAAAATTGTTATTATCGTAACATTACGTCTTTCGTTAAAACTTTATCTAATTAATGGAACTTCAAACGATATTTCACTTGTTTCAGTTATGCTTAACTATAATTATTTTTGCTTGAGCACATAATGTGGCTTTGAGTGGCGGCTCAAGCCGTTCGGGTGTCATCTTTTATCGTCAGTCCAAGCCTCCTTCATGCCTTGCCTATGGCCCAATTCCGTTTTCCTCCACGTGTCACGTCACATTTACTCAACTCAGAATATAATTATTTTACTCTTAGCGGTAAACATTTTTCCACTCTTTGGCCTCACGCGTGTTTTTTGACAATTTCAACTCTCTGTTATTTTTTTTAATGATAAAAGATTATATGCTGCCTTCTTTACGAGATAGAACGCGGGGATAGACAAATTTCGCGTATCAATTAGATAAAGCTCGAGACATCCACAATTACTCTAAGTGGAAGAGCTAACATTAAAATATCACCTTCCGGGTTCATTTAACATTCCATCTCTCGATTTTCAAACCCCACGGGAGATCGTTGCTTTTTTCAGCTTTTAAAAACAGAGGCAGGGAAATTCAAATTCCATCCAGCCATCGGAGAATTTATTCAGAGCCAATTTAGCTTGAACTCACGCGATTCATTGTGGCTTACCCTTCACCGTTTTTTTTTGGTACGACAAAGAGAAATTGGGAGTTCTGGCTGAATTAGCGGCTCGTAAATGTATTCAAAGCACGTATCCAGAGATTTGGACGGAAAATACCAGTGATGCGCCGGGGAAATTCAGAGTTATTCGCTATGTGAGTGGTGCCGAATAGCTATTGATTGTGTTCGCACACGTAGAAGAGCGTGTCGTTGTTCTAATAAAGGTACTCAATAATAATGAAGCCGCGTTTGCTTACAGAATTTTCATTAAGGTTTTCATTTAATTGTCGATGAAGTCCATTATAATAAATAATTTGGAAAATTAACTACCTGGACTTTATTTTAGTAACAATGGCAACTAATGACTCGGAACTCGGCTGGAACCAATGGGTTGAATTGAAAGCAGAGAGCTATATTTTAAACGCAATTTATTAATAGCGAATATTTAGCAAATTCAAATTGGCATCGGAAGCACGTTTCGAAAATCATGGCATTTGTCGAATATAAAGTTGGTTTAATTTTGTTACATTTGTTTGATATTTTGAGCAAAAGTAATAATACATGCATAGCAAATAGCAATAATACTGAAGTAAATCACCACTTTGCACTTTTGCCATTTGACAGTCATAAAAGTCTAAGTGGAATAGGGTGACTGGAAAATACAACATAATGAAAATAGTTATCAAAACGACATAACATAACATTATGATTGAGAAATATACTAAATAAGCCTAAATAGCCTTGAATTTGAAACTCTTTTTATTATAGTTTTCCAGCGATTAAACATAATGCCACCTGCTTGATCAGATTTCTCTATAAAAAGCGAAGGATAATAATAATAATCAACCGCTAATTATTCCGAGTTTCCCTATTTAAGTATAATATTACACAAGTCCTCTACAAGAAATAAATCCGGTCCCTACCTATCTCACTACCGATCTCGGTGCGCAGACCCTTTTGTGATTTATTAAGGCAAGATGGGTTCCCCTTGACCTTGAGCGGGATTTTACAAAAGATCTTAAAGTTTTCCCGAACAGCCTTGGCGGATGTGAGGAAAAAGCAATGTAGGAAATACTTAATGAGCTGTAAGTAAGTACTCGTATTGTTATCGTTAGATTGAGTGTATGAAATGAACAGAAAATCGATGAGAGTCTTTCTTTTGTAAGAACTTTTGTGTTAAGCATCTAAGCAAAATAAAAATAACATTGTCATATGGTACATTGTTTTATCACAGAACATGTTAAAGTTGAAAATACAAAATAAAGAGTAAGAACCAATGGAGGACCTCCTTTTTTAAAGTATTTGATTAACTTCTAATGTGTGTTCGCTTCCTTGCTTGCTTTCTTGTTTGTTTGGTCCGATCTGGAAATATGACCCAGTTCCGTGGTTTGGGTATAGTATAGATACATTTTGGCACAGACAGGGATTAAAAATCTTCATCATCATCATCATAATCATGCCAGCCAAAAGACGACCACTGGCTGGATATAGGCCTCAGACCGGTCTTGTACTTTCCGCATCCACCGCGATCCAGCGATCTTATTTTGTACAAAATCTTATTTGAAGTCTGCATATTTTCAAATATTCTACTTAGATATTAATTTAATGAAAATAAAGATTTTGTTGAAGTTAATTTTTAGAATTCACTGACAGCAGGGCGCTGACGAAATGTTTATCAACTTAATATAGTAACTATGTATTTACATTCTACATATGTATTCATATTAGGATACTTGTGTTTGTTCGTACACAAAAAGCTTACACGGTCGTTAGGGAACGGCTCGAAACATGTTAAATTAAATATTCAGCCCAGCGGCTTAAAGTAAAGGGTAGATTCTTTTCAAAGTTCGTGGCAAAGCAAGACCACCCAAGACGCGATTCCTTTTAAAGAATTTGCTCAAATTATGTTGAAAATTGAAAAACTTTTCGTGGGCCTATCACAAACATCCAATATTTGATGGTGGCTCGGTAGGTAGGTAAAATGAGTATTCATTTGTCCGATTAATTTTCGTTTTGGACGTCGTCGGCATTCTCTAATGGATTTATCTTAAATTGGAAACGATTTATAAAATGTGGAGGCTGGAATAAATTAGATTTTAGACGAAACTGAGTGGTTGTAATAATTTAAAGTTATAATGCAATAAAACTGAAGGTGAAAAGAAAAGTATGATCTCGATGGAATATCTTCAAGTGTTTTTTTTTTTCAGATTTTTTATTTTTACTATTTTCCGGTTAAAATCTATTATTAAACTTTAAATACTTTATTGGAGAAAAAAAAAATCAACAAAAGATAAGTACTTACAGTCAAGTGCATAAAACTTAGTAAAAAATATGTCCCATGCTCCCATGGCTCTTATGTCGGAAGATTAGGTTGTGGTATTGTTAGTGTGGTTCCATTTACTACCGTAATGTAAACAAACTTTATCTACACACATATCATAAGTCCTCTAAAATAACCAGCATTGCAGTACATCGTCGCCTCCCCCGCCAACCACCTCCACCAGCAGGTCCTGCAGTAAAGTAATAGTCATTACGACATCGAATTCGATGTCGTTTTCGAATTTGACGACCAACGTAATTTACAATCATAGTGAAATAAAACGGATCACTCACGTATATAAGTCGAGTTCAGTCCGACATGTATAATTAATAATGTGATATTGATTTTTTTTTTACAAACAAAAACGGTTTACGAAAAGTCAGCTCGGTATGTTTGTCTATGATTGAAAAAAAAACAGTCAAATTTGTGACAAATATGGGTATGATATATGCCTTCGGCTTCTGAACCCATCTTAAGAGTACTTATAATATGTGTGTAGATAAAGTAATGTATGCAACTCCACATAATTAGGCCTTAAAACACTCATTATGTAGCAGTTGCATAAACTACTATTATGTAGAGCAAGCAAAAAATAGAATTAAGTCATAAATTCACAATTATTAAGGTACAGGCACTTGCAGTATTGCTGTCATTGTTGAACGTAATTTTCTTCTATTTGAGTCTTGCTATTCTCGCCTGCTTATTTAATGAATGGAGGCAACATGTCTTGAAGTCGATCTTTAGAACATAATATCACGCAGTAGGTAATCAAACAAAATTGTTAAATTAGGCTGCCAGCTCGTAATAAAACGCCTTGGAAATAATTACAAAATCCTGGGGCAAATGGTTTTACCCGCTGAAATATTAACCTAGCTTTTAAGAAATAAGTTAACTGAGAGACTGTCAAGAGGAAGATAAACTCTCTCAGGTTTTCGCTCCCTGTTTTTAACGTAGACATTTAAACAACGTTAGGTTCATCAATAAGTATTAAAATGAAACATAGTCTTTAGAACTGATAAAGACCGGCAAATTCAAAATTGTGAGGGAAGAAAAATTACAATTTCATCCTGTATCCCTAGTATAGCTGAGCTTTACCTAATTAATAGTTAGTGCTCCCTAACTCCCTAGTTCCGTCTTTACCATAAGGGTCCTCAGCAGGGCCCCGAAATACTGAAACTATTGTCCGTATACTGGTACTGATCGTAGACTGTACCCCGAGCACGGATATTCAAGTCCTACGTAAGGTAGTAACGCCGGCCGCCAGTCTTTATATGACGTTTGGAATAGAGCCCCTCGTGAGCGTATTTGGTATTATTATGAAATTCGTTCGTTCTCTCTGTGGCGGTCATCGACTTTTAAACATGAAAGACTGGCCACGCACCTCTTTAGCGCTGACAAAATGCGGCCTTCACTCATTAGCTGTCATTACAGTGACATGTCAAACTTCAAGGAAATATACCACAGACAAATATACCATCTGGATAATGTACGACTACCGATCTGCTAATTCATGTCCACAAAATAACAAGTAGACGCATGATAAGAATGACCTGCTAATTCACGAACATAAAATAACAGGTCGTTCTTTATTGACCGAGCGAGCGAAGCGTCAACGTTTCAAATTGGACAAAAAATCTTTCGTATGTCTGTCCAGCTATTCTCCTCTACGGTGTAAAATGTTGTAAACAGGCTCGATAATTACAGTTTTTTTGGAAAAAAAATTTGCTCACGAGGTCTACAGCTCACAGAGCCACTACTGATAATATTTTACGTATAAGAGACAAGAAAGCTTACAGAGTGGCAAGCGGAATAGAAGGCAAGTGTTTCGTAACTGTTTCAAAGGTAAAAATATAAAATAACGGAAAAAATACAAAAAAGATATTTCAGTGTCGTCATTGGCCAGATAATGCACAGTCACTCAGATCATATCTCATCATGTCTTTAGTATTACTTAGTTCATAGGTTAATTTTCAATCTGTTAGAAATATTGAGTGGCATGGTCACTACAGTGACCAAATTCATTAAATAAAGATTTTAAAAAAATTTACAGTTTAAATCGGTAGATCTAAAAACTGGAAAATCAGTGGAAATAGATGGAATAGTCAGTTTCTGTAATAGTTTTATTCAATTTACCAGGATCGAACAAAACTATAGTAAAATAAAAATAAAAAACAAATATTCTATGAAAGTTAACCGGGAGTTTTTCTTTCCAAATTTCTACTCGGGTCAGGATTTATCAGGTCAGGAAATTAATGGCCCTATGTTATTTGGCCATAATATTAGAGGTAGGAATTTATCAAGCGGGGAAACAAATTGTTGGCCCTGTATTATTTGGCTATAATATATTATAATTTTAAATGGATGGTTTTTTTTACAAATAATGAGTATATTATTTATTTAAGTATTGAATGTGATTCCTTGTGCTTTGTTTTTCTTTTTCGTGTTGTTTGTACAGTTCAAAAATGTGTAAAACTGTTGAAATTGGGCAAGTCAAGGAGATGTCACCTGAATGGCGGACGTTGGGGACTAAGTCATCGAATCACCTAATCACCTATATTGCTTGTCCGCGCGCGGTGAAGGGGTGGCACATTCGTCTATTTTTGGTACATCAATGGTGGCGGTGCTATAACGTTACTACTATACTACTCGATTACGTTACGTAGGATTCGAATAGTCGTGCTCGGGGTACTATAGCTGACTTGGGTTGCGGCGGCGAGGAGGAGAGCAGCGACCCGGAGCCGCGCTTGCTGAGCGGCGGGCGCGGCGCGGAGGGCCGGCGCTCCACCCCCGACGCCGACCGCGTCGCTGGCGTGCCCTCGGCGACCAACACGCGCGCTGACACCAGCTCCGCTTCTGGGCAGTGCTGGAACAAAACAAACCGAGTTGTACCTAATTGGGAGTACCTGTTTATTTATCCTACTAATATTATAAATGCGAAAGTAACTCTGTCTCTCTGTCTGTCTGTTTGTTACCTCTAAACGGAAAAACCGCTGCACCAATCTAGATGAAATTTGGCAAGAAGATAATTTGAACATTGAAGAATAATAATATACAGGGTACTTTTTATTCAGGAAAATAGTATAGTTCCCGCGGGATAGCGATAGCTGAAATCTACGCAGACGAAGTTGCGGGCAACAGCTAGTTATGTAGTAATAAATTACAGAGTGGCACTTTTATCATAGTATATTATTATATAACCATAGTATATTTTGTTGTAACTTGTGTTTTATCCTATTTTTTGTACAATAAAGTGTTTACTTACTTACTTACTTACTTACTTATACACCCCGACACAAAAATAAGGGGATCCAAATTCGCAAATTTAAATAGCTAAGCCTATTTGGGCTACGTTCACATCATGTGTACTAAATTAGTACTACTTTGTAAAGATTTCTCATTTAATACAATACTTAGGTATATCCCGTTCGAAGTTATTATTTCCAAATTTCAAAGTGATGCGTAAATATACAGAAAAACCAGAAAAAATAATTCTCGAATTGAGGTTCGAACCCAAACCTTTACCAAACCGTGGTAATGCGCTAATCCAATTACGCTATTCGAGCAATTAAACAAATCAAACAAAATCGTAAAAATAAATAAAAAAGTTAGTTCACAATACTTACAGTCAGTAATTTTTAAAACGCGCTATTAAACTGCTATTACTATTTAGTCGTAAGTGGTATAGTATTGCCATTTCAATTTCTACTCCTTAGTCGAAGAGTCAAGACGTGCAAAGTATTTATTACTACTTTAGTAGTCCCGCATCCTAGTCTAAATTGATTAAGAATTACCAACTATCTGAATTCAGTAGGTACCTTTAAACCAAATTAAATTATCCCTTCACCCATCTTTTACCAGTACTATTATTAATTATTACCAAACTATCTGTAACTAAGTACCTACAAATAATTAATACTTAGTTGTAAACTAAAGTTGCTCAATTAAAAGTTATCGACGATAGTTCGCGAGAATTCGCTGGTTCATGGTACTAGGGTTTTAAACTTCCTGTGAATAGCGCTTTCAGTAATCTGTAGTCCCTATTTGCGGCCTAATGGTGCTCGTGTATTATTTGCCACTGGTAAAAAAGTAAATAAATTAAAAAGCGTACGAATAAATAAATTAATAAATATCCTGAAATCATTTACCCGCTCGATCGACTCCATCACGATCACCGAGCAAATCTTGTCTTTACTTTGGAACAACCACTTAGGGTAACTGTCCCAATGTCCAACACTGTCCCAGTAGTTGGCACACAAGATGTGACAAGCAGGGTGGATTTTTTGGAATTAACTTTTTACTGCTTACTTTACATTAGGGTAAACACACTGGACACGTAATTATTGCATTTTTATTTGGTCTGTAACCTTTTTTTACTTAAGGAAATTCAAAACAAAAATGTAGAGCTACTCAAGGAAGCGCCCGCTGGTGGATAACATCGAATGAGGGCTATCGCGACTAAAAAATCCGCTAGGATCGATAGTGTCGAGTGAGATCTATCTGTAAATTTTCACCAATCATAGGCCAGAAGCTTGCCTCTCATTGGTGGAGAATGACAAATAGACCTCACTAGCGGACTTTTGACTCGCGATAACCCCAATTGGAGTACAAAATTTAGCCTTTACCTACTGGTCAGCTGGTGATCAGTGTCCTAAGCACGACTTGTCGAATCCTGCGTCACGTAAAATCGAATAGTAAACTATAACGAGTTTGTATGACGTTTGGAACAGCGCCCGCCCGTGAGCGTATTTGGAACTAAAATTTTGTATGAGATTTCTCGATCTCGATACGATAACCATAACGTAACGCAGGATTCGACAAGTCGTGCTTAGGGCACAGTTGCATTTTGTCTACAAAAATTGTGCAAGTTCATGCACGACACAGACCCTATTCAATTACCTATCTTCCCGGTTTTCCGTTTTAAAATTAGCTCCATTTTTGTTCAGGGACGAGTATATTATTAATTCTGTAAACTGTCACTTAAAACCTCATACATGATACGAAATGGGATAACCTTGGTCTCGTAACAAGCAGGTACAAAGTCGATTTTCATCAAAGCTAGTGGAATATATTATACGAGACGCAGGGCTGCCAGTTATATGAGTTTATTATTTATAACAGGTATCTGGAGCTACTAAGTATAATCTTTATTATACTGGGAAAAGGCGGGGAATAATGCCTGTACCCTACGGTAATTTCAGAGCGTAGAATCCACAAGTTATGAATGATGACAATATTCGTGTAGAACGCGCCTCTCGGTTTAATCTTCTATACCTATAAAAGAAGACCGTGACTGACTGACTGACTGACAGACAACGCACAGCCTAAACCACTGGGCCTAGAGACTTGAAATTTGGCACCTTGAGTATCCTAGAGGTGCACTAAGAAGGGATTTTTGGAATTTCCCACGGGATAGGGAACCAGCCCATTTTGAAATATTTCACGGGGGCAAAGCCGCTGGGCATAAGCTAGTTACCTATAAAACGTATAAATTTGACTGTCATAAACATAATGTTAGGTTTCAACAAACTAAAATGTGTACGTATATATGCATTAGATCGATTTAGCACAAAAATAGGTACCGCAAGTGTTGACGCGAAACTATTAATAAATCCAATATAACGTTGGACACAAGTCCTATGCGACACCAAGATCCTTCTGCCCAGAGGCCAGAGGCCAGAGTTTACAGATAACACCTTCACAGGTACCACTTAATACCACTCGACAGTATCGTAAATCTGTGTATTGCAACGAAAAATTCACTCGAATTTAATTGTTAAACTACTTAGTTGTTAAAAATAATTGAGACAATAATTTGCTCTTTCTCTACCTTCTCGTTTTTGAAATTTAAGACAATTTTTCTAAATTTTGGCATGGTATTTTTTCAGGTTTGATCTGTAAAATCGGGCACTTGGTAAACTACTGAAGTCTTATTTCAAAATATGGGTAAGTATAAGTGATCAATTGAATTATTTTACCCTACTCCAGAAGAGGGTTTCCGTAAACGCTCATTTATTATTTTAAGCAACCTAATGTGAAGACCTAACTCATTACTGAAATCCATATATTCGCGGCTAATTGTATTAATCAAAATTTTATTCAATAGGTAAATAGGCGTTATTAGTGTGATTTTACTATTATGACAACATTATGAAGTATGTGTCCCTCTGTGCCCTACACTGTCCCAATTGTTGGCACCGTCAATCTTAATACATTACCCTTACCTACCTGTAAAATGACAACCGATTTGGCACTTCGTCTTCAACGCTGAAACAGCCATAATCATGATATCGTGAATAACTAACCTTGAAGAATAACACTCGAGGTAGCCTATTGCGTAATAAACTGAGGACTAGAAAAGCGTATCATCTCGTCGCTTAAATGTAACCGCCCTATAATGTGGCTTGTGGCAGCTCCACGACATAACATTTGCGAACGCGTCTGTCATCTGGTTAAAAGCAATGCGACCGCCCCATTAATGCCGCATGCCTTTATTACAGACATCTATCAATACCTCTGTGCCTACCTAACTATCTCTATAAACTGCTACTTGATATCTCTCACTGCTTTGGGTTACATAATAGGGAAATACTTATTGCGCATTATGGTAGAGACTTGAGTCATAGTTTACTTGTAAAAGAATATAACCACCGCCGCTGCTCTTAGAAGCAACCATCAACTAAACTTCTTAATTAAAGCATTTCTCTTATAGAAACTAGACTTCTGTGAAGCCAAAAATCATTAAAATATACCATCATTAAAAGAGCTATAGGGCCTACCTAGAAGACAGAAAGCTATGTTAATAGTTGAAGAATCAACAACGTCGATTTCGTATGGTACTTACCTAAGTATTAATTAGGAAATCATTTGAAAGTGTTCATATTTTAGAGGGTTATTGTAATCTGCCATAAGAATATAAATTTCCAAGGAAGGTTTAAGCGCAGTATAATTAACAGGGTCGTAGTAATATACTTATTAGCGCTTATTTTATAGGGCGACCATCAAGTAATTATGGTACTTAGGTACAGATAGTAATTAGATACGTTACGAGCTTCGTATTCAAGCCAAGCGACATATTATGCGCGACGAATTGTTTTAACGAAATCACCAACAAATAAACATGGCAGTGGACCAAACGCAAACAGTGAGATCATTTAATTAAGAAAACAAAATGTAACGGCCGAATAACGTACGGAGGGCGGCGCGACTGGCCGCAAGCCGCGCTGACCCTAATACTGGTCGGCGAGCCACTTACACATTACACACAATATGGTACCGATCCTTCCTACACTCCTATAGTTTCCTGACATATTTTCCCTAAACTCATAAGTACTTACTTACGTTCTTGTATTTGTAGCTTTCGTTGCTTTTTCTATGTGTAATCAAACGCATAGAACTCACCAATGGGCCCTTATAATCGGATCAACTAAACGCGAAGCCTTCATATAATTTTCGACCTCTTATATTCTATTCGTACTCAATAACGTCCAATTTGTCCTATTTTGTGAAAAAGTTATCCATATTGTTGAGAATTTTTTCATAGTTTTCTTCCGGTGGGTGAAATTCGGGCTTATTCACACACTGAAATATCGACGGCCTTGTACCTACTCAAATTTACCCTTTTCCTACTCAGAATATACCTATATATATATAATATACCTACAATAGGCTTCCCGAAATTTGGTATAGGCCTAATGGTTATTGAGTAGGTAATATTATCACTTATCAGGACGATTACAGTGCCCTAAGCACGACTTGTCGAATCCTGCGTCACGTAAACTCGAATAGTAAACTATGACGAGTTTGTATGACGTTTGGAACAGCGCCCGCCCGTGAGCGTATTTGGAACTAAAATTTAGTATGAGGTTTCTCGATCTCGATACGATAACCGTAACGTAACGCGGGTTCGCGTAAAGGTCGAAGGGGCAGTGACAAATCTCTTTCGGCGGGCTTCATTAATTACGAGAGTGATCGCAGAGGGGCATTGTTTTACCCGAATTACCCCGAAATTACGTTGTTACAAGTTTTTATAATTTTTTAGATTGGAATAAAATATTTGTTTCTACAGTAATATAACAGGTTTGTTTGCCCAAATGGAAGTTTTTTTTTTCATCCTGTCCGTCGCAGCGCTACCTTCATTCATCACCAGCGCGGGTTGAAATTTAATACGCAGATGTTTCTAACAATCCCAATTAATGGGAAGGAAAACATTTTCCTTCTTGAGACGACAGTTTTTCTAAGAGCAAAATTACCGAAATTCGTCTTCACTTTGAAAATATCAAATTTTCTTTTCAAGACACGGCAAGGAAACGTCTTAATTATTTTCGCCTTTGAAACTTGATATTAAGGCAAGATTAACTTTGTCACACGGAAATTTCTTCGAACTATAGAAATACTGTTAATATCTTATTATTACTGTTATTAATAACATCAGGAATTTTGTAGACTCAAGATCATGCTTAATGGATTCTTGCTTGTAGTTTCTTTAACTATCTACGAGTCCCATACAAAGACAATACTCACGAAGTAAAAACTACCGTACTTACCTGTAGGTAACGCCATAGGTCTATAGGTCTGTACACGTTTTCCACGGGCCAGGCAAAAATCAATCTTATGACTTTGTCATAAAGATTTTGACATGGAAAAACTTTTCCCACTTTGACTGGATATGTAAAGTACCTCTTCGTGAAGCATACCGACTCTTAACAGACACTTAAAGAAGTGTTTTGCAGTATAGAGATACGTGTTTAATGATAGCGTTTAGGTAGTAATTTAGCGGTACAAGGCAGATATAACTGAAACCAAAAAAAGACATTGAAATAATATAAAGCATACCTACACATAAAGTGGTTGGTGAGGGTGTTAATATCATACAAATATACACTAGTAACTATAAGAGCTAACAAAAAACTCTGACCCGAGCGTATTTCATGCTATGAAATGATACAAGTACCTAACAAGTTTTGCAAAGAAACTAAAACGAAACTTAATGTAAACGTAACCAAACCCAAACTCAATAATCGTGTTTAGTAAGCCGCAATTCGTATGTCACATTACAGACATGCGATAGTTCCCTTCCATAAATCGATATCGTTTGTATCGCATAGCGCATAGCATAATATTGTTTGCCTTTGTAGTTTGTACAAATTATGTTGAAATTAAAATAATTCAAACGAATATTACACTGACCATGTTTGTAATGTAAATAATGTTCGTTAAAGTTTAGCGCAGGTACGTATAGGTACATTGTAAAAGTTTTGAATTTATTTCGAGACAAAACATACGCGATCCTGATTGTGATCCGAAAATTTACAAAGCAATTTATTTTTATATACGTACTAGTTTCATGGGTAAATAATGCAAAGAGTTTCTGGAGAAACCTGGGTAAAAGTAAAAAAAAAAACATTCCTCACTCGTCAAGGACCTACCTCAATATTTTTTTAATGATGTAAAAGTTCTCGAATTCCATAAGATTACAAGCTAACTCGCAGGCCGCGAGACGTTCTGTGCCTGTTTGCTATCGACACAGTATTGAAACTAATAGTCTAACGTACCTATTTTCCCTCAACCGAAGATACAATATTCCATCCGTCCCTACTTACAAACAGCTATTATACCTAATATTAATTTGGGAACCGAACCACCCCTTAATTTATGGAAACCATAGTCCACAAGGTAGATACTTATTGCTTTTTGATCTAACAATATTGACAAATAGCCGAGCAAAGAGCAGTATGCTACAAGGCAAGGTCCTAAGGGCGGCAGAAATTTTATTGAAGGTTCCCCGGGCTTGGGGCCTTGAGATCCTGGCCTAAACGCCGTTGACCTTGTTCTAACCTTATCAATCAAAGGCTCAATTACTCAAGCAAGAAAACACAATACATTGCGGAGCAGCGATGCTCACGAGTTGGAAGTCGTCGACCGAGCGCTGCAGTGCATCTAATGCAATACATAGGCACGATTTTTCAACGTCATGTACATTACAGTTACATTTGAAGCTGGACTTAAGTTCACATTTATTCCACAAAACAAAATGGAGCTAGGTAGGTACGGTCAAGTGCAAAAATATGTATCGAATTAACCACTCAACAACAATACCACAACCTTGATTCGCCGACATAAGAGCCATAATATGGGACATATTTTTGAGTAAGTTGTATACACCCATATTTTGGTTTGCACCTGATGTACACGCCTGCGGTGAAGAATTAAAGTCTCTCATTTTTACATGCATGAGAATAAAAAAAAAATCTATTGCGTTCTTATAAATTTTAATTTTAACTTTTTTATTATAATCCATAATGAGCTTGCCTATTTCCCGAAACTCAATAAAATTTTCTTGGAAGAGCGTCTTACGAAACCGCCATTACCTAGCAAACCAAGCACTTTCTTTTTTGCATTGGAAACGTGGACCCATAACCTCTTAAAGTAAAAGAAAATGCAGCTCGTGTTATGTGGAAGATGTTTATTCAAGAGCGACACACAATGTAAGTACGTACTAGTAATTACGAAAGACGTCTAACATTAAAACTTTAACAAGTTCTCTCCGCATATACTTAATTAAGTTCGCAGATGACACGTTCTACGACTGGCCGAAAATAGGTTAGGCAAATGTTGACTCGAGTAAGCCTTCAATTAGGACTTTGTTTACGAGAATGTAATCTACTTACACAGTCTATCACAACTCGCAAGTGTGGAGGTTTGTACGGTTACCGCAACGCTTTTAAGTTTGATACTTTTGAAAGCCGCTGAGGGCTTTAGGTTAATGAAAGGGGTAAACGCAATCTCTCGTTTGCATTGCATAATTATGGTATTATTAGTATATTATTGTTTTATAGAAAATACGTTTTTAATACAACCTTTTTTTACCGACTGTACATTTTGCTGTCTGTACTTGTTTTGTCATCCAACTTAGTTAAGTACATATCCATATAAAATTTCAAGTCGATGCCATTAAATGCGTTGAAGAGTTCCCTCCGAGACGATCCTGGCCGGGCCACCAGAACTTCACTACCAGATTACTGTATTGACACCGGATTTACATAAGTAGGTGTGCCAGTTCAGTTCAGTTGCAAGATTTGACATGAAAATAACTTATACCATAATTATGTACATACTTACATTGAAAAGTTAACAAAAAGCTTGAAAAAGAAAGGCAAACGCACAAGCGGATCACTGATGGTAAAATGATCACTTCTAAAAAATATATCTGCAACACCAATTGCTTTGCCAACCTAGAGAGCAAAAATGTCTTTTGTGCCCGTAATTTCCCTGGTTATCTTACTCTCCACATCGGAACGGAACACAAAAATGTAAGCACTGCTGCTTAGCGGCAGGATTAGGAAATAAGACGGTGGTAATGATGCAAACGGACCATTATCAAGGTCATACCCACCACCAGTATGTTGTGGAGGAGCGTCAAAGGGTAACGAATCAGTTTTGTTACCTTATCGCCATATCACTTTACGGGTTTCAGAGGCATACGCCATTATAATAATGTGTTAATGCGATAAATTACAAAATTAGACGCCAAGTTTTGACGGTAGCTTTTCGTAGCTTATCATATTTTCGAATGAAAACACAGCCATGCGGGCTTAATTATAAGTAAGTATATTACAACTTAGAAGAGTTGAAAAGCCTCGTCATCTCCATTCACCCCTGACCCTAAGATGGGCTATTATATGTTAGCCGTTTGTATTCTATGAGAGTTTGTTTGTGGCGTCATAGTTCCTGAATAATAATCGAAAGCTAGTGTTATCGAGATGGTTCTTAGCTAAAGTTTTATCAAAAAAATATAGGGATTTCTTCAACTTTTTTAAGTTCGTCAGGTTATTTTAAAGTCCAATATCTAGTGAAATTATTTTGATGAAACTTAGCTAAGAACAATCGCAGTTATACTAGTTTTCTAAGTATTAAAGAAAAGCGCATCTGAATATCTACCCGTTTGGGAGCTACGATAATACCGACAGACACATAGATACCTACACTTAACTACCTATACACACGTTAAACCTAAACGAATCCCCCCTGAAAAAGAGTTTACATATCTACCCAGGTGCCTTGCCTACCGAAGCGAAACATTGATTAATGTCTTGTAATATTTTCCATAAATTGCGTCTTAAGCACCGTTTGCGGTGAACACCCAGGCACGTACCTATACATATTAAATATCGATTTATTTATCTAAACCGGGTGTAGATGTTTCATTATATTTATTCTTATTTGCTTTGGTGTGTATTACGTAAATACGTTTCTTAGTATTTAAATAAGCTTGAGTTAATACATCAATGTTAACAGCAAATATTGCGGTTACGCCGCGTCGACATTTATTTTTGCACGCGACGGGCGGTAATGAGTTCAAAGTCACACATTTTTTCATTAAATGTTTGAGAGATAAGGATGTCTATTGCTACCATGTATTTTCCGCTGTACCTTTGTTTGGTTTGATAGGTATTCTGCAGCCCTAATCATAAACTCAAACACAACCTCACAACGTTTAAGCACACTCATCACACTTGCAATAAAGATAATAAAATAGATCAGTGATTGTTTTATATTTCATAGATTCCGAATATGTATATGTGTCAGATTATTAAGAAAATGTCGATTGCGATGGTTATGATTCGGACGACAGTATTTTCGTGTTTAATAAAGAGATCCTAAATGTAGGAGTAAATAAAATTCCTCTTATATTAGCTCTTCGTTAAGTACGTTTGAAAAGTGAAAAGCTGCGCTCAGCGAGAGCAAAAAGCCTCCCCTAAACTTACACTATTAAACTTTCATGCTAGCTTATTTTTGGATTAATAATGTGCTACATATAGCAAATCCTACGATTCGTCGTGGTTCACCTTGATTACAGCACAGAAGATGTCCTTATTCCTGAATAATTTGACAGTGACAGGTAGTCCGACCGCTGCCTTAGCCTGTCTTATTTATTTATTATTTCTTTATTTCTGGCAATTTTTGTGGTGTAAAACAATATCTGTAGAAACTAACAAAAGGACGTATTTATCTACACACATAACATAAGTAAAGGACTTTAAGCCCTCTATAATGCGTTCAGAAACCGTAGGAAATTACCATCGTTTCGACGATCAGTTTTACTATGAAAATTTTAGTAACGTAATGTCATTACGACATCAAATTCAATAACGTTATGAGTTTAAAATTTGGAACATCTTTAAAAACCAATATGATTTAAATAGGCCTCTTTAACAATAGACTTTTTAAAACACTGGGGAAAAGCGTTAAAATCTTTTTACAGAACCCTCGTGCGCGAGTCCGACTCGCACTTAGGCACGTAGGCCTATTTAAATCATATAAACGCTAACGCAAAGCCCTGCTCCTAAGCAAAATGTACGCAGTGCGGAGTCCTCTTATATTGGTCTGTGAAATCTACACACAGACGTTACATAAAAACTTAAGATTTTGAGAATTTTCTTGCTGCACTCACATACATTGGGTACAGTCACCAGCAATAATATATGACGATGGACAGCGCTGCAAAAATATCTGATCACGTTACAAAGCAAAATCTAATGGGTTGCGGCCGGCATAAATATCGTTCTTGGTTAAGGGCACAAATATCGGACACTGAGTCGCTTAAAAATATCTGATTCTCCACAAAACGAAGAACTGAATTTGTTGGATTTAGATAAAACATGAGACAGACATATGCAGTGACAAGTACGCACTGTTTTCAAGAAGCGTCAGATCGCTGCATTCAAATTAGATTCCTAATACTACTGAATTAAGTTCATGTTTGCCGACTGATCACATATTTTTGATTTCGTCAAGTATCAGATATTTTTAAGCGAATCAGTGCGAGCGATACTTATGCCGTTACCCAAGAACGATATTTATGCCGGCCGCAACCCATCAGATCTTATTGCCGTCGAGTGTCATCATATGTTTTTGCCTGCTACCATGATCAGATATTTTTACAGCACTGTCCATAACTGTCCAGCACTGTACATACACTCGCATTGGGTACTTGATACTTGTCAAACGAGCAATTTTCAGGTCAAAATCATTGCTTTGTATATTATATTTGGTATGAATGAGTGAATTCATTTGTTTATTTATTTGCATTATTTAATGAAATATGACGTCATTATTTCCAGTGATTTAGAAATCGTCTGAATCGCAATTACAAGAGTGTGACATAGCTTTTTTACACGACTCCCAAAGAAAAAAGAGTGTAATGTTTTTACGAGTATTTTCGAAAGCTTGATTAATTTTTATTTTATTATTTAGGCATCAGTCAAAATACCCAATTATGACGTCCCGTTTGTGGTTACCCGGCTAGAGGGCGGGCTGAGGTTGTCCTTGTCCCCGGTAATTTGACAGTGAAGGCAGTCCGCCCGACGCCTTTTACCTCTCCGACCGTTCTTAGGGTTCCGTACCAAAATGGTACAAAGGCGAACCCTTATGGTGTGACTCAGTTTGTCTGTCTGTCCATCTCACTGTCTGTCGTCACAGCTGGTCATCTCAGGAACTACTTATATCGACTTGAAAATTGAGTTCTAGATAATGCTTGCCTATTTTTCAAATAAAAAAGACAGTTTAACTTTTTGAAATAGGAAAGGAAGTATATTAAAGATTTTAAGTTAGTTAGTAGCCTAACTTTAATTTAATATTTCAGTTCGTTATTCCCGTAAATACAACTTTTCGCAGAAAATGTATGTACTTATGTCCTAATACAGGAATAGAAATTCATTTCCACTATTTTACACAACAACTTAAACTAATAAAAATAACTTATGCGTAAACTATCAAATTCGCATCGGGACGTCCAAGATACGGAAGCGACAAGGTTCTTAGCAACCTCTTGATTGCTTACATTTTACATTGTTGATTGAACTTTTCGCTTCGCGTAATGCACCAGCGGTAGTTTCGTTAAAATTCCTGCGCATCCTACGTGTTAAACTCCAACGTAACGTAACCTCGGAACGTCAGAACTTTGTTGAACACGCATTCGCTCCATTTGAGTAATGTAGCTTTAATCATCATTAAAAGCTTTTCACGTATTATGACTGAGCTTTGCCGCACTTTTGTAGGGTTCTGTACTGAAAATGGCAAAATTCAAGGTGTCTTGTAGAACTTAGTTTGGCGGTGAAATAAATATTTCTAGAGGGGCACTCCATAGGCAACAGCCGTCATTTTTTTTTTCATTTTGCAAGGCTAACTAATTTTTTAAAAAGATAACTTTACTCGTTATGTATTTTAAATGGGCACATTTTTTATTTTGATTGAAGGCGATTTTTTTAATGCACTTTTATTTATTAAATTCTCTTGTTTTGTTTTTCAGAAAAGCACTATACTTGCTTCGACCATAATAACTATCCTGGTCTCGTGCAATATTGAAACTCGTACTTGTCCAGATGGTTTACTTACTGATCTCTGAAGTAATGTACTATTATTAATCTCCAGTAAGTATATAGTATAAATCGTAATTTAACTTCAATTCCTCTATTTATTAAACCGAAGAATTCGGTTCATAATCTACATCAGAATTAACAAACTTTGAAATCAGGTCAGATAATATTTTAATGAACTTGCCGGTCTGCCGGATTACAAAGTAAAAGTTATAAATAGCTGAAATAGTTGAAATTCTGAAATCTTCGGCTATTTGGAATAATACAGGTATTTAAAAAGATGTTTATGAAATAGTCACGAAATTTTAGTATTAACACATTTTTTTCTTACACTTTCTGTGTGCTGAGTCCCTTTGAAATATTTAAAATGAAAAGCTTGCGTACCTAACATAAAACAATATAAACAAAACAACAATACACCCTACTGCGACTGGCACTCCGATTGAACCTCTTAGCCACATCCCGGCTAAAGCATATTACTCGCGGGAATAAACAAGCCACATGTTGATTGCAATGGAATTCCATTATAGTGGAACAACAGACGATCGGCAAACAAATATAACAATACAGTCCACTCCTCGGGCACAAGGATAAATTATTTGCAAAAGCAATATTTCTCTTTTGTTTTTATCAATACTCAGTACAATAGCCCCTATCAATACATTTTGTAGATCATGTGTATTAGAGGGAGGTACCTATGCAAATACGTACCGACAAAAGGAGTAAGTAGGAGTAATGTAGCCAAGCCATTCAAATAAACCGCTGTATATTTTTACTTGAAACTAAGCTACCGTGCACTCAATCGTATATAGTGACATAAACGGATGATTCACGTGTATAATCACGTGTCTTCGAACTTATTCAATCTTAGACTTTCTTTTAGGAACGCGCGGCACAAAAATGAACAGTTGAAGTACTACGAATTAGTGAAACATGTCTAGCTAAACTCCGATAATTTGCGTGAGTGATACGTTTATTTCACTACCGCTGTTTAAAACTATTTTATAACCATGTCGCAGAGAGCTATCGTGGACAATGATGTTTTAAGTAAAGTTTCGTTATATGCCCACAAAGCAACCGAAAAACATGTTCCGAACGGAATGACGGCACTCACACATATACACGTATTATTTCACTACATTGGTAAATGGTGTAAAAGAGATGGCGTAATTAAGACGCAAAGAACAAAAAAGACAACTATCGTTTTGTCATTTGCGCGCAAGTTTATGCAGATGTCACTGAGTCCACCAATCACAGCATTTATATCACTCTATGGCGAAGAGTAACGAAACAGAAGGAACAAAGATCTCGGTGGTACGTTGGCTGGACACGTTGACGCCAATGCTACTCGTCCAACATGTGGATCGAAAAAAATTCTATGAAGTAATTCGCCAATGTTGAAACCCTTAGGGTAGTGCGCTGGTTTTGTAATAATATAAACGTAGTATAATTTCGTACTTATTGTAAAAAAAAATATTTTTTGTAATCAAATGGTTTCATTTATTATTAAACATAGGTTAAATCTACCTACATAATGTATACATGGCATATTGTAAAATAAATGATACGTACACGAAATATACGTAAGTAGGTATATGAACCTCTACGGTACAGCCCTTTTTTAGAATTCCGTGGCCAAAATGGCATAAACGTTTCGTCATGTCCGTCTGTCTGTCTGTCACTCTGCCCGCGGCTTAGCTCAGAGACTATTGGTACTAGAAATGTGTAATTTCACCCCACACTGCGAGCTTACAGTTTGCTTAGGAGTAGGGCTCTGCTAACACTGAACAATTTAAAACACTAGGGAAAAACATTATCAAACTTTGTGAAAAATCTTCTGTGCGCGAGTCCAACTAGCACTTGCGCGGTTTTTTTTATCGGTTTATTTATTATTCCCGATCGTACCAAACACCCCCAAAAAGATTTAATTTAATCTATGTAGGTGGGTTCGTATCTACATAAAATTTAAATTATATGAACGAGTTAATAATAGCGTCCATTAGTTATTCAGTACTTATCAATATCTCTTATTAAAAAATATATTAATTACAGTACCTAATTTGAAAGAAAGAAAGAAAGAAAAATATTTTATATCAGGTCCCAGAGAGTGCCACCACCAATTTGATCAGTATTACGTCGCTTCTGTTTACGTTAATCTATGTTCAAGCGCTTTATGTCCGGTAAACAAATATGGCGCATTATTGTTATCACAAATCAAATTAAATACTTACAGTAATCTCGGCTTCTTACTTGTGATGTGTGATTCCGTTAACTTTATTTGCTTTTTTTGCGTAATTATATTCAAATTCAAAATTCAAATTCAAATTCAAATTCAAATTCAAAATTTTATTCAGCAAATAGGCAGTTGAATGCTCTTTTACACGTCATTTTTTTTGAGTCTACCAGCGCTTTCGGAAAGACCATGATTGCCAAGAAGAATGCGCCGCAAGAAACTTAGCACAAAGTCATTTTTTCTAAAAACAAGTTACATTAGCTCTTACAATACGCAACCACAGACAAACTACACAAAGAAACCTCACTCTGTCATTAAAAGATTAAGAGAGAAAAAAAAAATACCGCATTTTAGAAACAAGTGTAAAAAGTAATTATTAAAACAGCAAAACCATATAGCATTGAAGCATGACACACGACGGCATTTTGTCGCCATAAACTGAGGTTTGTGCCACCTGTCAAACGCGTGCGTATCGCTGCTTACTCGAGAGCGACTGAGAGGAGCGAGACCAAAGACGCTACAATTTGTAGCTTCTTTTGTGCTTCATTTTTGGCATCCCTATGACATATCTACCTCTTTTATATATAATTGATCGTGGACGTATATAAGGGAAGTCGTATATAAGCTAGTCTTTGATCACCACTGCCTACAAACACTTTCTAAACCTAAATTATGGCAGAAGCGTCGCCAGAGGGCCAAGATAGAATATCTGTGTGACAGTAATTTTCCCGGCGGTCTGCCCTCCACGCTGGAACACAACATAGTGCAAACTCAAGTGACATTTATTGTGAAATTTTTCCGCTGGCTGCGAGTCGTAGGTACGTACAGTCAGCAGCAAAAGTAGCTATAAGTACGCCCTGTCCTACATCCATACTGTGCTTAGATAGACAGTATAGCCATATTATGTTATGTCATATCATATATTAATTTTATCTCTTGATTTACCAAAAAAACCGGCCAAGTGCGAGTCGGACTCGCGCACGAGGGTCCCGTAGAAAGATTTTGATGCTTTTCCAGTGTTTTAAGAAGTCCAGTGTTAGCAGAGCCATGTTCCTAAGCAAAATGTACGCAGTGTGGGGTTAACTTATATTGGTCGGTAAAATCTACAGACAGGCATAAAAATTTAAGATTTTGAGAATTTTCTGAGTGGTTGCGCTATAAGAGCTACCTTCATACTAAATTTCAAGTTTCTAGGGCAACTGGAAGTACCCTGTAGGTTTTCAGACTTTGCAATTTGTATGGAAATAGCCTTTTTAATGACTGTATCTTTTGATTGCGTTGACTTAAAAGATTGATTTTTTCACAGCTTCAAGGGACCGCAGGCTTGAGTACTTGACATTAATTTCAGCATGCTACCTCCACGCGTTCCAGAGAAAAAGGATCTTGACAGACAGACAGACAGACGGACAACAAAGTGATCCTAGTATAAGTGTTCCGTTTTTTTGCTTTTGAGGTACGGAACCCTAAAATTACACAGAATAACAGTAACACCACCGTTTTTTTAGGGAAAACATATTTAATAAATCGTGAGTTCATACTCCTACTCAATCTACATAGCTATGAATTGGTTTTATTGCTCTACATTTATAATTCAGGAGAAAAATTACATTGAAAAAATTCGTCCATAAATTACATGTTTGAAATTATCTCAGTGATGGTTGAAGATGGGGGGGCTGAAAGTTGGAGTGTTTCTTAATTATGGTTATTAGGCCGAGTAATCTTTCGGTTCGTTGTATGAAGACCCCCGCATAAAATCCTCAGTCGATGAAACTTTGCAGGGGTGTAATATAACGTGAGATAAAACTAAAATAAAAATATCCAAAAAAAAAAACCCGAAGATAGGTATTTATACCTAAAAGTACAAATAGCTTGATATATTGGACTGAGTAATTCCTCAGTTCAAAATTATTTTACTAAAAAATTTGCTCAAAAAAACTGTCACTTTTTAAAGATAATAACTTTTTTGTCCGTAATTTCGGTGGCAAAATTTCTCAGTAAAATTTTTCTTGTTTTAGATCTTTAGAATAACATTTGGCGTATACGGTAAGAAAATCCAAAAAAAATGCTTACCAAAATCAAGCTATCTCACTTCAATTTAAAAATACCAAAAACTCAGCATGGAAAATTTCTCAGTCCGATGTTTTTCTTTAATAATACCAAATGGTCTCATTACCACTTAAAACCAAAATATCCAAAATAACAATCATTCTCCGTTGAACACGATTTTAATACTTCTGCAAATTTATTAGCTTTTAATGCGCTTGATATTTTTTTTGGATATTTTTGTAGTTGAAAGAAAATAAATTAATATAGTTGTATCAGTAAATAAAACGGACGGAGCAATTTTCCACATCGACTGAAAAGGTATATTTTGAAAAAAAAAAATAGTTTAATGGTAAATATTTTGGATTTTTATGTCGTAAGTATAAAACGGAAATAAATTCGTATTGCACTGAAAAAAAGTGACTGAGCAATTTTGCGGTGCAAGTTATGATAAAAAAACATATTATTGAAGAAAAAAGGTTTTTGTAAGGGGATTTTTTTGGATATTTCACATACAGTTTTCGTATTTGTAGTGAATGTTTGTAGTGAAGAAAATTTTATCTGAGCATTTTTCCGAACAAAGTTATCAACGAAATATGAATTTTGGCCAAAATACCTAACTTGCGGTAATTTTTTTTTTTTTTGGATTTTTATAATATACCTTTAAACCATGATACTCTATCATACTATAAAGTTTTCTTTGCCTGAGGATTTACAGTAGGGTCCCTTGTTTCGTTTCCTGGCCTATATGAGATAGCAAACAACCGACATCTGTGCCCTAAGCACGACTTGTCGAATCCTGCGTCACGTAAAATTCGAATAGTAAACTATAACGAGTTTGTATGACGTTTGGAACAGCGCCCGCCCGTGAGCGTATTTGGAACTAAAATTTAGTATGAGATTTCTCGATCTCGATACGATAACCGTAACGTAACGCAGGATTCGACAAGTCGTGCTTAGGGCACTGAATTGTTGCGATATTCCTCACAGGGTGGCCCCTGTGCTTATCCTGCTTGCCGTGCCGACATTTGCTACGGGTTACGCTCGTAGCTCGTATCTTCGTATGTAGAGCGTAGCGCTACGAAAACGGAATCCCGACTAGAGAGTGTGAAGGTCCCCGCAAACGATACCTACCTACTTACTATTTTGCTAATATGTAGGCTGCCTTTTGCGGGTACCGTTTTAAACTTTGTAAATGATTTGTAGTTGTGTTCGGAGTAAGTATTTCTCTCTTGTTTATAAATGCTTTGGGAAAATGAATTCAAATCTCGTTTAGTTTTCTTTCAATTTGCCAAACACTCAAACGAGGCTTAGATGGGTGGTCTCATTCTCTACACGGGTCATCGGCACTGAATGGGTGCTAATACTAGACTTACCTTAGCGATCTTGTGTAGCAGTGCAGTAGTAGAGTTAGTCTTGAAGAGCCCGAGAGCCCGCCTGCGGAGCCCCTGGCCGAGACAGGCCTCCACGGCCCCGCAGAGGGCTGTCACACCGCCGCTGTCTTCGTGAACAAATTTGCGGGTCACAGCCTGGTGAAAAAAAAGCTATGAAGACATTTTTTTTTCAGTTGAGATCTAAGGTAGACACTTTATTAGAGAAGACAATTGCCTCTTGAATTATCAACTTCTTTGAATATTTGACAATTACATAGATACATAATATTGTTGGATTCAGGGAGTGTGTAACAAAACCTAATGACTATAAAAATGTTTTGGCAGAAAAAATACTGATACCGTTTTTGCTGAAAAAAACACCTTTTTAGAGAACTGCTAAAAACACCATTTAAAAATAAAAATAAAATTCTTAAATATTGATGTTTTCTAAAAAAATCAGGATAATGACTGGACTAGGTATAGGCAAAACACTTTCTATCATATACTTCAAGCTACGAGTGAAATTCGGCGTAAGGGCAGCTGCCCCGAATTTGAATACTTAGTCAGAAGCCCTCCCATAATAGTTATTTGTGATACGAGGTTGGTACCTAAGGAAGGTTTTACAAATGAGTTGCAGAGGGATGAACCCGAGCCGTGGCGAGGGTTTTCATCGTAGCAAGTTTGTAAAACCTTGCCAACCGTGTGACATACGATATCTTTCAATACATTTGTAAGAAACAGCTAATTATATAGGTAACACAAGTTAACTAACAACAATAGCGCGTCCTTATAACCGCGCATGCGTAAGTTTTATTTTTAATTAGGTAAAATAAAATTATCAGGCAAAGGTACTCGAACGTTGCGCCACTGCGAATTTTTCAAATAAAAAAAAAGGTGAAAAACTTTAAAATCTACGTTAAATAAATACAGTGTATATGTTTTATTACAATTAATTTAGCAAATCAGTCCCCGCCACCTGCTGCACCGCCGTATATATATATATATTTTAATTTTAGGAATTCATAACTCCTTGGTTACTTTTAATTTTGACTTCTAATAATTAAAAAAAAACTGTCATAAAATCGCAGTAGTACGGTAAATTTAACTTACGAGCCATGTATCCCTTCTCCCTTAAAAGTGAATTTTTCGAGCAAATGTATTTTTTATGTCCATTGTGGTAACCGATATTAGCCTAATGTTTGGATTGGACAGTAACCTACGTCCATCAAAAGTATACACCTACACTTTTGAAATTGACATTTATTATCATATTACTGCGTCAATCAAAAACCATTTGGTGAATTACGTGGTAATACTTCGTGTTTAAAAAAATAATAATTGTATCGTTTCAACACAAAGTGAGTTGGAGCTATGTGATATTGAGTTCGGTTGCTTATCCTTTGTTTGTCTCGAAAGACCGATCTATGACGAAGGACCACGAACTGGGCCCAGATTCCTGATTTCAACGAACGATATAAAGCGTGTCAAAGTGACAAATAAATTTCTATTAGGTACTATTACAAAGTTGGAGAGTGCGGGGACTAGTGACGTATCGCTTTTGGGTAAAAAGCATGCCAAGGCGTGACGTCACGAGGAACTTCAAAACACGTAGTGTGCGTCTTGCTGCCGCTGGGTCGTGCGCTCCCAGAGGAAGGACTACGAATTAGTAAAAAAAAAAAAAAAAAAGTCGGGCTAAATTCGACTTATATACTTAAGTGGTCCGTTTCAGTTCACTATAAGCGTATATAATTCCCATTAAAATGGTCTAATAAGGCACTAGTCCAAACGCCGGCGAGAAGCGGGTGTTTTTTGGTACGAAAATTCTGTCGCTATTGTTGTCTATCTGTGTTCATACCAAAAAAAACCGGCCAAGTGCGAGTCAGACTCGCGCATGAGGGTTCCATAGAATGATTTTAACGCTTTTCTCCAATGTTTTAAGAAGTCCAGTGTTAGCAGAGCCCTGCTCCTAAGCAAAATGTACCTACTCAGTGTGGGGTCAACTTATATTAGTCTGCGAAATCTACAGACAGACATAAAAATTTAAGATTTTGAGAACTTTCTGAGTGGTTATGCTATAAGAGCTACCTTCATACCAAATTTCAAGTTTCTAGGACAACTGGAAGTACCTTTTGATTTTCGGACTTTGCAATTTGTGTGGAAATAGCCTTTTTAATGACTGTATGTTTTGTTTGCTTTGACTTAGAAGGTTGATTTTTTCACAGCTTCAAGCAGGCTTGAGTATTTGATATTAATTTCAACATGCTACCTCCACGCGTTCCATAGAAAAAGGGTCTTGACAGACAGACGGACAACAAAGTGATCCTATAAGGGTTCCGTTTTTTCCTTTTGAGGTACGGAACCCTAAAAACACACGCTTCTCGCTACTCGCCGGCGGTGGGACTAGTACCATAAGCAGTAAGTGTCTCCAAGGCACTGTATAAACCATTCACGCAAACGCTTTTAAAGCTTACGGTAATAGATCTATAAAGCCAGCTATACAACATGTGCATAGCGATAGAGCCGTAAAGGGGATCCCTCTCGGCCTAACCCTGAATTTCTTAACGCCCTGACATTTATCATGACACCGGCTGTCTAGGCATCCGACGACAACCCCCGGTAGAGATGTTGAATGTCAGGGAAAATATCGATGACGATACCAATAGCAAATATCATGTTTTATCGAAAGTATCGATAAGTTTACATTGTACAAAATCAAACTTTCAATGCTTTGGTGGACAATGAAAGAGTTAGGGCACAATTACTTTGTTCAGATTACATTGAAGATAAAATCGACGACACATTACGTATTTCACGGTCAGTCTCCTCCACGCTGGTGATGGATTTATCCACGAACTCACTAGGCACTACATAATGAGCTAAGGGACACCATTATTTCAGTATTTCGTTCAAAGCTTAACACTGCTTCCCGATGTCGATATTGCGGAAATATCGACCATAATCGAACATCCCTACTCCCTGGTGGATATCCCCAATCAAATTATGCGCCTGATCCAACAAAGATTACGGGTCTGAAGCGTAATCAATTTGTTATGGAATTGGACTTTACTAAAGTATTAGATCATCGAGTACCGATGAAAGAAACTATTCGTAACTTTTCTGAACCCCCGACGCAAAAAGAGGGTTGTTATAAGTTTGACCTGTGTAAGTATCTGTGTAGGGATAAGAAGCTTAGTTTAATCGAGATGGTTGTTAGGTAAAATTCATAATATCGGCTCAGCAGTTTTTGAGATAAAAGTGTCGAAGGTTTTTCAACATTTCTAATTTGGTTGGGCTAGGTTATCTAGCAAGTTTAGCTGCTTGGAACGCCAAGTACCTAATTTTAACAGCTTGAACGAAAAATAATGAGATTCGTCGCGCTGCCTCGTGTAAAAGTGAGTAGCAACGAATCAGATTAAACAGCGCAAAGTAATTTTAAGCAGGTGCAGGTAAAAGGTTAAAACGACGGAGTTGGACTCCTTGGAACAACAATTGTTTTTCGATGCCGTTATGATATCTAAGTATTTTAATAAAAGATATTTCGACGAATTGAGAACCTCCTCATTGTTTTGAAGTTATTTAAAAAGGCTCAAAACTGCTCAACATTCATGTCTCGATAACAATAACTGCTGTTAGTTAAGTAGAAACGAAACGCAATCACGCACACCACACATTTATGTACTTGAGACTCTTAATATAAGATTATTCATTGTTCTCAAGCAATTCAAAATCTATTTCCCATTGATCTAGAATCATGAAATTTGTCACGTAACAAGGTCTTACAACACAAGTCAAGGAAAAAAATCTAAAAACGTTAGGTACGGAAACGGAACCCTCAGGGCGCGAGTCTGATTCGAATAAGTAGGTACAATGTCAATATTACAATAATGTAAATACACAATTGTAAACCCTGACTGCCGAGCGTTGTTACAAAAACACCGGGTGGGCTCGAATCGTACGTGACAAGCACGAACTTCACTCCTAATTATAATATTTATTGTTATACCTATATACGAAATCCATTCCGGAATGAGATGTGACGTATTGTGGATTTTCGGAACGTTGTCTCGCCATCCATTGAAACTCATTTTAGAAAACGCTGATTTTGTCGAAATTAAGTATATTATTATCAAGACGAGTTAACGTCAAAAAGGTGACTCTCTTTTTTTTACCAACGGCTTTTTTTGATGACATTCTTTCTGTGCTGCATTTTGCACTTTATGCACGTAAATCACTTTCGCAGTTAAATTTTTTTGTACTTATTAGATACTGTACGGCATATAAAAATGTACGTAAGTATTTACATATCAAATTATTACAATGAATAGCTTTCGAAAATATATGAAACACATGATACGTGCCTATGAAATTTGGGGTTGCCCTCGATTTCCCTGGGACCCTATGATCAGATCCTGACTTGGTGACAATAGGACCAACTAGAAAGTAAGTATGCCCTTTAAAACAAAAAAAGAATTTTCTAAATCGGTAAAGACGTCTTCGAGTAATCGCGGAACATACATAAAAAAAACGTTCCAACGAATTGAGAACCTCCTCCTTTTTTTGAAGTCTGTTAAAAATACACCAATTCTCCGTAGAAGTTTCTCGTGCCTATCGGACTTCGTTTCATTATAACTAGGGAAACTTTGTTAGTCGCACTTCAGACGTAGTTACCTATCTGGAGTAAGTACCATTCTGAATAGTTAATTATCAAACTCTATTTCAGTAAACAAATAATAAATATGTCAAATCGTTTAACATTAATAACCTAACCAACTTAGAAAAGTTGAAAAACCCCAGACATTGTCACTTCAAAATTTCAAAAACGGGTCAACCGATTTTAATGAAACTTAGCTAAGAACCATTTCAATTATATTTTTTATAAACTCACTGAAACATGAATACACAGAAAAAAACCAGAAAAATGCCAACCCCGGGAATCGAACCCGGATCCTCGACACTCCGGGTCGTGTGCTTTTCCCCTACACCACGATTGGACATAGAGGAAAGGCCGAATTTTTTCCATGTATTCAAATCTTAGCTTGTTTTTATCACTTTTTGCAGTGACTAGCGCCATCTATGCGATTACTTCGTAAACCGAAAACAACGCACCCTTTCGAAACTTATCAGTTTACCCAGGCTCAACAACGAGATGGCGCACTAAAGCAATCAATTCATGATCTCAGTAGGAGTATCTTTTTGTATTTTTTCTCCCAAGCTAAGATTTGAATACATGGAAAAAATTCGGCCTTTCCTCTATGTCCAATCGTGGTGTAGGGGAAAAGCACACGACCCGGAGTGTCGAGGATCCGGGTTCGATTCCCGGGGTTGGCATTTTTCTGGTTTTTTTCTGTGTATTCATGTTTCAGTGAGTTTATAAAAAATATAATTGATATTCACGGGAAAACCGTAAAAATAAAAAATTGGGAGAAAAAATACAAAAAGATACTCCTACTGAGATCAAGAACCATTTCGATTAAACAAGCTTTCGAATAAAAAAACCGCATCGAAATCGGTTCATCCGTTTGAGAGCTATGATGTCACAGACAGATACACAGACACACAGATACACAGACACACAGATACACAGGTCAAACTTATAACACCCCTCTTTTTCGTCGGGGGTTAAAAATGAAAGAGACTAAACAAGTAACATTAAATTGTAAAAATGTAAATACCCATAAATAATGCTAAGATCTACATATATGAAAGTCAAAGGTTACGTATTATTATTAAATTCCGATTCTTCAAATGTCACCTTGAGTGGATATGTCATGTTAAATGTCATATTTAGTAGCATTTACAAAAAAAAGAACAATTAAATAGTATGGTATGTACCTATCTAGTCACAATTAAATACATGTATTTTAAGCAGCAAAGACTGGTAGTTGAACTCAGTGTGGCCACAACCACAACCATATTTATAGTCAAAGGCGATAGAGCTTTTATTTAAATGTTCCTTCTCCGTTTAATATCTTAATATCAGTGCCCTAAGCACGACTTGTCGAATCCTGCGTCACGTAAAATCGAATAGTAAACTATAACGAGTTTGTATGACGTTTGGAACAGCGCCCGCCCGTGAGCGTACTTGGAACTAAAATTTAGTATGAGATTTCTCGATCTCGATACGATAACCGTAACGTAACGCAGGATTCGACAAGTCGTGCTTAGGGCACTGATGTCAACTGAGCCAATATTTACTTATCATGAGAACGAAAATTGATGAAACCAAAATATCGAGCAGGATCGGAAAGCTCAGTTCCCTATTGAATTGGGAGCGTATTTTTCTCAATTCAGAATTTATTGCTCTTGTTTTCTATCCACATTTCTTTCGTAGATTTATAAAACTTTCTTGAGCATGTTGCTAAAATCATTTTTCATGTCAAAGCAAGCCCTCGCGCAGTGTTTTTAACCGACTTCAAAAAAGGAGGAGGTTCTCAATTCGTCAGAATGTTTTTTTTTTTGTAGTTACACGCTAAGATATTGCTGGATGAAGCAAGTCTTTGTATAAGTATTCTACGATCTTAAATGGTTCCACGCTTAGTGCCGGCGTAATTGATTACTTCCCCGTGATCGGTCTTGGACTTTGGTGGTACGCAAAAGCGTAGGTACCTACAGAGAGACGTTTAAAGTACCTATTATTAGTTTGTCTGTTTGTGTGTTTGTAAGGTAGTTGTATAAATCTGAACAATCTTTTAAAGAAAGAAAAGTAGAATGAAAGGTGATTTTATTTTTTAATAGTAGCCTTAAATAAGAGTACGTCACACATTGGCTATCCATAACCGTCCATATTATTACATTTAGGTGGCTTAAAAATACCCTTTTCTAAGAGTAATAAATAAAGGGTGATCGAGGGCTTCAACATTTTTGGTAGGTACTCACAAAATGCCACAAAGCTGATATTTTGTTCAATAAGTTTCATTCACACACAGCTCACAAATTAATTAAATTAAAATTAAATATCTCGTTTGCGTCACCACTACAAAAATAAAAACATTTGGGGATATTCTTGTCTTCAAAATACACTAAAAGTGATTAAGTAATTTAAGTACTCCTATTACTGGTTTGTGAAACTTACTTAGTGAAACAAAACAACTTAGCCAAACTAGATTAGATCTAACCATAGACTCTGGGAACGGACAGACCAAAGTGAACAGTCGAGTTAACATTCGCAAATAGGGTAAGTATAGGGGTACCTAAATAGATTTTGACAAGCCTGTTTTCTGCGCATAAGCGTATGTAATTAATTAAACACAGCGAACGGAACCGTGTTTTTGAAGTTTATGTTTTCTTCCTCGAATATCATGTTATTGCGTTCAACATCCCTTAGAAATTCAACCAGCCATGCGTAATATCTCAGGTGAAGTTTATAAGTATTAAAGTGCTGCAGTAGAGCGCAATTCCGACTAAGATTGCGCACCTACCACAGGCTGTCGGAGGTAGAGTCAATGCGCGTAAAAAAACCACCAATAGGATTACTTGATTTTCCTGTCCTCGCTCAACTTAGCTATCATGGTGGATTTTTCCTCTTGCACAGCTTGGTGCCTCACAAGTCTCATGGAGGCAAATCGTTAAGGTGCTGGTAGACTTATTGAGCATTTACTTAGCAACTTGTACCTAATGAACATTCTACGAATATTAATATAATATACAGTAGCGTTCAAGCGAGCATTTTGGAGAGCTTTCTACCGAGCAGTCTAGCAAAACGAAAGTAAAGCTTCGAGTTTCTGCCAAGCTGCCCAAATCTCCTGTAGGTAACGCTCGACAGCATTTTGCTAGAATGATCGCAAAAAGGTTCATAGTGATGTTTGGTTACGCTTGGCTCTGCTCATTGTTCACTTTACACATTTAGAAACGGCGAATGCTCGATGCTCAGCATCTTTACGTTGTGAGCAGTTCGACAAAACGTGGGAGTTTGGGGGCATCCATTAATTGCGTGAGGTGATTTTGGCGATATTGCGACCCCCCCTTGGCGGCCTGACCCCCACCCCCACACGTCCCGTAATCTCACATTAGATTTTTAAAAAAAGCGTATTTTTCGTTTTTAGTGCTTGATTTCATTAAATAAAAAATAAATAAAATAAATAGCCCCCCTAAACGCCTCACGTAATTCGTGGGCGGCCCTTTTCCCATTACACTACTTGTACCTTTTACCAATACGTGTACCTTAAGCCCATTTAAGCTTGATCTCAGAGACTAAAGTAGCGGGCTTCTAATAGAGGAGTACGGTTTCGCGAACCATAAGTCCACACCACGATTTTTCATGCAACAGTTGCAGTTGCAGCTCGCTAGTAACACCTTTATACGTTTTACATGCATACCTCCTCCATCAGCTGCTTGACCTCCTTCTTGACGGTGGCGATGAGCCGCTCCTTCTGCTCCGCGCCGGGGTCCCCCGCCGCCGGCATGCTCTCTTCCGACTCGCTCTCTGGAACAAGCACCTAGTTAATATTGAGGACAACTGTCCAATGTACAGAATACCACGGAGTCAAAAAAACTGCATTCGAGGGGAAAGAGCCCCAAGCAGGTACCGCGTGCAGCTCTCGCGATTACGTCCGTACGCCATGAGGTAGGTAAGATCACAGTGTAAAGAGCTTATACCTACCAGTGGTCCGACGCCTTTGATGTTTGCGTAAATGCCGACACCGCAACCGCATGGCCAAAGCACCAAGGAGGGCGAAAGTTCCTAACTAATCGGGCAGTGGCGGTGTATGCAAGGGAGCACGCCCTGCCCGCCCCTCACCCCGCACCCCCCGCACGATTGACCTGTCTAGAGGCCTTCGTCGGACGACTGTATATACTGTGGTAAGACTATGGGAGGTACTGAGTTATGTCCAAAAATGCGTACTAGCGCTATCTCTACTCGACGTGAGCGGATTTAAACCCTTCTCACGTAAACCGCACATGTGAAAGTGAGATAAAATCGCTTGCGTCGGTCGTCCAGCGATAAGGGTTGAAGGAGGGGGGGGATTGGTTCAACAAAATAGTACTCGCTTATTTATATGTACATAAAAGTCCAAAATCATGCAATAATCTTGTGAGATGCGCGACCGCGCCTCGTATCTTGTGTCCACGGACACTGACCTTGAATTCGAAACGCGAACGACTGACGATTTGGATAAGTAAGTTCGTGTCCTGAGTTTGAAGACTGTTAAATACTGCGTATAATGGCTTGATCCGTGTGGTGTGCTACCCTGCTTTTGACAATAATAAAAATTCCGAGACCTGCGTTCCTAGAGAGAGGACTAAAAAATATTTCAAAAGACGTCGGGCTAAACACGACTTACATGTATACGTGAGTGATCCGTTTTTTTAAGTATAAAATATAATGGACAGTGCCTACCTACTCAACATTAAATAAAGGTATGTACGTTTTAATGGTTATATCATTTAACTGTTAAATGTTTATGGATGTCGCACTACACCACTGGGATATCAGCCAAGTTTAGCAAATTAGGCAATCTAAACTACCTATGTTTTCACAACAAACTATCGTAAAATCCCAGCTAAATGTTGCCGCTTTTACAACAGTTGTTCATTTTGCAAAAGCTCTTTGCTTTGCCTACAACACTGTGTACTGTATGTACCAGGCCTTAGCTCAGCTTTGCTTCTGCACACGCAAATTAATTTGTTTGAAAGCCCAATCTCGCTCTACAGTGCGCTATGCAGGACATAAATTAATTCACCTGGAGCAATGGGGCCTGATTTTAAAGATCACACCTGTGAAAATACCATTCGAAAAATGGAAAAATCTGTCATGAATTTAAAATACAATTGCCCTCATTAATTATCACAGTCAGTCAAAATTTTAATTCAGGCATAGCCTTTAACAAGACAGATTTTCACCATTTTCGAACGGTATTTTCACAAGTGTGATCTTTAATCACTTGCCAACCACTCAGAAGTGTAAAGGCAGCAGCAACCATTATGGCAAGTAATTAAGTTTGCAATTTGGCTAAAATAAGTTTACGCTCAAACCCAAGCAGATTTTTGCTCTCCCACTTTCCAATTGTGTATATACCTATTCTATTAGAAGCGAAACTAAGTTATGAAAGAAATCAATACGTCGAACTTCAGAAACTAAGGGAAAAAATCATCTACATATACTTTATGGGTCTGATTGTTACGAGATCAATAATAATACAAGCACTTTGATAGATTTTCTCCCTTGGGCAAATTAAAACAATAGAAAGTTTAAATCCCTCTTTATCATAGTTCGCAAAGAATTAGCGAACGCGCGGTAGGAAGTATGTGAGTAAAGTATTTAATAATGTTCCTCATGAAAAGCCGCTTAGGCTTATGAAGGGTTTTATTTTATTTGCCAGATTGTAGGAGTCGCGTAGCCTCAATTAGGTCTACAATTTCTTACTTACTAAAGTACTTAGGTACTCTGAAAGGGTCTAGCAGGATTCTTTGAAAAATTTACCCCAAAGCTTGTAGTTTGTGACTATATAATTATAGCGAATTAGCGAAACGATGCCTTGTAAGGGTATAGCACTATATGCACAACATTTCAACTCTCTTCTACCCCCTGGGAGGCAATGGCACCCAATTAATCCTAAAACTGTTTTTTTATTTCAAATCCTTGTACTTAGCCGATGAATTTAAAATTATGCAAAAAAAATTGTTGTGACTTCAATACCTGCATCATTAAAAAAATATATGAGCTCCCTAAATATTCGCTTTTTTGAAAAAAAATGTAGCATCCTGTATAACGATTTCTACTGTTGGTTGGCACAAACACCTTTTATTACACAATTGCCCAAAGAAAAAGAGTGTATTGTTTTTATCAATATGTACCAACATCTCATCTAACATAATTGGTATCTATTGTGTCTATGTAATTTATAGATTTGGCAGTATTCCTAAGCAGATGAAACTTAGACAATTATTTAGATCAGATGCTAGTACACGTTAAAAAAAATGCAAAATTTACCCCACATGTCTACTAACTATATAACAGGTTCATTAAACGGATGTATTTTTACGTCGCCCTACAAAGTGCTTATGCATTTTTGATTATGTCCTAATTTCGGAAACATGTCAACTTTTAAAACATACGTATTTTATTACAATTTTATGCGTTTTATCTTCACTGAATTAAGAGTTACCTACAGAATATACTACGGTGAAGTTTAAGTACACAAGGGTGACAAAGTGCGACCGACATCCCGGTTAGTGGAGCTTCACCCAAAAACTCCAATATTTGTTTTGCATCAACGTCAAGTTACAAAGCTTTCGAAAGAAAGCAATTTATGCCTCGCCCGTCGCCTCAGAGAAGTCCAAAAAGTGAGCTGGAAAATAATTACGGTGCGGCCTAATGGAAAACGACACAAAAACCAGAGGTTTCTTTGTTTAAAGCTATAGCTCGTACTTCGAATGTGCTCACGTTTTCGAGACAATTGCAAAAATATATTCATTGCTAGAGAAAAAGGTGTTTTTCCGTTCGAAATAAATGTTTATATCGGTCCATAATTCGATTTAGATCTGTGTAGACTTGAACAGTCATTACGAAAGACGTATCGTAATATTTGTCTACTTAGTTCGAGTAGATCAGGCCCCGCATACCTTACTCGACCGATTGAATTATGCTTCAGATTTTATACAAAGAATGTCTTTCTCATATTTCAATTCATTTCTAACTTTGAAAGAAATGTGCATTTCTTCGTTTGTTCAATACCATCAAATGGAACTCCGACTAACGTAAGTAAATAAAACCATAACAACTTAAAACAAAATACATTTTAATGTAACGAGAGAACGTATGTGCTACTTGGCTACCTACCTAATAATTTGTATTCACAGAGCATCAGACAGCCAAATTGTTGGGTGAGGTCCCAATTTTCCTCAAAAAATCTGACATTTAGGTACCTACCTATCATTAGGTTTAGGTACGTCTGTCAACCGTTATTAGCCCTTATCTTCACGATTTTCAGGACGCCAGCGGATCATGAACACTCGGTAAGGTTTAGCAACGCCACCGCTTTCCTTAACGACGTTGTTTTATTTCTTAAAATGAGAATTATAAGCGGGCTAAGATGCTTTTTTTATTTAATAGGATTTCTAGTTATTTTTAGCATTGCCGGAAAAGAGACGCGGGAATGAAAGACGCATTTTTTCTTATCGGAAGATTTCGCGGGATTGAGATTTTTTCTTTTTTTAGGGTTCCGAGCTTCAAAATGAACAAAACGGGATCACTTCGTTGTCCGTCTGTCTGTCAAGATCTTTTTTCTCTGGAACGCGTGGAGGTAGCATGCTGAAATTAATATCAAATACAAACTTGCAATCTCTTGAATCTGTGAAAAAATCTAACTTTTAAGTCAACGCATCTAAGTATCAAAAGATACAGTATACAGCAGAGTCCAGCAGTCATTACAAAAAGTGTTAAAAACCTGAAATTTGGTATGAAGGTTTTTTTATATTAGCAGGAAGGCAAACGAGCAAGCGGATCCATCTTAGGCACATGGAACAAATGCTGAAAAAAACATTTTTAGCAAACATCAACGTGTGGCACATATTTTGACAGCTCTTTTAAAAGCACTTTGAGGTTTCTAAACATTTTTTTTATTAAGTGAATATTTTCTGAAATAATACCGTTTTTGAGTTATTGTAGAAAAACTGCTCTTCTCAACAAATGGACGTAAGTGAAGTCCCATGAAGATACTATCTTTTCATCGGTAAATTGGTTTCTTTGTAGTAAATACCGGTTCTTTGCAGAACCACTAGACACTAGGCATCATGGTCCGACATGCTGTTGCCCTATTTTTTTTAATTGTACAAACCTTTCCCGACTCCCTTAAAGATCACTGTACCTACTATTATGTGTTATTTTTAGCAAAGCATACCATTTGATAAACAACCATTATTCTGACAAATAAATTATAGGGTAGGTACTCGTAAATTATACTCGTATACCTATTAACATCTGAAAATGAAGAGGCCTTGATGACGGAAACCGGATGGATGTGGGCTGATGTGATTCACTGATTGAACAAATCGGAGGGTTTATTATTCTCCGGAATAAAGGGATCATTTATATGATTAAGCTTGCATTTGTAACAGTAAGTAATATTGATTGAACATTATAACTGGAAAGAAAATATTTTCTCATCCGCAGCTTAGTATTAATATTAAAATTGTGCACTTACAGAGCAGGGTTCTCGTTGACGCTATACTTACATACTTTAAGAACCTATAGTACAAAGTGAAACGCAATAAAAAAAATTGAATTGTACCTTAGGTACTTATATCAGCGACAGATTTCCACACAAAAAAATTGAGTAAGTCGAGTTCAGGCACTATTATGTATTCTGTGGTTCAGGTTCCATTAGGAATCTCTGACTGCAGAATGGCACAAGAATAAGACACACAGCTCCTTAAGCTCTAGAAATATTCATTATTTAAATCTTCTTATTTATTAAAAACAAATTATTTGTACCAGTATTTTGTGTCATGAAACCCATGAAAAACTGTCTAATCTAATTCAGTTCCATCGTGGGTATGTATGTTCAAAAACAATACAGCCGCACCCTCAGCTGATTACAACCCTCATCATCTTTGAACAAATACAGAGAGAACGACGCCAAAATTCATGCTTACAACCCAGTTACAACCTGTCACTTTTGCAAAAGATTAAACTTGACTCATATTTTACGTCGTGCGGCTATTTATCTCGGCCTATTTACGAAACACAAGGACTGATGTGTGTGGCTGAGGCACTGAGTACGCAATTTTTTCCCCAGACTTATTTCTACAACCTCTACAGCTTACAACACCCAAACAGCTATGATGAGAGCAATAAATATCACATTACGTAATGTTAGCCCTATTTCATGCTGCCTTAGTCAGAGTCGGCCTGAGCCTATTCCGACACCTATCCCACCTGATGGAAGTACAGATGAGACCAAAGGTCACTGGTTCATACCACTTGCATACACGCACCATATTTCTTTCCCTAATACTCTATACTTAACTATAGCCTATAGCCTGACACAAAAAGATAGAGAACGATTACAAGATTTTGATATGTGGCGTTGGAGGAGAATGAAAGGCATAAATTGGACGGAAAGGAAAACCAATGAGGATAAGTTTAGTATTGACAAATGGTTAACGAGAAGAGAACGATACTGAGAATTCTATCGAGAATAGGAGCGGGAAAATGATTGGACATTTGAAACGACACGACAACTCTTTGAGAGTATTTTAGAAGAAAAAAAATCAAAGTAAAGACAAAGCATATCAGGTATACTGTTATAGAGAGGATGAGGTCGGTTTAGGTGCAGCTACATGGACCAAATGAAGGAAAAACCCGGTGACATGTTGTATTAAGAGGCTCATAGGAGAGGTGATTCGAAGATACTTAGTCCACCGACAAGATTATAAAGTAACTCTTATTAAGTTTTAATGATGAACCTATACCCGATATGAAAAATAGTTTTCCCCTCACTGCCTCGGAAAGCCGTCTTTTATCCTTTAATACAAGCGGGTAAAATCGCGTTTTATCCACTAGTGGGGAAAGTAATTTGACCTTGGAGTGGAGCGCGTTTAAGTAGCTTTTGACAGATGACAAAACGTAAAACGCTCATAATAATGGTTCGTTTGATATTAATTATCATTAAATAAATGATGAATGGTTTGAAAATTTAATGAAAAATACCAAATTTAGCTTTATTCTTAAAATTCTATAAGAAACATTGGTTTTTTTATAATGATGTTGAATATAACTCTGAATGCACAAGTTGAGTCGATGCAATTTCAAAACGTATTTGTCGTCAGAAATATCAACATTGTCAGCAAAATTTTTCTCACCTACTTCGACTCACGTAAAAATACACAACTTCCAGAGTTTTCTGTTATAATGTCGTAAAAAATAGTGATTCCAGTAACGAAGCTTTATTTTTTATGAGCTGATTTTTTGCATCTTGCGCTTTTCTCGCTACAGTGAGGTGAAAAGTTTTGTGTTACACACGGGTGCAAATGTATTTTACTTCTCATGTGTTGAAACACTCGCTACGCTCAGGATTATATTTTCATCGCTCGTGGTTCAATTATAGAATCAATAATCAAAGGAATAAAAACACAAGCAAGTGAAAGGCTTGCTTGTGTTTTTATTCCACACTCGCGGGTAAAATACAACTTTGCACCCTTGTATAACAAATAACTATTATTATACAGAGAAGTGGAAACACACCATAAAAATTCCAAAAAGCCCAAAAATATATACTCATAATAAAGGCTTTCAAAATACCAATGCAAATATAACGTGTAGGTATCCATTAAATACCTATACCTCATTCCGTTTATATTTTCAGAGGAAATATCCGAAACTGGCGAGAGATATTTATCAAACATTCCTCTGCCAATTCCTGCGTAATAAATTGCAAAACTTTGAGATAAATCAGAAGCTTGTTCATAATTTATACCTATCTCGTATCCTTCGATGTAACAATACAATATATGTTTTGAGGTAGCCGAAACATAATTACCTATGCTGTTACAAATGTGTGAGCGAGCTTTTAAATGTCGCTCTATCAAATTGTGCTTCAAAACTCATTTTGTGTTTGAAATTCAAATCAATCGGATCTGTACGTACCTCTCTATACTACTAAAGAATTTTAGTTATTTGCATGATTAGAGTGTCGTTAAAAAGCAGACGAGTTTTTTCCGTCGCAGTATCTAGCAGGGGATTTTAACCCGTTTCAATTATTTAGCGGGCTATGATGGTCAACTTAGTCAAAAAACAAGATATCTTGCATAGTATAGAGTGCTACAAGGCTCTTGCGTAAGCTCTCGCATAGCATATCGTGCATTCTAACTCCTAAGATACAAATTTGAATTGAAAAATCCATTGAAATGTTTCGAATACCTACCCTAGATGTGAGTCAATCGCTTGCTTTGCTGCAATAGCCGCCTAGCATTCTGCATTAAGCAAGCGATCTGTGCCCTAAGTACGACTTGTGGAATCCTGCGTCACGTAAAATCGAATAGTAAACTATATGTTTGTATGACGTTTGGAACAGCGCCCGCCCGTGACCGTATTTGGAACTAAAATTTAGTATGAGATTTCTCGATCTCGATACGATAACCGTAACGTAACGCAGGATTCGACAAGTAGTGCTTAGGGCACTGTTGCCTTTGAGATCAATTAATTTACTTACTTACACTGAAATCTTGCAAATAAGAATACTTTGCAGATACATCGTTGTTTTTAGGGTTCCGTACCTCAAAAGGAAAAAACGAAACCCTTATAGGATCATTTTGTTGTCCGTCTGTCTGTCTGTTTGTCTGTTTGTCTGTCCGTCTGTCTGTCTGTCAATACCCTTTTTCTCTGGAATGCGTGGAGGTAGCAGGCTAAATTAACATTAAAATATTCAAGCCTGCAGTCCCAGCTGTGAAAAAATCAAACTTCTAAGTCAACGCAATCAAAAGATACAGTCATTAAAAAGGTTGTTTCCATACAAATTACCGTACTGTGAAAACCTAAAGGGTACCTACTTCCAGTTGTCCTAGAAACTTTAAATTTGGTATGAAGGTAGCTCTTATAGCACACCCACTAAGAAAATTCTCAAAATCTAAATTTTTTATGTCTTACAGACAGACATAAAAATTTTAGATTTATGTCACAGACCGATATAAAATGCCCCACACTGCGTACATTTGGCTTAGGAACAGGGCTCTGCTAATATTAGACAACTGGGGAAAAGCAGGATAATCTTTGTGCGGAACTCACATTATTATGAATCCCCTGCCAATGACACACTACGCAAGTACCATTTGATACGTGAAACATTTTGTCCGTCTTTACTATTGATAGAAAATAGGGCTCAATTTGATGAACTGACCTCAATCCAATCACAATTCTTGTATCACACGAATCAGTAATGTTATATAAGAAGATTATAACAGTATTATGTAGTCTCTCAAAGCGGAGTAGGTACTCTAAGCTTCCTGATATCCCGAGCTTCCGTTATTGTAGAGGTTTTATAGAAAATCATTAATGTATATTATTTATCCCTAATCTGTGGTAACCTTGCATACATCCGGGGTAAGAAGTGCCAGAAGTAGATTTGAATACTTATCTAACCTTACTTGTCTTTGTACTTTCAGTACTTGCCTTACTTAATCTTACAAGTTTAAGACGCTTCTTTGAATTTTCAATGAAATTGGTAGATCTACTAAAGGGTTATGCTTTTATTTTACAGAAGAGCTTAGTCTGAGGATTTAAAAATTTAGAGCATACCGACAAGGAGTTTAGGATTTCGCTGTTTTATTCTTAAGATGAAACTTTATAACTAACTCTGTTGCTATGTTTGATGCAGAGAAAAAAGACTATTATAAAACTTCATACAAAATCATAGAATTCGTTTTGGAAGGACGAAAAATAAAACTGCTTTTCCAAGTGGCAAGGACAACACAGGGTTTGGATTAAGTAGCTACCAATACCATGTGACACTGTTGGGAACACGTTGTACTAACTCTGTATTTTATGCTGAAAGGATAAAATAAAGAAATAGAATTGTATTAAGAAGACCCACTGCACAAAGCCATTGCCTAGGCTCAGCGGCATTAAAGTTACAGATGTTATAATAAGACTAATATTGCTGCCCTTCGCAGAGAATAAATATTGTCGTTAAAAGTTTATTCTGCACTTATAGGCGCTTTTCTTAACTCCTAAACGAGTTTCAATAACTGTAGAGCATGTATGTATGTATGTATGTATATCTCTTTATTGCACATAAAACAAAAAAATACAGATAACAGAACAAAAGCAAATGTACAAAGGCGAACTTATCCCTTAAAGGGATCTCTACCAGTTAACCTTCGGGCGATTGACAGGACATCAGAAAAAAGAGTAGACATACAAATAAAAGTAAGAGGATCCGGAACCTGAAATTAACCTAATTGCCTAACTAAAGCATTTAAAATACACATACATAGAAATACAGATACACTCTAGTACATACCAATAACATAACGATAAATAAATACATATCAAGAAGTATACACTACATAAAATATATATATACACGAACTAGAGAACACACAATATCCAATTAAGAGGAACCGTCAAGCCAGTACTTCCTCAAGCGATTCTGCAGGGTGGCAACAGTTTGCGACTGCCTGATGTCACAAGGTAACCGATTCCACAGTCTAACAGCCTGCACGGAGAAGGATTTGGAGTAGGATTTGGAATGGGTGGCAGGAAAAGAGAGAGAGAGGTTGTTACTCGACCGTAAACGGTTCCCGGAACCAGTGGCCAAGTAGCTAAATCTTTCCGAGAGGTAGTAAGGGGACTGTGGTTTAAAAAGGACATTAAAAAGCAACGACAGGATGTGCACATTACGGCGAAGGCGAATGGGCAGCCACTTCAGCTGAGCGCGGAAACAGGACACGTGGTCATATTTCCGGAGGCCGAATATGAAGCGTATGCACACATTCTGGAGTCGCTCGAGTTTGTCTAGAAGCTGCTCAGAGAGGTCGAGATAAGCTATGTCGCCGTAATCAAGAAGGGGGAGAAGGAGAGATTGTGCGAGAGTAATCTTGGTACGAAGGGGAAGGAAACTTTGCATGCGTCTGAGAGAGTGAACAGAGGCAAAAAGCCTGCGGCTGATCTCCGAGACATGAGCCGACCAGGAGAGTGTCTGATCCATAATGATACCTAAATTTTTGACAGTTGGTGAGAAAGGAATAGAAGTTCCGTCAAAAAATAATTCAGGCACCACCAGGTCAGACAGCTTGGAGATAAAGTGTGGGCTTCCAACAACAATCGCCTGCGACTTCTTGGCGTTCACCATTAACCCAAAATCAGCCGCCCAAACACGGATGGCCTCGAGGTCAACGTTAATGCGATCAATCAAGTCAGGGAAATCATCAATACCTGCTGCTCCGTATATTTGCAGATCGTCTGCGTACAGGTGGTGGGAAGAGCGCAGAGCTGCCGTTATGCCATTTATAAAAATAGAGAATAGGAGAGGAGAGAGCACTGCCCCTTGGGGGACACCGGCGGTGAGACTGTTATGCGGCGACTGTTAGGCGGTGAGAGCATTATATAGATATTTTAAAATGATTAAAAGAGCTGACTTTCTCGGGACTAAGCCAACGTTGCTTGATTGAATAGAATAGATTGCAAACTGATTGATCGGTTAATTGACCGGATAAATTGATTGAAATGTAGATATACAGATTATAGTGACAAAAATTATATTGTGTATTGTACCTACTAAAACCATAGCTATGGTCATAAATATAGGTATGCATGAATTAAGTTTAAGCGTAGGTACCTATTTGTGTTCCTGATACTTATACAAAAAGTTGATACGTATTTCTTTTCCAAATACGTTTGCGTTTGATGTCGTTTGAAAGTATTTTTGTAGAATCAATAAGATTGGCCCATAAGCTGCTGGCAATCTTTTCAAAATAAATATTATTTAATACTTACTTACGAATTCTTTGCCAAATACGAAAATAAGTCAACATACAATGTAATAAGGTTCTATTCTATAAAAATTTGAATTGGTTGTACTTATAAGTTAAACCTACCTACGTTAATATAAATCCGGGATACTTGTTGTGCTGGTTTCAAGCCCCTTCCCAGGCTAAGCGCAACATTAGCAAAACAAATTGTATTCAGAATCGATAAGTCGTATCGTGGATTCAGGCATCGAAGCGAAGTAGGTACATCTTGCGTACTTACATAAGGATACATAAAGTAAGTAAGTGTAGTTTAATCGAGCACGTTCTCTGGGTCATTTTATGATGACAATCGCTTGTTCAGTTTGCCTACCTAGTGGTGCCTAGGTAATTAGTGTGATATGTACGGAAAAATAAACAGATTGAAAATATATACTTGTTTCGTTTCTAATTCGTTTCAAAATTACATTACGCCGTTTTTTTAAAGTAAAACGCCGAGTCACACGACAAAATATATTTAAGTAACAACCATGAACTAATCAAGGTAGTCCATAAACCTATTTACACACAATTAAAGTTTCATTAAGCGTAGCTTTGTTATCGCTGAATGCCATAAAAACATGATTGCAAACATCACATGGCCGATTTCCACCCACGCACCGCCTTATCTCCCTCACGTCAAACTGAAGTTAACTTTTAATACTTAAAAACAAAACTGTCATGGAAACCTTATCAATAATTTTACTACCTTTTTCCAAACAAAACACGCCAAACAATCGAATGAAATTAAAACAACTTGGAAAATTTTGAAAAAATATGAAAACTCACCTTTATTTTGAGCGGCCATTTTCATTTTCAGCCCATGAGCAGAAGTGCATATTTTCCCCCATAAACTCACATTGCTATCAATGTTTTCTTTTTATAAACACTGGCTGCTGATACCGTTGTTGTCGTGACGTGTTGGTAACGCCACGGATGGTTGCAAATGCCTTGAATTGTGGAAAAATCGATGTCGCGCCGCGCGCAGTCGGCGGTTCCACGCAGTGATAATGGTTGGACTGGCTCAACGGAGTATCATCCTTGTTGGTACCTCCCCTTTCTACATAATTATATACCTACATAATAGCCACGCTTCAGCTGATACCTACTTGTAAAGTATGTAAGATATCCACAAGTTTCGGCAAGTCATACACGCCGTTATTGTAATTAACATGTAAGTTAGGTATGTACTTAGGTGTGTTAGTGTAATTACAGGGACGTGAAGATTATGTTTAATGTTCTAAGAGAGACGTGTGTAATAAGTCATTAATTACTTATTATGTTAATGATATTATATGTACCTATAATTCTAATATTCGAACTAGGTAAAGTTTATTGCTGTTTAATCAAATAGTTGCGGGCCAACGAGTTACGCCTTGGCTCAGGGAAGCCCCTTAAATAATTAACTGAAAATTAAAGGGTCTCCATACAAGAAAAAGGTTTAAAAAATACCTATGCACTTTTAAGCACTTTACTGTGGTAGGTACGGAACCCTTCCTGTGCGGGTCCGACTCGCATTGACCGGTTATTTTATTTTATTGGAGCGGTGGTACCTATTGTGTAGCAATATGTAAACTGACACCATTTTCGAATATCATTTTTAGGTATGAGATTTCAAAAACCGAACCGGGGTAAACTTGGATAGTATTTTACCACATTACTTAATAAATCTATACGAGAGAAATGATAGAAATCTTGAAAGACTTCATTATAATCACTAAAATCATTATCATAAATAACTATCATTCAATCCTCAAAGGATGCATTTTGCTATAATTAAACAAAAGTATTTAAACTAAGTATACAGATACTACTATTACAAGAGGAGCATTTAATAAGGGTTGCTATGGGGCTTCACTTACAAACGTTCCGCTTATTTTGGCTTTGACTACCTATATTTCTGTTTGTACATAAAGGATTAAATACCTAGAGAGATAAAAGATCACTCACGTATGTCAGTCGAATATAGCGTGATATACGTGAGTCATCCGTTTATTTCCCAACGTACCTACGTTAGTTTCATGTTATAAGATAAAATGTCTCATTAATTTATTATCCTCTTTTCCTAAAATCGGAATAGGATTGCACTGGATTGCACAATAATGAATGCTGGCACATTATTTTTTCTTTGGTTTTTCGTTTTTTCACTAGATAACTACCTAGTTTCCATATCGCTATAGCACGACACGGATCGACCGTCACGGAACAATACCTACGAAAGCTGAACGCGCATAAAATGTAAAAATGCAAGTGTATTTATAAAACGGTTTTAAGTTTTACTGTGTTAAAACGTAGTGATTATAGGAATTCTCTTTGTGTGCTGTCTTTAGTTTCCCTCAATGGACCAAAATTGGCATGGGATATTGAATTGATGTTTTCTTGAACGCAACCATACTGCCTTGCGCTTAGTTCGTTCACCAAAAACTGACAGTGACAGTGACAGGAGGAGTGACATTGTATCCAGCAAATTAAATAAACAAAATGCTTTTCTGGTTGTGTTTGTTGTAGTTGGACTCTGGCTGTTACCCTACCGAAGACTGGCAGTAACACCGTACAACGAGACAAGAGTCTACTGGCCGTGTCTTATCCAACCTCGACATTGGCAGAATCATCAAAAGCTTGATGGGGCCACATTTCCCTAAAAATTGAATTGAATTGAAAATGCTTTTCTTCATTTTTGATTAATTAATCAAGTAATTGACAAATCTCCTAAGAAATAATAATCAATAATTAATACTTACATCAAAATATTCCGCTTCTTTAAATCTTCAAATCAGTTCTCGTAGTCGTCAAGTCTAAAATAACTTTTTAAATCAACATGAAGGATTCTAAAATGAGTTCTCATTTATCGGGGGGCAGATTAAATGTCGCTTTGGTCCAAGAGACTATGAGAAAAGACTTGTTGAACCTTCTCCAGCTCTGCGAGGGTCCAAAAGTAAGTGCCTACATAATTTAATGCAAAATTAACATTAATTAGGTATTCGTCTACCTAAACGCACAGTCCATTCGGTGAATGCACAGAGTTGTTTTGTACCTTATTGATAGACTTTTCCTCGCTGCTGCCAACGCGGCGTTCGCTTGGTACGCCGACATAATGCCAAGTCTTTTATAGTCCAAACATAGAAACTTACTGAATTGTGTAAGTAATAGATTTGTCCAAACATCAACCAAAATGCTACTAATATTTTTTCACTTATCAATAACTTCTAGATAACAATATGGGATGAATGGCTGGCAGGCCCAGTGGGGCTTCTAGCGCAATATGCATTGCTAAAGGAACATGAAGTCGCAGACATGTTTCTGCTGAAGGCAGGCACTCTGCCTGTCATCTCTGTCAAGCATATTGTCTTCATTGCAAGGGCTAAGCTCTCACTCATGGATTTGGTAGCTGACTACATCATTTCACTCAGGTTTGTTAATAGGTTTTAATTTTTGCTGCCACATTTACAATAGAAAAATTTAATGTGTAAGCACTTGACAAATTGTGACAAGGTATTTTTGAAACAAGAAAGTTGGTTGTTCATCTCAAAGCACAAAGCTTACTTGACATACCTACACTTGCTGCAAACATAGATACCTATATAGAAACAAGTCAAATTTTTAAAGAAAAATGTAACCTTTAATTTTAATGAAAATATATCTCAATCATCAGGGCCAAGCAAAGTTTCCCAGTGGAGTTCCACTTGTTCTTCGTGCCGCGGAGGAGCGAGCTCTGTGAGAAGCATCTGCAGAACCGAGGAGTCCTGGTCAACCTTACCATCCAGGAGTTCAAGTGCGACATATTCCCATTTGACAGTGATGTCATGTCGATGGAGCTGCAGAATGATTTCAGGTAGGCAACTAGCCCAATAATTATGCATGATAGTACAATTTCTGTCTTTGCCTTATGCCAAATAAATAACACTCGCTTGAACTATAAGGACCACCACATCTTATTTTGTCCAAGGGCCCCTGCATGGTCTAAGATTATGATATTAAATAATTATAATGAACTAACTACAACTGATAGAGTTAACAAAACATGTTCGAAATAAAAATTAAATTATGACATAAGGTTTTATTTTTTATGAAGTGTTCAATAAAGAATATTGTATCTTATTGTAATGTAAAATATCCTTGTACTGTTTTGCGGTTTTCAATAAAGAATATTTGTATTGTATTGTATTGTAAAATACCTAGTTATCAAAGTTGTTATCTAGTCAAAAGCCAATGGACACTAGAATTAAGCATTTCACTATTACAAAAGTAAAGTCTTCTCAGCTGCAGAGTTAAATACCTATACTCACCTATACTCGTATTCTCAACAAGCTTTAGATCATAGTATGGAAGGTGATGTAAATTTGCACTAACATGTGCTCTACAACTGTCTAATTCTCTCATAGCCTTTACTGCAAGATGCGCGTTGCCTCTTGTATCCAGGATTTTAACATGTTTATTTGTTTCAAACAGGGAGAACTATTTAGAAGGTGATCCGACTTGTGCGTACAAAGCGGCGCTTGCGCTTCGCACGATACAGCACTTGTACGGGATCATACCTCGCGTCTTTGGAAAAGGAGTAGCTGCCAAACAAGTAAACAAAATTAGTTTAAAATTTTAGTGATGTAACTAAGGTCAGACACTACTAAATCAACTGTGCGATTTATGTTGATTGAAGATATGCAGTAGTTTATTGTCTCGCTCAGCGAGGACGTTGTGAATAGTCAAGTATGGTTTTTTTAAATGGACATTTACTTATGAAAGGCAATTCTAGTATATTTAATATCCATATGATTTTTACACCACTTCACGACACACAATGCCATATTTGCGAAATATTAAATTGTGCTAATATTCACAATCGAAACCCCCGTGACACAAACCCGCAAGTCACGAATATCACGGCTGACTAACGCGCTGCTTTGTTCATATTTTTCGCCCCTCCCGCCGCGGCACCTATGTGGTGGAGCCATTTTTTGGGCTTGTTACGCTTCCATAGATATTATTCGCTGTCTAAGAGCCGCTTCTGCACCGCAGGTGTGGGACTTGCTGTGCCGGCTGAACAAAGAGGAGGCGGGCGGGCCGCGCGGCGCCAGCACCTCGTGCATCGACCAGCTGCTGCTGCTGGACCGGGCCATCGACCTCACCAGCGTCATGGCTACACAGCTCACCTACGAGGGACTTATAGGTATAACTAGCTTGTGCCCCGCGGCTTTGGCCCCGTGAAATATTTCAAAATGGGCTAGTTCCCTATCCCGAGGGAATTTCGAAAAATCCCTTCTTAGTGCACCTCTAGGATACTCAAGAGGGTCAAGCACGACTTTACGAAAGCTGCGTAACGTTACGGTTATCGTATCAAGATCGAGAAATCTCATACACAATTTTAGTTGCAAATACGCTCACGGGCGGGCGCTGTTCCAAACGTCATACAAACTCGACAACGTTTACTATTCGACTTTACGTTATATGTTCGCCAAATTTCAAGTCTCTAGGTCGAGAGATTTAGGCTGTGCGTTGTCTGTCAGTCAATCAGTCACGGTACTGTTTTATAGGTATAGATTTATTGAATAAGGCGTTACTTTGCAAAGTAATTGTTTTTAGTTCATACTTACAGGTAATTATAATTACGTAAAGCTTGATTGATACCAAAGATCTTAGTTTAAACCGCTTCAGGAAAAAGGATAGTTTGTTTCAACAAGAAACTATCATAAGATTCAATCATAGTGAAATAAACGGATCGCGCACAGTCGAGTATAGCCCGTCATGTTTCGGTATAACCCATATTTCTTCCTTTGAGAGCACACACTGCGCCACTAGCGAAACGGAAACTGCGCGCCGAGGCTCTGCTCGCGCGGCTGCTCGGCGCAGCTGACGGCGGCGCACAACTACCCTCGTTTTCAGCGTTATTTTTATTTTTGTCAAAAGTAGGGTAGCACACTACACTAATCACGTCACTTTGCGAAGCGTCTGCTCACAGAGGAGGGACTATGGATTAGTCTGAAAGTGACATACGTGAGAGATCTATTAATTTCACTACGAAGGACACATTGGCACCGATTTTTTGTTTCTTAAATGGCTCTTATATCTTGAAAAGTTAGATATGGGTTCTTAGAGGCCCATCTAAAATTTCCACCCTGTATGTGTATGTATCTGTTGTCTAGCTTTGCCTTTTTCGAGATTAACCCTATTATTCATGAACCTATTCTACCTAAAATGCCGTTAAAGTTCGTTTGTCGAATTTGTCACATTGACATTTCCGTTAGTAAGAAGAAGACAAAACCTGACTTGAGTGACGTTTATGAATAATGGCATTATTCTATAATGTATTAATATTATACTTTGTTTTCTTTGTAGACGAGCTTTACGGCATTAAGGGCACTACAGCTACGTTCCCCGGACACAAGTTCGTGAGCGCGGACGACGCGAGTCCCGAAGTGAAGGCTCGCGAGCGAAAGCCCATAATCCTCAACTCTGGCGACGAGCTCTTTGCAGACCTGCGTGATTGCAACTTTACTGCGGTCAGTATTTTAAAACTTAAAAAAAAAGAAAAGCATTGTAGCTACTGACTTAAACTTTCAACTGCATGAACTGCATCTACACTAAGTTAGGTATGGAACTCGACTAGTTGGCCATGCATGTAATATGATAGTGAAATAAAACTGATCACTCACGTATATAATTCGGGTTTAGCCAGACGTGTTTCGGACTAATTCGTAGTCCTTCCTTCCTTAATTCGTACTTTTTAGGGTTCCGTACCTCAAAAGGAAAAAACGGAAACCTTACGATCACGAAACGGATCACTTTGTTGTCCGTCTGTCTGTCTGTCTGTCTGTTAAGACCCTTTTTCTCTGGGACGCGTGGAGGTAACATGCTGAAATTAATATCAAGTACTCAAGCCTGTGGTCCCTTGAAGCTGTCTGTCAGTAGATTTCGCAGACCAATGTAAGTTAACCCCATACTGCGTACATTTTGCTTAGGAGCAGGGCTCTGCTAACACTGGACTTCTTAAAACACTGGGGAAAAGCGTTAAAATCTTTCTACGGAACCCTAGTGCGCGAATTCGACTCGCACTTGGCCGATTTTTTATTTCACTATGATTGACTTTCACGGTAGTTCAATGTTAAATTTTTACCCTTTTAAAAATCCGGCCCTTCGTTGCCAGGTGGGCGCGGCGCTGTCAAAGAAGGCGCGCGTGATCAAGAGCCAGCTGGACGAGCGCCACCGCGACAAGTCGGTGCAGGAGATCAAGCACTTCGTGCTGCGCCTGCCGCAGATGCTCGCCAGCAAGCAGTGGCTCGCCACGCACACCGCCATCGCCGAGTACATCAAAGAGGTGCTTGGCATTACGCATTTGTTTAACTGGTGGCTCTGTGCGCTGTACGATACGCCTCGCGACCTCATTTTTGATTTTTTTTATTTTTAACAAAAAAAAACTATGTGTAATTATCGGACCAGATCACGAAATTTCATGAAGATCGAGTGATTTTTTAACATGTTTCGTTTTTTCTTTCTGTAAAAAAAAAAGAAATTCATCGGCAAAAAGTTATATGTAATTATCGAACCTGCTCACAAAATTTCATGAGAATCGGTTGAGAAATGCGAAAAACGCAAAGCACTAGAAAAATTAAATGAAACAGTAAAAACATACATAAAACACAGAAATACAAAAGTAACTTTCTATAGATAATTTGGTATATTATAATTTTAAAAAAATCTCGACATTTCCGCATCCCTAACGCGACGAAACATTACATGCACCCTCTGGCCAGAACTCAGAGCGCAGAAACATCTGCTGGTGCTTGGCAAGCGCGTCGAGTCTAAAGGAGCTAAAATTGTTAGCCTTGACTCGGGCGGGTCGATGAACACCTTACATAATAGAAAAAATTACCAAAGAAATAGACTGCCTTTAAACAAAACCTGCGTACGACCTTTCTCCCAAGATGGCCGTACTCAATAAAAAGCGCACACGTCCCCCTATTAGGGCATTATGGAACGTCACAGGTGCGCTGGTAATTACTGACATTTCCCTCTGGCCGACTCGCTATGCTATAAGTAAGTGTATACAAAAAAAATTATACCTAATTTTTTTTATTTTAGACAACGGACTCGTTCGAGTTTCACGACACGATCCAATGTGAGGAGGACTTCTTAAACTGCATCGAAAACGAGAAGGTGTGTCCCTACATAGAGGACCTGATTGCTCAGAAAGCACCTCTTACTAAGGTAATTATTTTAATTAAACTAGTGGTTCTGAGTGATATAGAACTGGCGAGCTTCTTTTTGACCTTTTTTTTTAATCGCTAAAAAGGGTTTCGACAAAAAAGTATCTATAATTATCGAACCTACTCACAAAATATCACGTGAATGGGTTAAGATGCCGGACAGACATCCGTACATCCGAACGATTTTTTTCCCAAACTAAAACGGAGACGCTTCCCTCACGCTTCGCATAATAATATTACTTTGTTACTACTGTAACCACGCACACAATCAACAGACCCTGTGCATTTTGCAGACTTGATGTCAATTTTTTGTCAGAGGGCAAATCGCGCGGTAACATCGGCATTTCTTTCCTGCTCTAATGTGTCTAACGGTGTCATTCGGCCTGAATGTTACTTCAGGATTAAGTACAAATCAACTTGACAATACGAGTACCCCATCCCGCAGCTCCTCCGCCTAATCTGCCTGCAATGCGTGACCGGGTCGGGTCTAAAGCCCAAAGTGCTGGAGTACTACAAGCGGGAGCTGGTGCAAGTCTACGGGCTCAAGACTTGGCTCACGCTCTGCAATCTGGAGAAGTGTGAGCTGCTCAAGACGCAGGCTGGGACGAGGCAGTATGCTGTGCTGAGGAAGGTAATGTGCTGGACTTCAAAATGTTTAAATCGTCCTACAAGTTTGCTTCGAGTTGGCTTGGCAGTCGTAGACCGTCACAAAATGACATTTGCGTATACGGTTGACAAAAAAATAATGGTGCTTACTTATACCAACATTATTTTTTACTGTAACAATTTTGTAGTTGTGTGAAATGTATGTTAAACAGTTTGTGCCGTATCTCAACACGTTTTGATGTATTTTACACATTTTTCACGTATATTTATTACGGCACTGGGCCCGCGTGGGGACTTATAGCCCAAGCCCTCTCATTCTGAGAGGAGGCCTGTGCCCAGCAGTGGAGCGTAAAAGAAGGCTGGTGACGTGTCATGTGACCTTTATATTTTTTGCTAATTTGGTTCATTCATTCGGTTATTATATGCCCTATTTTTACAGACACTACATCTGACTATGGACGACTCTGAACTTGATGCTAAAGAGAAGAGCTACTTGTCAAGCAAGTACACACCTTTGACAGTGCGACTTAGCGAACATATTGCCAAGAACAAGGGGTGGACTGGTGAGTACCTACCTACAGTATTGATGTGTAGATCTTTTTAGGATTATCAAGGATAATTAAATCAATAGGACTGCCAATGTCTATACAATGTCTGATTCCTTTAAAATAATATTTTTCTACCTCTTTTTAAATTTAGATCTCTGCTCAACACAATATCCATCTATGATATATGGAGATTATTGATTGTTCACCTACTTCAGGTAGGTTCATTCAGTCAGTTTCGTGTTCAGACAGGAACACGAAACTGACTGAATGATTTTTTTTTTTAATAATTTGTCTTCTTACGAAGATACGCTGCTATGCTAGCAGTTTTTATTTATAAATAATGCTTCGTCAGCTTCAAAAATTATTTATACTGGGTGCCTTTGCCTTGTCACTTTCACAATTTGAAACATTTCAAAGGGCTACACTATTGTTGGTTACTGCAATAGAGAACAAAATTTTCCAGATATTTTTGACGCTGATTGTATTAAAATAGTTACCTAAGTATTTACTGAAAAAGAAAACAACAAACAAGCCCATTGCATCATACAGAAATATTTTTAAATGAATCATGATACCTAAACAATGAGTTCAATATTATCAGCAAATAATAAACGCCAGAAACATACGCAAGTGATAACATACTGCGCTGCATTACATAGATAACAGTTAAATTTGACTAACAAATTCGTTAGTCCAATTTACTCCCTAACAAGGATAATGAATGACCTAAATTGCATGACCTCGTACTCCGTTTCAAATAGCATCAGACTTTTACATGAGCATGCTAGTTTTTGTTTTAAGAACATTCTGCCACTCGAAATACGACACTATTTTTTAGGGTTCCTTAACTACCTCAAAAGGAAAAAACGTCTGCTCGTCTGTCTGTCAGGGCAAGTAAGTCTAAACCTAGATACGTAATTCCTATTGCCATGTATCAGAAAATTTGTAACAAAGCCCATACAATTTCCTAGATCTATTCTTGTTTGCAGGTATTCAAGACATGTTAAGGCTCCTCCCCGGAGCAACGGTCGACGAGCTGCAGACCCTGCAGCCCCGCATGGCGCGCCGCAACTCCGCGTCCAGCGAAACCTCGTCCTCCCTCGAAAGCCCGAGGGTCATCCTGGTCTTCTTCATCGGTGGATGCACATACCATGAGATCTCAGCGTTGAGGAGTATCAGCCAAATGGAAGATTCCAATGTGGAGTTCGTTATATTGACTACAAAGTTGATTAATGGCACCACTTTTATAGAAACTTTAATGGAGGAATAATTTTAAAGGCTTTGCTAGGTGCTCTGGGGACACATTGAAGGAATGTTTTGAAGAAATGCTTCATATTTTAACCATTCTATTTTGAACTACAGTGTATGTATCAATCATCTTTTACAGTGATGTCACTGTAAAATGAAACTACTGAGATTAAATCATAGTAAAATAAATGGATTGAATGGAATGGAATGGATGGAATGCACGTGCTTTGGCGGTAGCGAAACGACCACTGCGCTTCAATGCTCTGCTCGCGAGTAACCCGTTTATTTCACCATAATGACATTACCTACAATTATTAACTGTGTTACTTGCAAATGCTTCAAAATGTATATTTTTTATTTTGTATAAATATTTATTGTTAAGCTACCAAAGTTATGTGTAAATTTTGTATTTTAGCTGATAAGTAAAAAATATTTAATGTTGTAGCAAACGAAAATAAACTGCATGAAATATTTGTCTTTGTTTATTAAAATTTCATATCAATTAACTTGAATATAATGTAAATTTTAATTTGATCAGTTTCGTTAAATAATCATACAAAAATCCTGCATGCTTACTACCTATATTTTACAGTATTAAAGCTTTAGCGTAACAAAAATAATTTCGTACACCATACACCATATCCTTGATCATTCTCATAAATATTCATTGCTTGTGTATTTTGTGATATTGGACTTCTTTGGTAGTGCCACACTGACACCATGGTTCTTGGCGAGAGCCAAAAGCTTTTCATTATCATAACCCACCTCTTCCTTATAGCATCTAAGCATGAGTGGCATAATTGTATCCAAAATGAACCTGAAGTTCTTTTGTCCATAAATTGAATTAGCTCCTAACGACAGCACCAATCTCGCATCGAATATGGCGTGTGTGCATTCATCCAACACATCCATTAGGTCCGGTGTCACAAGAGCCAGTCCCACTTTCTGTATGGTGATCACAGACTGTGCAAACCATATTGTACTACTAGACAAGTCCACCCATGTCTCATTTATAACATACTTAGCTAATATAAGGCCCAAATTCTCCATCTGTGCTAAAAACTTCTGGACGCCAGCTTTGGTGTGCATGTTGACTGGGGTCCACTTGTCTTCAGCCACCTTTGACTTCATTGAGTCAATAATCTTCTCCTTGTATTCTTTCAGAGCTTTGTTTATTGGGGTTCTAAGAGAACTGTTGAGTTGAAATCTCAGATCTAGACCAAATTCACAGAACAAATCACATTGATCTCTCAAACTCTGAACACATTCTAGGACTGAGTCCAAGGGACTTTGTGGTGTGAATACTTGCTTGATGATTTGACTAAGCAGGCTTCTCAGTTGCATGCTGGCCCACACTACAAAAGCACTAATTTTATTCTTAGGAAATAAAGCTGTAAACTCTGTTAAGGCATCACTCAATGAGCAGAAGAAGACTTCTCCAACTTGCTTCACATATGTATTGATGGAACCTTCCAACTGGACTCCTTTGATATGAACTTTGACAGTGTGGCTGCAGATGGCCAGGAACAGCTCGCAGGCCTGACTTGTCATGTTGAACTTGTTAAGTATGATCACAGGGTACCGAGAGGACTGCAAACCTCCTCGGGGACTCCAGTTGTGAGTGACATCCAATTCTTTTAACAGCACATCTATTAGAATTTTCTGTTTTTGCTCAATCCTTTTAAGTATAGCTTCCCTTTCAGGGTGAGATTTAAATTCATCTGAGTTTAAGGATTTTTGTGCAGAGACCATCAATTCATAAGTCTTTTGGAAATGCCTTTCAACTATGAGTACATCCAGCTCCTCAGTGACATCTGCGAGCCATTCTGGTAACGGTGGGATCTGGGGGGATGGCAGCTCTTCTACGGATAGACTAGGGGACTCTAGTAACTCAGGCTTAGGCTTTTCTTCCTTTTTCTTCTGTTTAGAATTTTCTTTCTCAATATACATTTTCTTGGCAGTATCAAACTTATCCAACCAGTCTTTTTTAATTGTGAAACTGTTACATTGGAAGACCCTCGTGTCAGGGAATGCTAGCACCTTGAAAGCTTGCTTTACATTACCAAGGTCACGCACATTGACTACAGCTAGAGTGCTAATAGGATAGCTGGCCTGGAATTTGTACCTCATGGGACCGCGACGATTAGATATCCAAGAGGTCAGCATGAGACAGTCGCTGAATAAATAAACGTGCATCCTCTGTAAGGCGGTATTTTCCTCCGCATCTATTTCTAGCAAATCTCCTTCGTGAATCAATGTTCTATCTGACGCATCTAGCAAATTCATACAGCCCTCGACTTTGTCGATGATGGTGTTGAGTTTGGTCTTGCGTTGCTCCTCAGCTCGTTCCGCCTCGATGTCATGCGTGGTGTCGAGGGACTCGCGCGAGATCGTGTTGTCGTGCCCCAGCACTGAAGCATGCGACAGCGTAGTGAGCACAGTCCGCTGCTCGCTCAGCAACCTCGACAGTTTGTACATCTCAGCCTCAAGGTGAGATATCTCTGTCGCCGTTTCGATGAACTGCATATAGTTCTCGTAAACATTTTTCTTCAAAGCGCTGGCCGTTTCTTCCGCGAGAGTCTGGATCTTCTCCTTTTGCTGTTGCAACTCCTCCCCTCCGACACAGGACCTCGCTAACTCCTTTACGTAGCGGTCCGGCCCGAAGTCCGACTTTGCGAACTTCTCCATGTTTATATCAGACATGGTTTCGCATAAATATCAATAATATTACGGGATTAAATAGCAAAAAACTCGGGCTCACTCATCATTCGTTATCGAACGACAGAAAACGTAGCAGAGGCATATTTTGAGGTAAATTAGCTTTGGCGTTCAAACGTCAAACGTGTTACACGTCCACTTCCCCTTCTCCCTGTACATTCCGGTTCGCTTTCACGAGGTCTCACAGTGGAATGTTATGGTACTGGTACCTATTTAGTTTGGTAAATATTTTCTGGCTAAGTATACATCTATTTCTGTAGTTCTTATTTATTTAATTAAATAAGTTGATGAACACAGGTCAGTTAAATTTAACTTTTTTCTTCGAAACAGAAAGCAAGCATGCTTCCAGTTAATAGTTACCGCAAAACGCCTTTGAAAAACGTCATTGCGTTTTGATATTGCTTTATTTATCCGAGATGATAAATACTTATGTTCAGTAGCTGAAAATTTACAAAAATATTAGAAACCGGTTTTGGTCCGTCTATCCGGAATAAACAAAGTTTTCATCACACTTTCACGTAACGAGGATCATAAGATGCAAGCTAATTTAGCTGTTATGCTCTAAATAAATACCAAAACCTAACCCCCTAGCATATTAACGATTATCGACGACATAGGAATTGTCCCTCTCGCACTTGCGTATTTGTTAGAAAGTGACTAATGCTTTATGTCATCGATAAAATTTACCATGCTTCCTGCTAGGGCGGCTGTAAGCGTACACGGGCGGCCCCATCAGCACTGCGCGCTACGTTTCCTCGCAAGTGTCAAGAAAAACATTGAAATATGTCTCACAGGCCGCACTGAAATTACGAACCTCGGCTCAAGGCTCAGCCTCAGTCTTCGGTTTCCGGCTTTACTAGAGCCTTGATTGCGAATTAGTAGGACTTACTTACTTAGTAGGTAGGTACTAAAAACAAAAATTCAAACCTACACTAGAGGTCGTTCGTTTAATACGAGTTAGATTAGGGCGCTACTATGGTAAAGGCAATTACCTCTTTCTTAGGTGTTTGTATAAATAAATATCGTCGGACAATTTGACACCAATTGACCTAGTCCCAAACTAGGCAAAGCCTGTACTATGGGTACTAGACAACGGATAAACATACTTATATAGATAAATACATACTTATATACATATTATATACATCCAAGACCCGAGAACAAACATTCATATTCATCATACAAACATCTGCCCCGACCGGGATTTGAACCCGGGACCTCAAGCTTCATAGTCAGTGTCTCTAACCACTAGGCTATCCAGTCGTATGAAAGAAGAGTAGAATAAAAGTAGTAAGTCCTTTACACATCAACGATGGTCTACTTGAGACGTTTGATTAAATATCGAAATTAAAAGTACTCTAGACGTGTTTATTAATCATGTTTATTAATAAAAAATAACACAAGTTGTTCCCATTTATCACTTACGCAAACTAGATGTCAATACATCAGACGTGGTATTTCAGTCAGTAGTAGATTAGTTAAGTAAGAACAAGAACATTTTGCTTAACACTATTTTTAACCTACCTATAATCACATAGGTGGTAAACACGCAAGAATGCGCTGTACAATTTGATTAACTTAAGAATGCAATTTACAAAAATGAAAATCTATTTACTTACAACATCAAAATACTGAAAAATTATCAGAAATGTAAGTAGGTATTCAAAAAAATTTACTGTTTGTAACGGCAAGATATTTTTATAAGCATGGCAGCTTTTTCTAGTTAACTTTAGCTTGGTAAAATTCTGCAAACTTAAACACGATATAAGTACTCAGACACTAAGATTTTTCCATGTATGGCTACCTACAATAATATTTCTCACTTTTCCTCCAATATTTTAATGTGTCTGAGTATTTCGGGGTCATATTTTGAACTTAAGAGCTGGCAGGCTTATCTCCCTCGGTTTCTTTGCTGGCTTCGGGGCTGGCATCAACCTTTTCTTCATTGCTGGCTACAGCGACTTCAGCTCCAGCTCCAGTTTCGTCAGCCTTGGGTGCTTCGGAGTCGAGCCCGCCGTTCCTCTTGTATCTGTAGTAGCGGGCGGACGCCGCCTCGGAGCGAGACTCGTAGCAGTTCACCAGGGCATCTCCGTTGCGACCTGCGGAAAACGTTTGACATCATTTAGGTACCTATCTTTAGAAAAGAACTTCAAAAGCTTAGAAAATAGATCCAGGCTATTTAAATAACACACCTGGGCCTGTACCTCTCCTCTTTGAATGAGATGGCTTAAACCATAGTTCCCACGCGGGCCCAGTGTGGATTGGGATCTTCTCATTTTGTCGGTCTTGTTACCTATCTTTTGACTTGCACTTTGAAAAATGAGATGGGTTTTGGTGCTCACCCTGCGGGCAAGTGCAGACCGCGAGATGGCGCCGGCCCATGCAGACGGCGCCCGAGCCGCACTGCGTGTTGCCGAGGCACGGGTCCAAGCACTGGTAGCCGACGCACGCCAGGTGGTCCGCGCACTGCGAGTCCAGCTCGCACTCGCCCTGGCCATGACATTACAATACGGTGAGATTACAAATATACAATCAGGGTGGAAAATAAGACGGTCTTGTCGCTTAAGAACGATCTCTGCCAGACAGACAACCAATTGCAATAACAACAGAGATAATTAACTCACTTAATTCACAATTTTTGACAAATTAGTAAACAAAACAAGGAGCACTAGGTGTGTTGACTTCGAGCTTTTTCATAGGGCGCTTTTATCTTATCACACATACCTACTTACTTAATTAATTAATGGGTAATGAATAGAATTATTCTACCACGTTCTCCGTACCGTCTAAGAGCGAAAGCTTTATAGTCACCTATTTGGGATTAAATAAGTAAAAGGCACTGGTTTCGTTGGAAACAAAATTATAATCAAAAAGTCATACAAAAAACCATAGACAATATACAATAAAATTATAAAAAGAATAAAAATATCAAAAAGGGTGTGCAATCTTGCACAGTCACCTATTTTATGAAATAAGACTGACAAAAGGAAAACAAAAAATCTACTAAGGAAAATAACTCTTGGGACCACCTGCTTTTATACATGAAGACTGGCCACGCACCTCTTTAGCGCTGACAAAACGCGGCCTTCACTCATTAGCTGTCATTACACTGACATGTCAAACTTCAAGGGAATATACCACAGACAAATATACCATCTGGATAATGTACCACTACCGTACCGAACCGCTAATTCATGTCCACAAAATAACAAGTAGTCGCATGATAACAATGACCTGCTAATTTACGAACATAAAATAACAGGTCGTTCGTTCTTTATTGACCGAGCGAGCGAAGCATGAACGTTTCAAATGGGACAAAAATGCTTTCTTAATGTCTGTCCAGCTGTTCTCCTCTGCAGTGTAAAATTTTGTAAGCAGGCTCGATATTTATAGTTTTTTGAAAAAAAAATTGCTCACGAGGTCTACAGCTCTCAGAGCCACTATTGATAATATTTTAGGTATAAAAGACGAAAAAGCTCAGAGAGTGGCAAGTGGAATGGAAGGCAAGTCTTTCGTAACTGTTTCGAAGGTAAAAATATAAAATAATGAAAAAATTCCAAAAAAGGTACCTATTTCAGTGTCGTCATTGGACAGATAATGGACAGTCTAAATCGGTAGATCTAAAAACTGGAAAATCAGTAGAAATAGATAAAATAGTCCGTTTCTGTAATAGTTTTATTTAGTTTACTAGGAGTTACAAAATGGCCATACTATTAGAGGTTGGGATTTATCAGGCGGGGAAATAATTTTTCGGCCCTGCATTATTTGGCAATAATATTATAATTTTAAGTGCGTGGTTTTCTTTACAAATAATGAGTACATTATTTACTTACGTATGGAATGTGATTCCATGTGCTTTGTTTTTCTTTTCTGTGTTATTTGAACAGTTCATAAATCTGCACGACGTCATTTTGAGCGGTTGAACTGGGCGAATCAACGAGATGTCACCTGCGCGGCGGCTGTTGGCGACTAAGTCACCGAGTAACCTAATCACCTATATTGCTTGTCCGCGCGCGGTGAAGGGGTGGCGAATCTGTCACTATTTGGTACAACATACAATGACAATGCAAAGAAAAATTCGTTAAGCAGCTGGACTTGAACCAGCAACCTCGGTAATCCGTACCACGCTCCACCAATTAAGCTATACTTAACGTTGGTGTACCTAACGAATTTTTCAATGCCTTGTGTCATATTTTTATTTGGAAGATCTCTCCTCAGCGGCATCTATGAGTAGCTTAATCAAGCAGCTCACCCACTACGGAACTTCTACAGTTACGCATTAGTGGCAAGAGATGGAGCTATTTTCTGAATCAATGAAAATAATCGATTTATTGATTATTTTTGTTTTTATTTTTACTATTTGGTACATCAATGCTTGGGACCTTTGATTGGGAATTCACGCTGACATATCTACCAAACATATTTTTAATACTCACTCGCTCACAAGACACGAGAGCGTTGCCGATGTATCCCGTAGGACAAGTGCACACTGGGCGCTCGGCGCCGGTGCGGTCGTGGCCAGGGGTGCACTTAGCGTTCGCACCGCAAGGGTTCGGCTCACACAGGTCACCTGGGAAACGATAGAATTTGTTTTAAATAAGCCGACAAGGGTTTGACGTAAGGATCTAGTCCATATATGATTAAGTTTGAAACAGGCGAGAAAAACTGCGGCCATCGTATATGTATAGGTTTCCGACCCAAAGAACTTAGTTAGAATGCCGCTTGTTCTTTGAATTTGTGTTATCGTTGACACCACAACACAACACATTGTCAAAACTTCCAGTTGAACCAATATAAATGTTACAGTAGACCAGTACTTACGGGCTTCGAAAGGTCTGCAGAACGTGAAGGGATCTCCAGTCATGTTCCTAGGGCAGGAGCAGACTGGAGTTAGTCCGCGCAGGTTGCAGTCAGCGTTGACGCCACAGACGTTAGTGCAGGGGTTGACGCAAGCGTTGTAGACGCAGGCAGGCTTGTAGCTCGGGCACTCGCCGTCGGAGGTGCACTCGGGGGAGCAGATGCGGTAAGGGTCGCCGTGGTAACCCTGTGAGTGTAGGTGGAGATCATTTGTTATTGTCGAATATATCTATAAAAGACGATGTAAAAGGTGACCATATGTTCAGTCTCAAAAAGAAGCCCCACATGACAACATCCATTTTTCACCTGCTATTTCGTCCGTAAGTGGTTCATAGCCCCACTAACATCCACTTAATCCGATTTATATTGGAACTGTCCCCTATCACGGGAATCGCATCAAAATGTTAATCTTTAGCATTTTCCTCACACAAGTAGGTACCTAGATAGTGCCATAGAGAACCACGACGTCGATCGGCTGGGTCATTCAGTGCACCACAGTTATCTGGTAGACTTATGACTAGGGGAACCTTTAACTCACTCTTGGGCACTTGCAAACAGCACGGTGAGCCGCCACCGTCTCGCAGTCAGCGTTAACTCCGCAGTCGCTGCAAGGGCTGGTGCACTTGAAGTCCCGGCAGGTTTGCTGGGAACCACATTCCTGGTCTGATTCGCACTCGTGCCTACAACCCGAGAGCGGACTGCCCTGGAAACATGGAGAATGTTAAGGTCAGAAATAATGCACAGCAAATGTTCTGTTGTCAGTGTTGTCACGTGCAACGGAAAGTTACGAATGGTTTATAAACAAACTTATAATTAGGTACGTATATTTTAGGGCCCGTTTTATTGTTGACGATAATACGCACTCAAGTGCAGAAAGCCATCAGAGCAACAGTTAAGGAGACTTCTTTGTTTAAATAACTTACTCTGTATCCAGGAAGGCAGGTGCAGATAGCCTGATTATTGGCGACGTGGCATTTGGTGTTGGGTCCGCAAGGTGAGGGGTGGCAAGCTTCCTCTGCAATGCAGATTTCACAATTAAAAGACTAAAACCATGGCAAGCTAAATATTTATTAAAACAAATTAAGTGAAAAACAAAAATAAAGAAGTTGGTTTAAAATCAATGTGTAGCGCCATATCTCGCTTAATTGGTGAGCAGCATAATGTTCCAAACTAAGATGTGAATTCTCGTACAGAGATGTTACATAGATAGCGAGTCGGTATTCGCTAAGTTAATTTGAATTAAACTGAAACGTGAATATATAGGAGTTTTTCGCTACTACCAATGATTGCTCTGATTACTCAGTTGGTAGCGCGACGCCACGGTATGGTGGAGGCTCTGGGTTCGAATCCCAGTTCGAGAATATTTTTTTCTGGTTTTTCTATATATTTACGTTTCAGTTTAAAATTTGAGAATCAAATAAAGTGAATTCACAGGTGACAGAGTAGGACCTGTGGATGATCTGTTGTCAGAATAGTATTTTTTAATCATACGAGTACCTAAATCGATGTAATGTCTCTCTGGGCCTCTGTCCGGTCCGCGGACCGCTGTCCATCGCATATTCGCACCGTAGCCTTCATTACTACAACTAGACTAGACTCCTTATTCAGTAGAAAGCGCAGTACTAGCATTGTGTCCTAGTATCTTAAGAAAAACGAGTAAATGGTTGCTTTACCTGGGTCAGCGACTCTGCAGGCCGCGAAAGGGTTGCCCGTGTAGCCAGCGGGGCAGGTGCACACAGCGATGTGGTTACGGACCTGGCACAAGCAGAACATCAGTACATGTAGCATTAAGACTGGATGTATCCCATGGGCGGACCGTGGGGGGAGCAGGGGAAGGGGCAGGTGCTACATGAAAACAGTAGGTAACAAAGGGTAAAAACTAAGGTCGCCAGTCCACCCGTCCACCTGAGCAAAATCCTGCGCACGCACATGAGTGTTCCTACTAATACGTCAAGTGTATTGACTCTGCTACCTCTAGGTAAAATACGTACCATTAAGTGCTTCGACAAAGGGAAGATAAAAAGATTTAAGTACTTAGGACTTACATCACAATTGGCATTGATGCCACAGGTGCCCTCACAAGGATTGATGCAGTGTTGGTTCACGCAAGTCTGGTGGCTTCGGCACTCGCTCTTATCTAAAAGAATGAAAACATTATTTGAATTAGTTCTGTTGCATCCTGGAAGCACTCATACACTGTACATGTCTTCTTAGAAGTCCGCACTGTGCCACCACTGTGGAACCTTTTCACAATCAATTAAGCAAGGCCAGTACGCGAACTAGTTTCTTCAACGGATGAAAGAGGAACCAACTTAATTTTTGCATAGGTACAAAAATGTGGCAGTTGAAAAAAGTAGCTCCCTCATGCAAACCCCTCATATGTTGTCGTAGCTACTCTCTATATCTTATCTTACTCTACGGCAATATCATAGCTAAAACAATCGTATCTAACGACAATTTCAAACAAAAATTCAGTCCCTCTCAGCCGATTCGTGTATTAATCGCTTACCAACACACTCGATCCTGATGCACTGCGACAGTGGATCTCCAGAGTGTCCCGGCAGACACGCACACACGGGCCGCACGCTTCCTTGTGTGCAGTGTGCGCCTACGCCGCATGTGTGTGAGCCGCAATGGACCTGCGGAAAATAATGATTCAGTAATAAACCCCAAGACAGAAATTGTTTTTTATTGGGTATTATTTCTGCCAAATAGTATAGTGCCTACTATCGTCAAGTTAAGTTAAATAGAGAAACGGACTTAGAAAAAATATTTTAATTATTCATTAAACGACCTCAAATTAGATCTTTTTGAATATAATTATTGTAGTTAGTTGTGGCAACTAATCGTATAGTGCGAGCATAAATAACGTGTAATAATGATGTCTAGGATTTTATAATGATTCATATTAATGAATTCATATTCATATTAATGAATCATTAAAAAATCCTAGACATCATTAATACACATTATTTATGTTCGCACTATACAACAACCACCCCACTACTACCCCAACTGTAAGATTAAAAGAATCTAAGTAGCAGGGACTTTACCTGGTTGTCAGAAATGGAGCGGCCATGCTCGTACAGGGAGCCCAGGCTGCGGCCAAGGTAACCACGAGGGTAATAGTTGTAGTAGCTTTGAGCTGTAAAAAACATAAGCACTAATCATTACCGCAGTTGCATTATTCGACGTGTTCTGTAATAAACAATAGCGTGCTAAGCCTATATCCAAATCTCCTAACTACGTACATATAACAAAGCAATGCAATTCAGCCCCCCGACTACGAAATTCGAAAATCGAAGTTCGTATCGTATTGTCCCGCTCACTCTCGTGTTAAATAATATTAGCTTGAAAGGGACGGCACGATACGAAGTTCGATTTTTGCACTTCGTAGTCGGGGGGCAGTCTTGTTTCCCGAGAAGCACTATGACAACAAATCTTCATGTTTTTATTTTGGTCTCCAAAAAAGGTCTTCTACGTGGGCGTGGTCCGACATCCTTAATCCTTATCAGGTGGCATGAGTCGGCCTAATGATCCGTGAAAACCGAACAAAAATAGGGCAAGTTAACTTCGCAGTGATTGCTCGAACAATAACAAAAGACAAGACCTCGAAGCCATATTCTTATGTAAACAACCGCCTACAACTGACCCTACGCCCTTGCGGGCATCAGTAAGTAAGTACTCGTACGTACAGTTGTCAGCAAAATTAAGTAAAAAACAGAAGCGTTGCCAAGCATTGATCTGCCAATGCTCTTATTAGTGAACGCTTCGGTTGCTTAGCAACTTTTACTGCTGACTGTACAAGTATTTCTAAAATTTCAAACTGAAACTTTCAAACTTGGGTTCGAGCCCAGGACCTGAACCCCAGTTGGAGTCTTAATTTTTCTGGTCTTTCTGTATATTTACTTTTCAGTCTGAAATTTTAGATTTTCTAAATGATGATGATTTCGAACGGGATGAAAGAAAAAATAAAAAAAAATGCAGAAAGTTGACTTCAAGTAGTTATTTTGTTATACGTAAAAGATTAGGCCGCATAATATTTACGGCAAGTTTTCGGCCTATAGAGTCAATTAGGTACAAAGTGTACCTAAGTTAACACTTATTCCGTCCCTATTAACAGTTGAAAAGATTTCATTTTTTTTCATTATAATCTTACTAACACTGTACAAGGCGTTAACTGGATGAAATTGAGATTTGATGTCTTGGAAGGATAAGTTCGCTATACAAGGACTGAGATGACATCGATCGCTGGTTCAAATCCGGTTCGAAGGACCATTTTTAATTTTAACCTAGAACTATTAGGTACAGTGTTAAAATATATTCTGAAAGGATGAGGAAGCAATACGTACTTTGTAAATAACTAGGTACGCCCAAGTGCTATTTTTTCACTAGTCGTTTTGTCTGGGTGTGTTGATTATATTTATTTGTTTTATCTTGCAATTAATAACGTAACGTTCACAACAATGTATTGATTCCGGTAACCGTTATAGTTTAATACAGAGTGATGTTGTTACGTGGGTTGGTTCCGCGTGGTATAATTAACCGACCTTGACTTAGGCACCTGTTGTAAACTTAATTGTTTATTTTTCTGTTTTGCGAGGGAATACAAAATTCGTAAATCGTAAATCACGGAAACTATCAATGTAAACGATTTCACATAAATAAACAAATATAGAAACTCCATTCTGTCACTTTCATACAAAAAACTTCGAGATATAAGTAAGTATCAATGAAAATAATCGATTTATTGATTATTTTTGTTTTTATTTTTATGAAACATTCATAGAATGAAATTCAACATACAATGACAATGCAAAGAAAAATCCGTTAAGCAGCTGGACTTGAACCAGCAACCTCGGTAATCCGTACCACGCTCCACCAATTAAGCTATACTTAACGTTGGTGTATTTAACGAATTTTTCAATGCCTTGTGTCATATTTTTATTTGGAAGATCTCTCCTCAGCGCCATCTATGAGTAGCTTAATCAAGCGGCTCACCCACTACGGAACTTCTACAGTTACGCATTAGTGGCAAGACATGGAACTATTTTCTGAATCAATGAAAATAATCGATTTATTGATTATTTTTGTTTTTATTTTTATGAAACATTCATAGAATGAAATTCAACATACAATGACAATGCAAAGAAAAATCCGTTAAGCAGCTGGACTTGAACCAGCAACCTCGGTAATCCTCGGGATTTTTCTTTGAATTGTCATTGTATGTTTATAAGTAAGTATGACCAGTGAGTTTTCAGTTAATGCATTTCAGGACATACCATGACGCCACAGCATCTGATCTGAACACCCTGGCCTCTGCGTGCCGTGCCTTAGATTTGATTGTTGGCCTTTTTGTTTGATTTATGGAAGTTTCAATATTTTTTTAAATAAATATGATACGATACCTAACAATGGATTTAATTAAGTAACGCTATTCAACAAGCAATTCAACACATTTTTTCAAACAAAATTAAGCGACACCGCGACGTAGATTCGCGTGGGCGAGAATAAACCTATTATTGTCAAACTAAAATGTTAATGTTTTTATGCGACCATCTAATCTAATTCATCGCCTACCTACTGACAGCTGTCAGGCCGTTTTAGGAATTTATGGCTGATTTTTAACAGGTAACAATCCTTTGTTGTCAAGCGTTCGTTGCTAAGGTCTGTTGTTTAACACGTTACGTCGTTTTATGCGAAACCGGTTTCTTTTAAAATGAAATTTACTTGTAAAAATATATATGCTTCTATATTATTTTTCCATATTCATCCTACATCTCTACTGTGAAAATTTTGAACTAATTACTCTTCATTGCTAAAAGGTTGCCGACCCCCTGATCTAGTTAGATATAAATCTCCTGTCACAAAACAAAACACGATCACATACAATATTTCAGGGGGTGGTTAGGTAAGTCGGTCTAATGTTTTATTGGTCACCGACCCTCCAACTAAACTATTTGAGACATTAAGGCGTCGCAATTCGTTAATAATCTACATTTCAAAAGTTTTCCATAATTTTACACCAAACAGTGTAAAGTAGTAATGAATGCGGTATACCCACAAGCAAAGCATTCGAGTCCTAGCACCCATTGGTTATAAGGACTCGCTTGGTCTATTCATATGCGAAACAGCTAACTCCGTAATTCAGTGTACTTAACTTAATTAAAAACATAATACTTTACCATCAACAACCACTTGTAGGCAGGCAACGAGCACCAATGGTGCTATGACTAGCAAATGCCCCACCATCTGAAACAAGGAAACCTTAATTAGACTGAAAAACATATCTCCAGGTCAAGGTAACAAACAAAATAACTTCTAATTGAGATTTTGAAGAAACAACGAAATACTGGCCGACAATACAATGACGGACCGCGGTGGATGCGGAAAGCGCAGGACCGGACTGAGTGGAGAGCCTTGGGGGAGGCTATGTCCAGCAGTTGACGTCTTTCGGCTGACATGATGATGATGATGATGAATACAATGACGACTCTACAATTTGATCTTACGGCAATGATGTTGGACTCAGCGGTGACCACTTAGTAGGGGGAAAAGTTTTAAAAGAGGGAAAATTTAGGGCAGATTTTTTTAGGTCTTTTTGTAGGGGCCTCCAACTAAAACTAATTAATTCCATCAAAAGATTCAAAAGCCTGTGTCTTGTACATAGTACAGAACGCACGAACTACCTAACCAAAGTACCTACCTAGGTATAGCTAAATGCGCTTAGCAATTTGCAAAATTTGTGCTCTACCCTATACTAAACTTATAGGTATTCAACAAACAAATAAAATAAAACATTGGATTCCACCCATTTTTTGCTGAGACGACGGCCCAACGAGGCTTAGGTATTGGATAGAGTTTCACACAAAATGTATTTTAAGTACTTATTGTTCGGAAAATAAAAGTCAAAATTAACAAAAGTAGAACACGTAGGAATAATAGATAATTTAATAAATAACCGATCTCATGCTCATGAGCTCACAAAATTAATGATGACCAAAAATAAATTCACCAAAAATAGATAAGTTAAGTACTAACAAAATAAGCACACAAGCTCACGACAATAATGACTTCTCTACACATAGTTGAGTATGTGTTAAAATTCACGCATCAATTCACGAATGACGTCAGGCTCACATTTACATCAATGAATGCATGAATGAGTGCAACTCCTTGTATGTACGTAACCTTGAGTATGTGAGTCACGGGAGCCTTTAAGTATACATATTTCTTAGTATACATTTCGTTATTATTAAGATTGCAATTGGTTAAATTGAGACCTTCAGTGGGTCATCGTGACCTTGTCTCAGTGAGACTTGCTGTATTTCCCATAAACATAAATTATTTTCGACATTCATCGTGAAACGGCTCTAAGTACTGCTGGAATGATTGTTGACTGGTTTTAATAAGCCAAACAGAAGCTCTAAGCTTATTCTGTGGCCCTAACGGAGATTCAGTTTAGTTTTTTTGAGAGTCAATAGCGGACTAGTGGGACATGTTCGTCGTGTGATTGTTTATTAGTTTAGAAACCTCTGAAAATTTTCTTTGAACACAGAACTTGGTCGGAGTCAGCTTTACTATTTAACCTTTACTAGCTGTAGCGTTTTGCTGGATGCCTTCGTATATGTGTATGTCCTGGAGTTTATTTATATATTACTATCTATACTAGCTGTTGCCCACGATTTTGTCAGCGTAGAATTCGATATATAGCTATTTCCATTCTTAATTTACCTAATCCAATATCCGTAAAGCCGTTTTTGTGTGATTGAGTAACAAACATCCAAACACGCCTACAAACATTCCAATTTATTATTCTGTAAAGGTAAGTATTAGCAGGATTTATATTATATTGCGCTTGTTTCCCCACAATACACGACACTTTTTCACAGAACTTTGTTTTCCTACCTACAATTTTTTACATATAGTTGTCTATATGGAATGTGCAGTGGATCATTGGACACACGACACATCATAGGTACGAAACAAGTTTTGAATACTTAGTTACTTTAGTCCCATCAGGTGGCCGACACGTTCGACACTGTCCCATTAGTTGGCACCTTTCAATAACAATAGAGGTAATACCTAAATAAATAAATATCATAGGACAATTGACACCGATTGACCTAGTCTCAAACTAGGCAAAGCCTGTATGTACTATGTGGGTACTAGGCCACGGATAAACATACTTATATGTATAGATGAATACATACTTATATACGTATTAAACAACTAAGACCCTAGAACAAACGGTACATTCGTATTCATCATACAAACATCTGGGCCCGACCGGGATCGAACCCGGGACCTCAAGCTTCATAGTCAGGGTCTCTATCCACTAGGCTATTCGGTCGTCCTAACCACAAGGCATTAGGTCGACAAAGAAGGTGATGAAGGATATCTATCATTGGGACATTTAACTTATTATTTTTCCCCTCACTACCTCGGAACGTGTTTCAATTCTACACTCGCGGGTAAAATACAACTTTGCACCCTTGTATAACAAATAGGAAACTATTATTGTTTGTTGAAATGTTTCGTTACCCAAATCGTTGGATTACTAGCAGTAGCATGTTAGTGACTGTTTACAAAATCTTGCTTATATTGTTGAATAAGTAGGTATCTGCTTTTATGTAATGTATGTAAAAGCAAGAAACATGCAAATACATTTATTAAATTAAAAACTGGTAAAGTTAGACTTTGATAGCGCTAAACACAAGGTTCATTTAGCCGTACCATAATTGAATAAGAACTCATTGAACTTATATTTCACGTGTTTTTTAACCTCCATCTGAACCAACTTTTTTAACTTAAAGGTTTTTGAATCTATACCTTCAGATTTATCACTTCACTATAATCACAACCACGATGATTTTTCGTTAAAAAAATATTTTCGAGTTCGTTCACAATACACGTCACATCTGCTTCGCCCGCTCGAGGAAAACACCTCGAGGAGTTGCTCCAGCGTCCTTATAATACTGAGTGAGTGCGCCTACGCATATATAGATACGCAAATCTTGATATTTTTGCTATATCCAAGTTGGTTTCTCCCGAGGCAAGAAAATAGTTCGCAGAATAGCCACGGTCCCCACCGGAATCGACTTCCGCCCGCAGCCGATTGAGTAGATTTTGAGGGAAGATAGTCGGCTCGAGTGCAAACACACGCGCACATTGGCGAGTTAGCTGATGTCATCGCGTTGTTGTACTAATAGGTATTCAGAGTTGCAAAAGCGCTTGGTCGATGCAACTTGTGACCAAAGCGCTGGCAGTTTCCTATCTCAGCGAATCAGCATCGCTATTCAGCGAAGAAACGCTGTCGTCACTCTTTTGGGCACCATGCACCGAGGGGCATTAGCTATTTAGATTTCATTTAGTTTTAAGTTTTAGTTTAATTAGTTTTAGCTTGGATATCATTGTAAATTGCTTTTGTTATGTAAATAAATATTAACTTCATAGATACTTAGTACGTATGTTCGCGAATTTCAGGGTTTCATCGTGTTTATTTCTTTAAGGTGTCTGAGTTTGCATTGACACAAGAAAACATCTGACTGTCGTGCACGTGAAGTGTAGACAGAAGTTAGGGCAGCCGCGTGAAACATCAACAAACGTTTCATCTGTTTCATTTCATCGAAAACTATTTTCTGCCAGAATCAGGATTATTTCAGGATAATTTTAATGTTTGTTGGTACAGGTTAGGTCAGTTTTTAAATCAAAATTTTAAGAAAATACGTCGGAAAATAGCTTTCGATGAAATGAAACAGCTATGAAACGTGTGTCGGCAATTCAAGGATAAACCAGAAAATAAACTTGCTTTAGTCACAAAATTAAGATTTTAAAAGTATGTTCTTCATAGCAACTTAAGTAAGTAATTAATTATTTACCTAAGTACTCGTATCTACCTTAAATAGGGTTCTGTAGACATTTCCGTTACTTAAATTGAGCAACAGTTGATTTCTTAAGGAACCTCTACTTACGCATTTTGCTGAGGTCGCGGGAACTAATACATAGAGTAGGTACTGTACTCTCCCGCCATATTTGGATGCAAAGACTTCATGATGTCTCTATTACGTGGTACAAATGAGTAAGACAAAACATTCGTAAGTATACAAATTTGCACAATCGTTAGCACTTCTTGTCTTAGTAATTTTATGCGTTAGGAACGTCACAACATGCATACCTAACGTCATTTTACTATTAGGTACTATTGAAACCGGATTTACCTAAAAATACTTCTTAGAACAAAGTAAGACCCCAAGTTGTTTGACACGACGAGTTGGAAAAGATACATTGTTAAGTAGATAGGTATTCTGTAGGTAGATACCTATGAACCGTACACACACACTGTTGCTGTGCATAAACGTTTTCTACACATCAGTTATTTAAGATAAACAACACTCCGGACTAGAACTAGAGTCTAGTCTGGTATTTTTTTAATCATGTAAATTTTGATTTAATTATAATAAAAAGCATATAAAGAACGATTTCATTCGCTATAAACTGAATATCATCTTATAGATCATACGCGCTTGGGAACAGCGTTGTTTTTGTATCAATCGATCGTTATGGCATTCATTAAGGATGTCGATCAACCCACATCGATTACGTAATACCCATAGTATTTTTGTTATTTCGCGCGATCTCAATCAATCATACTAGCAGCACAGAATACACAATATAGTAGGTATTACAAGCTAGCAGTTGAGAATACAGTCGATTTCTTACACGCACATTTCTTACTCGTACCTACTTCAGATATCCATAGACAAACATGCATGGAAGTGTCATACAGTCGGTGTCAAAAGTAGCTTGTGTATTTCGTACCCTGTCACTCTACAGTCAGTTACAAAACGTCGTATGTGAGACTGTAAGTACCTACATGAGTGTGCTGCACAGTGCAGAGAAAATAAGGTACCCCCCCCCCCACACACACCCCAGTGTGGTTATGGCCGTTACCGGGGGGGGGGGGTATCTTTTTCTCTGCAGCCACAGAAATTGAAATAACTACCTATATACCTACTTAAGTATCCGATAGGAATGTCTGCACTGCAGCTGACCGTACAATAGTAGTTACTGCAACTGCTATATAATGAGGGTCCTTAAAACACGAGTTTCGCCTCGTTTCATAATAGAATCACATGAGTGTTTTAAGGCCTAATTATGTGGAGTTGCATACATTTTTTTATCTACACACATATTATAAGTACCTACTCTAAGATGGGTTCAGAAGCCGAAGGCATATCATACCCATGTTTTGACTTGAATTTGACTGGTTTTTTTAATCATAAACAAACATACCGAGCTGACGTTTCGTAGACTGTTTTTTTTTATTGTAAATTATCACATTATTATTTATACATGTCGGACTGAACTCGACTTATATACGTGAGTGATCCGTTTTATTTCACTATGATTGTAAATTACGTTGGTTTTCAAATTTGAATCTCAACATCGAATTATCAAATTACTTTTTACTGCTTCCGGCGGCTAGGTGGCGCTGGCGGCGAGCAGTCGGGGACATGTTGAAATGCTGGTCATTTTCTACGGTATTCTGAACGCATTATAGAGGACTTATGATATTTGTGTAGATAAAAGTAAAAAAGCTACTTTTGACGCTGGCTGTACCAGTTCGTTTGTGTGTTATGCGCGTTTTTTAAACGACTTCAAAAAAGTAAGAGGTTCTCAATTCGTCGGATTTTTTTTTATGTAGGTAAGTAAGTATGTTTCCTGATTACTCGAAGATGGCTGGACCGATTTCAAAAATTCTTTTTTTGTTTGAAAGGGTATACTTGCTAGTTGGTCCCACTGTCAAAAAGTCAGGATCTGTTGATGGGATCCCATGGAAATCGAGGGCAACCCTCAAATTTTATAGGCACGTATCATGTGTTTCATATATTTTCGAAAGCTATTCAAGTACTTGCGTCTGGTAGTCATCATCTCGTGTTGATGAGGTGATGAAGGAAGGTACAACTCCTTAACGGTTAGGAGTTGGAGGATAATATTTTAAATATTAACGTAACTTAAAATTGTGAAATAAAAAACCTTTTAACAAAAAGTAAAACCGCCTTCAAAAAAAACCTCAAAAAAAAATCATTAAATAATCCTCTAAAGCCATGAGTTTTATGGCCTAGCAGAAATATGAAGTCGGTGCTTCATTCAAAGAATATTCCGCTAGCACCGCACGGAATTCATATTTACGCACGCTTAGAATTAAAGTGACTCGATTCTAAATTTCTGCTAGGCCATAAAACTCATGGCTTTAGAGGATTATTTTATGTTTTTTTTTCTGAGGTTTTTTTTGAAGGCGGTTTTACTTTTTTGTCGTATAAGTATAACGTTTACCCTAAAAACTCAAAAGAGTATCGACCTTAAACTTTAAAATCACAGTCAAGGTTATCAAGAGACATTTCATCTTTTTTACTGACCATCTGCTAGCGGCCGTTAATTTTGATTAAGATGAAGAACAAATGCACCTGTTTGTCTGCTTAGTACCTACCTACCCCTAAATAAGGACAATATCTTCCATCGTGTATTTGTATCTCAAAGCAAGGAACGTGTACCAACGAAAAAAAAAATATTCCGACGAATTTAGAACCTCCACCTTTTTTTGAAATCGGTTAAAAATGTGGCAAAGTCAAGTGATCCGTAGAGTCAGTAGGTACCAACCCTAATAAGGACGATCGGATAGCCTAGTGGTTAGAGACCCTGACTATGAAACTTGAAGTCTCGGGTTCGATCCCCAGTCGGGGCAGATGTTTGTATGATGAATAAGCACGAATGTTTGTTCTTGGGTCTTGGATTGACTACGTAGAAAAATAAATGCATTTATACAAAAAAAAATGGTTTTTTTTTTCCATAAACGGGTACTTATCAAACAACCCTCGTAGGTCCAGTTTTAAATATCAAGATTTTAATGCTTAGACCGAATAAATGTCACAGAGTAAAATTTACATGTGAATTTATTGTCGATGTTTTGGGCTTTTTCTATTTCGAGGAACCGGATACAAAAGTGCCATCATTATTCGTTCGTACGATTGTTAAACCATGCGTACCTATATAGATTCACACTTTAGATTCATTTATGATGGATAATGGTACTTAGATGGCATAGCTACTTAAGTACTCCATGTTTTCGAAATTTTAAAATTTTGAACCCGAAAGGTTAACCTATCTTAAGTACATAACTAACTTTACTTACCTATCTTCTCTATATTAACTTGCTTTATCCAATACTCCGTTTAAGATTAGAAATTTAAAGAGTCAAATTCGCAAGCGTTTTTTAGTAAAACGAAGATAGGTAGCTCCGTATTATTTAAAATCGTGTTAACTTTGTTAACTTGTATTAGGAAACATAATTATAATACCTACCTAATTTTAACATGAAACTACCGTGAGACTCGATTACAAGGAAAATAAACTAATCGCTCTCGTACCTATATGTATAAGTAGTTTAGCCTGACATGTTTCGGACTAATTCTTATGTCCTTCCTCTGAGAGCTTTGGTGTGCAGTGTGCATCTCGCTGCCGCTGAGTCCTCGCTGTCACTGATATACGTGAGTGATACGTTTATTTCACTGTGATAACTATTAATACTGCTAATAAATGTAAGCAAAATATATAATTTGCTATAAAGGAATAACGAAACGCAATTCAACGTTGTTGATTAATCATATGTATAAGTATTTAATAAAACAAATTTATGTATCTTATTAGTTACAATAATTATAATAATAATGAATAAATAAAAAAAAAATAAACGTTAAGTTACATTAATTAAGATAGCGGTATATTTCTGAACTTTATGTTTTTTTGGAGTGGGCAACACTGTGGTTGCCCGAGATTGTTTTTTTTGATCGGTGTGTCTTTTTTCGAAGTGTTAACGGAAAAGTTTAGTTGTAAGAAAATAAAAGGAAGAAAGCAACTTCGATACGAGTCTGGCTTATTATTTCCCGTACATGGGTGCTCAACCTGGGGTAAGCTCATATTTCAGAAGTGGTGATATGCAGCAGCGCCCCGCGCTGCCGTTTGAAGAATAATTGAATCATCCTGGGAAGAGGTCAGTGACGAAATTAATTAAATTAGCAGCGAGATGAACTGTATTCGTTAACCATTTTTATGGTGTAATGTGAAAAGTTGCATAATTATGCCATGATTTATTCTACCATGATCGTCTAACGACGTGTTTTTTTTTTACCTTTTACGTGAAATCTAAAACTCTGTTCTAAAGCACATTAAATAGGTATTCATACTCAGCCTATAAATTTTTAATTACGGAGTGAAAACGTAAGTAACAAATATTATGTGAGTGCAACAATTAAAATACTTAAGTAAAATGTAGCATAATATATGGCTCTCTAAATGTTTTGTGTACGTGTTATCGGTTTACTTAATTATGTTTAAAATCGTTAGTGAATATTATAAGCGTTGGTAGACCTCAGTTTAACAGTGATTGCGAGTTTTCATATATACGATTAAAAAAAAAAAAAAAAAAAAAGAAAATGTAAAGCTATGAGGAATTATTGTATATAAGTCAAAGTAAAACTACGAGGAATTGCTTGCCATGGGATCGGACAGAGCGTCCAGGTCACGTAAACGTAGATCATCTAAGCATCGCCGTCGCTATTCGTACTCAACGGATGCTAGCGTATCTAGAGCATCTTCACGCAGCTCAGGCTATGAACCACCCCGTAGGCGGCACAGAAAACATAAAAAACGATCTGACGATAAAGGTAGTACACGTCGCAATAGTACTCGAAAGCATGCAAGTAAACGTCGTAGTCGTTCAAGAAAGGATAAAAATGCGTCACCAGTTAGATCTGCCATGGATAAACATAAACATACATCTACACCTAAAACTACACACACACGTAGCGCAGGAGGCAAAAGTCGTACTCCACCACGCGAATCGACTAACCAAACCAATGCACCAAGTACGGAAGCATCTAGTAATAATTCTTTGGTGGATAATCGTACTGCAGGCCCAAGTAGCAGTGCAAGTAATGTATTTCCTGGTCAATCATTTACAACCCACGTTAACGTGATACCCGAATTTGACCCAAATGATGGCTCACAAAATATCGAAATTTGGATACATAAAGTCAATGAGTGCGCCCAAATATATTCTTGGACTGATACTCAAACGTGCCATTATGCGTTGACTAAGTTAGTTGGTTTGGCTAAGCGGTGGTACCAAGGTCTACCCTCGTTATTATTTACGTGGCCACAATGGATAGATAAATTGAAATTAGCTTTTCCCTCGACGGAAAACTATGGTGACCTGTTTCAAAGGATGCTCAATGTACGGTGTAAAATTGGGCAACCATTAGACATTTATTATTACGAAAAAATGATACTGCTTAATAAGTGTGAGGTAACCGGCATTAAAGCCGTGGGTATATTGATACATGGTATAGATGACAAGTTTGTAAGGATGAGTGCGAATTCATGTCGTTTTGATGAACCAGATCAATTATTCTCCTACCTTAAAACCCTATCTCAAAACGATAATTACCTTATGGCCCAAAAACAGAATAAATCGTGGAACAAAGATATTAAAATTACCCAAAATGCCACGAATTCGAACTCGGAAGTTTCTAGACCTGACATAGTGTGTTTTAACTGTGGCGAGAATGGACACACTCGCAGAACATGTACAAAGCCAATGAAAAAATGTACCGTGTGTCGTAGAGTTGGGCACGTAGCTCAAGAGTGTCGTAATAGGGTAGCAGCAGGCATGCCAGTGAGTGGTAATAATAATAACTTATTACCACTACCCGCTCCTCCATTAAATAAAGATGTTAGGCTGGTAAACCTTAATGATACTCAAACATCCCGTTTTCAATCTACAGATGCTGAAAGTGGCAAGTACTATAAAGATGCCAAATTGGAAGGGGTGAGCACCCAAACATTTGTCGATTTAGGAAGCTCATGCACGCTTATCAAGGAAAGTACAGCTAAAAAAATATTTGGCAGTTGGGAACTTCCCGATAACGTTCCAAATCTTAAAGGTTTCGGTAATTCAATCGTTAAGCCTACAGGTGTAGTTAATGGCTTGTTGAGCGTTGATGAGGTTGAAGGTCAAGTCGACCTAGTAGTAGTTCCTGATCAGTTCATGCCGGCTGACGTTATGATAGGACAAACATTCACAGAATCGCCTAATTTTGTAATCATAAAAACTCCGACGAATCTCACCTTTTATAGAGCTCCTGGCGAGGAATGTATTGAAACTAAAACCAAATTTTCTTTGCTTACATCGACATCAATTGTTATAGATGCATGTTCAACTTCCCCGATAGAAGTACAAACAACAGCTACTTTCACCGGATCACTGTATATTCCGGCTGGGTTCTGTAGCACTATAGATAAAAATTACGTTGTATTGCCTGGACTGTATGATTTCAATAATAGTCAGGGATTTGTGATGATTTCGAATGTAGCCAATACCGCGTTAAAGTTTAAAGAAAACCAAACACTGGCCAGGGGATGCAGTTACGAAGAGATCAGCGAACCGACAGTCCGGCTGACGTCTTTTACTAATGAACCCGAGAAACTTTTACCTCTAGAAGACATAAATACGGGTACGCAGCTTAGTGAGGTGGACCTTCAGCATTTTCATACTCTTTTACAAAAGTACCGAGACTGTTTCGCGCTAGATTTGTCTGAACTTGGGAAAACTGATTTAACAGAAATGGTTATAAAACTTAAAGATGATAATCCTGTAGTTTATAATCCGTACCGAATGTCCATCAAAGAGAAAGAACAATTGACACTTATAATAGAAGACCTTCTCAACAACGGTATAATAAGAGAAAGTTCTTCCTCATATGCGAGCCCTGTATTATTAGTGAGTAAAAAAAATGGGCAGAAGCGTCTATGCGTGGATTATCGCGCTCTAAATCGAAAGACCTTAAAAGATAAATATCCACTCCCGCGCATAGAAGACAAATTAGATTATCTGGGAGGTAATAATTTCTTCACTAGCCTCGATCTAGCCAGTGGATATTACCAAGTGCCGGTGGCGGAAGACTGTAAACATTTGACAGCGTTCGTCACTCCGGATGGCCTTTACGAGTTTAATCGCATGCCGTTCGGATTGGCTAACGCTCCAAGTGTCTTTCAGAGAGCAATTAATTCGATGTTGAACGGCGTAGGTCAAAAGTTAGTCCTCGCATATATGGACGACTTATTAGTTCCATCCAAATCGGTTCAAGAAGGGTTTGAAAAGCTTGAGAAAGTATTTCAAATGCTTCGAAAGGCTAAACTAACACTAAATTTAAAGAAATGCGTCTTCTTTCAGGAACGCATTGAATACCTCGGCTATGAGATCTCTAGGGAAGGTATTAGACCAGGGTCTCTTAAGATTGATGCTGTCACCAAGTTCCCCGTGCCCAAGAATGTACACGAAATACGACAATTCGTTGGGCTAGCGAGTTATTTTCGGAAATTCGTTCGTAATTTTTCGGTTATCGCTAGACCCTTAACTTTGCTTACACGAAAAAATGAGCCTTGGCGTTTCCAAGCGGAACAAATGGCGGCCTTTAATTCTTTAAAAGAAATATTGAGTAGCAGGCCAGTTTTGGCACTGTACGAGCCTCAAGCTCAATTAGAGGTTCATACAGATGCTAGTAAGTTAGGTCTGGGGGCAATATTATTGCAGGATGCGGGTAAGGGCCTCCAACCAATTGCGTACTACAGTCGTCAAACCTCACCGGAAGAACAAAAATTCCATGCTTATGAATTGGAGACCCTTGCGGTTATTACTGCATTAAATAGATTTCGTGTTTATTTGCTAGGATGTCCGTTTAAACTCGTCACGGATTGCAATGCATTGCGATGCACTATGACCAAGAAAGACCTGATTCCGAGAGTCGCAAGATGGTGGATCGCGATGCAAGAGTTCGATTTCAGTATTGAGTACCGCGCAGGGAATAAGATGGCTCACGTGGATGCGTTGAGCCGAAATGCGGTTGCCGCCGCTGATCCACCATGTCGCGACGATGACTCTAATGTTTTCCGGATTGAAGCTGGCGTCGAATCTAGTAGTGTTGATGGTAACTGGCTGCAGACTGTTCAGCAAGCCGACTCAGAATTACAACGAATAGTACAAATTCTGAGAGACCCAGACGCCGACAATGTAGTTGACATTAAAAATAATTTTGCATGTAAAAATGATAGGTTATACCGTGTAGTCAAAAAGGATGACAATGTCAACTTGTTATGGGTAGTTCCTAAGTCTGTGAGGTGGCAAATTCTCAAAAGTAATCACGACGATATAGGTCATTTTGGCTATGAAAAGACGTACGATAGAATTCGAAAAGTGTATTGGTTCCGAAAAATGCGTCGTTTCATAAAAAAATACTGTGCTGCATGTTTGCACTGTGCCCATAACAAAGTGCCTTCCGGTCCAAAAGAAGGCATAATGCATTCTATTCCAAAACCGGACAAGCCGTTCGATACACTGCACGCAGATCATTGCGGGCCGTTCCCCACAAGTAAGAGACGGAATTCATATATTTTAGCGATCATTGATTCGTTCACGAAGTACATATATATCAAACCTGTTAAGAACTGCAAGTCTAGTACCACAATTAAGGTGATGGATGAGTATTTCTCGTTATTCGGAGTACCTAGACGTTTAATAACTGATCGAGGCACCAGCTTTACGAGTCACTCCTTTAAAACATTTGTTAAAGATAAGGGTATGATTCACATTTTAAACGCTGTGGCCAGCCCCCGTGCAAATGGGCAAATAGAGCGATATAACCGTTCGATAGTAGACGCACTAACGGCTATCAATCATAATAAACCCGACAATGAATGGGATGATAGGATACACCAGGTTCAGTGGGGCCTAAATAATACCGTAAACAAGGCTACTAATCAAACGCCAGCTCAGTTATTGTTTGGGGTGGCTCCAACGGGCAGTTCAGATGGTGCAATGAACGGAATAGTATCTGATGTTCACGAGTATAGAAATACTGATACCATTAGAGCACAGGCTAGTAAAAGGATGCAAGAAGAGCAAACTAAACAAAAAGAACGCTTTGACAGGAAAAGAAAAGCTCCTCACACCTACAAAATAGGAGATTTGGTTAGAGTTGAGCGTGATCTCGGTAACCCGTCAGGCCAAAGTAGAAAATTGCGACCTAAATGTAGCGGGCCTTACAAAATAAGTAAAACCTTAGGAAATGACAGATATGAAGTGGAAGACACACCCATTACCCATAAATTAGGAAAACCTAAATATCGATCGGTATTCGCGGTAGATAAGATCCACCCGTGGTTGGTTTTTGCTAACGATCCCATGGAAAGTGCGTCCGAAGTAGAAAGTGATTAGATTAACTATTATTAGGATGATGGTAGCTTGTAATTTAAAATAAATTATTAGATTGATTGTTATGTTGATCATACGGTAAACGCACCTGCCAGCCCTTAGTGGCGTTACTAGCCCTTGTGGCGCTGCCAGCCCTTAGTGGCGTTACTAGCCCTTGTGGCGCTGCCAGCCCTTAGTGGCGTTACTAGCCCTTGTGGCGCTGCCAGCCCTTAGTGGCGTTACTAGCCCTTGTGGCGCTGCCAGCCCTTAGTGGCGTTACTAGCCCTTGTGGCGCTGCCAGCCCTTAGTGGCGTTACTAGCCCTTGTGGCGCTGCCAGCCCTTAGTGGCGTTACTAGCCCTTGTGGCGTTACTAGCCCTTGTGGCGTTACTTGGTATTTGTTAATTGCCTCTCGAAATAAATGCTATGTAGTGAAGCAATAATAACAAAAGTATGGGTAAATCTAGAGTAACCACTTAAGTTATTTTTATTAATTTTAATTATGTTTGTTTCTATTGTGCGGATTAACGCGAGGACGCGTTCGTAGCGTCAGAATGGCCGATTGTAAGCAAAATATATAATTTGCTATAAAGGAATAACGAAACGCAATTCAACGTTGTTGATTAATCATATGTATAAGTATTTAATAAAACAAATTTATGTATCTTATTAGTTACAATAATTATAATAATAATGAATAAATAAAAAAAAAATAAACGTTAAGTTACATTAATTAAGATAGCGGTATATTTCTGAACTTTATGTTTTTTTGGAGTGGGCAACACTGTGGTTGCCCGAGATTGTTTTTTTTGATCGGTGTGTCTTTTTTCGAAGTGTTAACGGAAAAGTTTAGTTGTAAGAAAATAAAAGGAAGAAAGCAACTTCGATACGAGTCTGGCTTATTATTTCCCGTACATGGGTGCTCAACCTGGGGTAAGCTCATATTAATGTTATTACGCGTATTTCCCCCTCATTAGTCTTGCTAAAAGAAAAGTACCTACTTATGTTATAGTTTAACCGTTAATTCAAATCTTAAAATACGCATGAGTAGGTAATGTCGATATAGGCCTTATCATAAAAAGTTAGAGGTCTGTCAAAGACACGTTTTGCTGCGATAAGTACATTTTAGGGCATGAAAACAATGTTCGCCCACACGTCAAACTAAGTCCTGTGCTAAATCATAGCAATGCGGAAGCCGTGTCCATTGACACCATCAAGGTGATTGCGAATTTGTCATCTAAACAGCTGCTCGAGTAGGTGATGACGTTAATAGTTACCAAAGTTGGCAGTTGGCACCGATTGCTTGAGGTATTTTTGTAGCGGTTACCGTGAAGATGCAACGCCAAATGATAAAGTATTACCTAAATGAAGTTTTAAAAGTTACTCATCACCTAAGTTAGATATACTTACCTACTTGCCTTAAGTTGGATAGTGAATTCTTCCCTTCGTAGGTAGGTACATTATTACTGTATTCAGATCAATGCGCGCATGTGTAGGTATTCATAAATTTCTAAGACTTAAAAAGAAGAACCTGCCAAGAACATGTCGGACACGCCCAGGATAGGATTCCGTAACCGTTACGAAAAAGTTAAGAAAAACCTTGTTCTGTTGGCGAGCGAAGGAAACTTGCCAGCAATCACGCGCTAGGTATACATTTTAATATTATAAAGAGTGCAATACAGACGGGGCAAACCAAAATTACATAAACAGCTGTAAACATGCGTTGGATTTTGGTAAATTGAATATTAATATTAGGTACCTAAAGACAGCGCAGCGCCTAAAGAACCTAAAGCCCGCCTTGTCCTCATTTCCGTTTCCTGAAGTTAGGTAGCAACTAGCAACATAGGAATAGGCGCTGTTTCACAGTCATGTTTATTTATGAGAGTGTAATTTGTCAAGGTCTCTTAATAAAAATGAATTAAAGGTTTCGGTTTGTCCTAAACTATTTCTGTAATAAGTAGAATAATAACGCGACACGATGCAGCATGGCATTGTGATTACAATTTTCATATTTTCATACTTATTGAATGCAGTAACAAAACGCGAAGATTCAACAAAACGCATCCATGTGACACATGTGACAGAACAGCTGACCGCGCTGAAAAAATATTTATTTTGTTGACATCCCTCCCTTTCTTTCTCCTTTCTCTACTCAAAATGTGTTGACACCGAGCCATGCATGGTTTTCCAACCTGAAATAATATCAAATAATACTGTGAAATAAACCCAACACCATAGCCGCCTCCATTACAAAAATGTCCGCAAGCAGGTTAGATGCAGTGTATCGGAGCATTTTAATAACGAAATTTTTCACAAAAGGATGGGGAAAACCTGAGAATTTAAGAAGGTAAGTGCTCAAACTTTTCTAACAACAATTTAGGCGCAATACTTTTTTGTTTATGAATCATAGTGATTTAATTTTTTGCTCTTATGAATCATGTTTACTTACCTAATTTATGTAATCGTATTTTACCTTTCCAAAGGTTATTCGAGTTTAGAAAAGTAGTGTCAAACCGCGACGAATGCTTCAAGCTTATTGAGAGAGATTATCCTGTCACTATTACAAAGGTAATGTTTTATTATTGTTATCATTTACTCATTGTTATTTTTATTTTTAGCTTTTAAAATAACCTAAGCTCCTGTTTTTTTAGTAAATGTTGTCAGGCCTTTGTTAAAAGTACTAGAAACTAAACAATAAGTATTAGAAAAAAAAGTTTTGAACACTAGACCACTAGCCACATCTATGATACACCTGTCATGGCGAGACTTTGACCATCCACATAGTTAAGTAGGTCTAGTCTAGAGTCATGAGAATCATGCCTTTCCACAACTAAATATAAGTGCATCCATTTGAATTATAGTGAAAGTTTTCTTAAAAACCTGGCAACATTTCACAAATATTCTAAGTTCCATTGAATATTCAATGTTTCCTTTTTATTTGTAATAATTAAAGGATTCCTTGCAGGAGCAAAAACTGTCAGACTGCACACTACTTGAGGGGTACTTCATGTCCCCGCTAGAACGTTACCTGCCAGGCATAGTTCCAGAGGTCGCCCAGAATGCCCACTTCCAGGTGTTACTCCCACTGCATTGGCCTGAGAAGGGGGTCAAGCCTATGTGCCTGCACCTTGCCGGCACCGGGGATCATGTGAGTAATCTAAATAGTATCTCTGTTTTATTTAATTGTAAAAAGATTTTATCTCTGTATGCAAGGTGGTTAGGATCCACAATTTTGGGAAGGTCATATGTTTTACTATGAAATTTGCTAAATTTTTGTTTGAGTGTCACAAATCATTAGTATCACAAAAAAAATAGTACATTTATTTATTAGTAATTTTTTTATGATTGTATTTTATTTTTCTGTTATTGTGCTTAGATATGTTAGTGTATTATGCCAACAGAAAGGATTATATTTGGAAATTCTTTACCTGTCATGCTTTTTGTATTATTATTCTTTAGTTTTTTTTTTATTCAAATGTATAATTTGGTGTACCTACACCTAGCTACTTTGGTGTACCTATCTAAATGTTTTATAAGGTATACTGTTAACTGTTAAGTATATATGATTATGTAGAGGTGTTACCTACAATACAATATCAGAGTAGGTACAACCTACAAACAATTTATTCAATTGGTAATTTACAAAGAATTTAATAATGTTAAACAAATGGAAGGATACACTTAAATAAATAAATAAAATGAAAGACATTTATTCAATAGTTTGTAAGTATACAGCTTAAATTAGTGTACAATAACATTATTTTGACAGCAAAAATGCTATTAACTATTGAAATGATAGGCGCCTCAGCTTACGCCTGTGCCAGTTACTTCTCAGTTGACAAAATAAATATAACAATTCACAAAATCCCGTAGAAAAGCGGCCATAGCTCTTTGGCGGTTACATGTTTCTTTAAGAATATAACACGAAATTACGTAAGCGCCCTATAGATTCATTTGACCGTGGACGTAATAATCTGTCCTTTGTCAACCATTAAGGCCCGGCCACGACTGCGCGCGGTGGATGCCAGGCGAGAAAATTCACTGTCCATTATGACTACACGACTTTCCATGCACATTGTAGTTTCTAAATATCTATTCTATATTTGAAACAAATATTACTCCAAATATGAAAACATGATTGGAAACAAAATCCTCGATCGTTTTAGATCGTGGTTAGATAGAAAATCAAAACAATACTTTAGTGTCTTACCCTGTTATTCAGAAACCTATTTTAACTAAAATTCCGTTAAGTTCGTTTGTCCTTTTTTGTCACATTGACATTTCCGTTAGTAAGAAGAAGACAAAACCTATTTTAGCTGATGGAGGCTTGAGTGACGTTTATGAATTAGGCCCTTAGACTCTTAGTGCAACTTTAAACGCTTTGCGCTTACACCATATGTTTTGACCGCCTTTTGACTTAGTCCTTTCTCCATTGACACACGCGTTACTGGATAGTGTTGTCCCGCTTGAGTGAATAAACTCCCCAGCCCAAACCCCCCCCCCCCCCCAAAGTATCGCCTTAAAGAATCGCTTATCGGCCGCCGGTTACGCATACTTCTACCCAAGCCTTAGGTAGCTTCAAGTAGCTTAGGAGCTGAATGTTCTCTGTTGACGTGTTTATTTGTTGTAAACAGTAAACAAGTCTAAATCAATGCGACTTGGCGTTCAGCCAATGCATGCAGCGACACGTGTATTTGATTATGCATTGATATCTATTATTAGATTAACTTTCTCAAATTAAAAATGACGTTTACTTACTTTCACCTACAAACACTGTGGCGCGATGCCCGATACTAGGTCTCTCTATAGAAATATACTTAGATCAAAGCTAGATAGAGGGGAATATCAATACAGACATAGTTTTAGGTAAAGCTAAACGTCCATAGCTAATCAACGTCGCGCCAGCGCCACCTGCACTTGTCAAGTGAATAAGTAGTTGTAAGAATAACAAATGAAGATAGAATATCGATTTTAAAAAGTGCTGCAAAGTGGCCTGTTAGGTTCATGTTTCCTTGACCTGATTGTAAAACGCTTAGGATTGCCATCAAAGCACTCTAAAAGTCTTTACAATCGAACAAATTTATTAACGACCCAACATAAAACACTTTTTACAGTAAACCTTATAACTACGAGTACAACTTGGAAATTTAAAAACCCACAACATTTTAATTTCAAAGTCCAATATCTCAAAAAATGGCTTAAACAAAAATAACGTAGCAAAGAACTTTAGGACCTACGATGCCACAGACAGACACTCGTCATACCTACTTTTTTTTTAATTTTAAATTCCACTTGCAATCGGTCCGTAAACCATGAGCAAATCTGTTGTAAGAAGAAGTACCTACTTATAACACATCTCTTTACGTCAGGAGTTCATAACGATTTTATTTGTTAGGTTTGTCACTATGACGTTTACTGTGGAAAGGTTCCACGGTGGGTGAGGAATCATAATAATACCTTAGTTGACATACTACAGTTGGCTTCGTTGATCTCGAGCAGGGGTCGGCATCGTATTCGTACGCAAGGGCCACATGGCAAAATGACACAGAGGCCTCACTTTTGAAAATTTTCGTAACAGGTACAAGACATTTTTGCCAATCACGCTTGCGAGCCGCGAGCTACTATTAACTGAAGTTATTGTTGTTTCAGTTTTTCTGGCGGCGTCGCAACTTAATGGTGAAGCCTCTGATCAAAGAGGCGGGTATCGGCGGCATCATACTCGAGAACCCCTTCTATGGACTCCGCAAACCCACCGACCAAGTGTCAGTTCATAACTTTTATATCGTCACTACTTTAAAAAAACTCAAACTTACTAAATGAACTTTACTAAGTTACCTTAAGGTTAAATTTTTTTTTTCAAAACCTATTTCGAAGACGTTCTTGTTTTTGCAACGAAAGCCCATCCGTAAATTATATAACACTTTTGTGGGGGATTGTGGCATTCTAGTGACTAGTGACAACAAAATATTGCCGTTTTTATGGTCAAAGTCAGAGGTGTGGCTAAAATTCCCAAAATTGGTGTGACGTTCTGCTAAAAGAGTTCGCATAAGCGGCCGCCACAAACATAAAACCATCGCTCTCTAACGTCCGCATCGGCTGTATCTTAGTGACGGTTTGGACGAAATATTTGAGCCGACGAACTTGCGATTTTGACCGCTTGCCAGCTTTACTTAGTAACCCATATCGTGGAATCGCGCTCTGACAAGCAGGCATATAATCAACATTTATTGTTCTTTGTCATTGCCACACCTACGTTGCGTAACTTGGTTTATTTAAATAGACTGGCTTTGCATGTGGGCTGGGAATAAATAATGCCGATGAATTATTAAAGTGGGCTCGACTTCTTATTGATATTTATCAGATTAAGTGTGCACAATTTTCCCGATACGATTTTATCGTTCTATACTATTGAAAGTATAGGCTTGTAAATACTCAGGAACTAGTTGTGGGAAACTTGTGATATTAAACATGATGGACCCAGTAGTCACTTAAATAAATAGGTAATTGCCATTTAGGTTCAAGTAGTGTTATTGAAAGTAGTTTAATATACTAGGGTGTAGAAAATAAATTATAGCCGTTTATCGGTATATACATTTGCACATGTTTAATGTAACTAAACAAAAGTTCTATCCATTAAAATTATTGGTAAAAATATAATATTTTGTACAATAAGGTTTTCGTCGACGGATATACCACGGACGTTTAGGTAAAGTTTGGCTTAGAAATGATTAACTGTAACTATTTGGTACCTATTAGCTATAACACATGTTTGCGTACGGCGATAATGATAAGATATGCCTTGCTGTGTCAACTCAATGTTTGTAAATTACTTGATTAGATTAAGTATCTATAATCCTCCGTCATCCTTTATAGGTCTGTCATTGATCTTATTTAGGACTCCGTTGTCACTTTAAAAACAACCCTTATTTGTAGATTTTATACTTTCGTCATATTAGTTCGTTCTTTTTCATTAATTCAAGCCGCATTAACGTCGTAGTCGAGTTGATGTAGTTACTACGAGTATTAATAGAACTGCAGTTGACCAAGTGAACGGATCGGAACGGTCAGTCCAGCGTTTTGACATCAATTTTGAGCTGAGCTTGCTCAAAAAGCGTTTCCAAACTCAAACAATTCTACCTTTTCGGAAATAATTTTTTGCTTTCTATTGTACCGTAAAAACCGTACAGGTAGCATTGTGGTGCTCTCTCGATCTCTCAAACTTGTTAACTCCGCGGTACCTAATGTACCCTATGCTACTTGCACGATTCCTGCACAATGCAAAGTGTAAATTAGGGTAAGGTAGAGGGTGGGGTAATGTAAGGTAGGGCAGGGTATAGGGTAGGGTGAGGTAGGCTAAGGTAAATGTAGGGTAGTGTACAGAGGGTATGGCATGATAGGGTTTGTGATTATATATTTCTCTTTCATAAATGATACGGATATTATTAACTGGGGTTATTATTGTTGCAGACGGTCGTCCCTGCATAACGTGTCGGACATTTTCGTGATGGGCGGCTGCCTGATCCTCGAGGCGCTGGTGCTGTTCCACTGGTGCGAGCGCCACGGGCTCGGTCCGCTCGGCGTCACTGGCCTCTCCATGGGCGGACATGTCAGTACAACTGTTACCCCACACTTACACTCGCCCAGATAATCCTTCGATTCGTGCACAAAAACCGCTGCCAATGCGAGAGTGTACATGGGCTCTATTATGGGCTAGGACTAATAAAACCACATGTGAGGTGGAAAGAATGATGGGCAAATTGACTTGCATATCCAATACGTATCTCATGCATATCACGTGAAAGCTTGATTCATAAGCTTCATTTTATAAAATAGCGACAAGCCTCTAAAACCCTGGAAAAGAGAATCTTTCCCTATATATGTGAGCTGACGAGTCGTTATTTTTGTAACTTTATTTGTCGGATTGATAGCAAAAAATATGTCGGATTAATAGCAAAAAAAAATTCTCCCAGCCTTCAGAATGTAGTAGTCTTATAACAATTATGCTAATGGTGGAATCAATAAGTCTGCATATACATATTATAATTATATTGGTGATAATGAAAACGAATTAGGCTGGCTTCCATACAAATCTGCCCACATTATCCTTTAATTTTTTTATAAAACAGGATTTTTATGTACCAGTTACGCATTAAGTATGTACGGTCAAGGTCAGAAATATGTATTCGCACAGAGTTGCGACCTTGTTGCCGCGGTAATAAGGTACATATTTTTGTAACTCTAAACATATCTTTGACCTCGGCTGTACCAGCGGTACAGTACATTGCGGTAATTACTCCCCCTGTCCTCAGATGGCTTCCCTGGCCGCCACAAACTGGCCCAAGCCGCTGGTGCTCGTGCCGTGCCTGTCCTGGTCCACAGCGTCCGCCGTTTTCCTTCAGGTAACATATATAGTTATCAATGACAGCAGATATAGTTCGGGAACAGAAGGCCCCTGAACAATTGTGCAGCTAATAGCGACCTTAGAGATCAAGGGCCAGTCCTTTTATTCACCAACAGTGCGTCTATGAGAGCCGACGCCGAGTATCAGCATGCATAGGGCCCTTTTCAATACTTTCTGTGAAATCTTAAAATGCATTCCAGGGCGTCATGTCACAGTCAATAAATTGGGACCTGTTAGAGGACCAGTACCTTTCCGACGGCCAGTATCGCGAGAAACTCTCCAAAATGGTCACCATCGTAGACGAGGCCTTTCTCGCCGGGAAGAAATTCGCTCAAACTTACTCGCAAACATTGAAACCAAACCCAAAACAAGATAGCACAACATCCACGCACAATGTAGACATAACTTACAAAGAATCCGGCGACACTAACGCGAAGCAAGATAGTAGGATAATAGATGTAACAAAGAATATTCTAGAGACAAGTAAGCATGTGCCTAAAGAAGAAGCGCCTCTCGCGAAGGAGGATATACTTAAGGATTTGAAGCGATTGCTGGATGAGAAAAAGATGAGTCCTCAGCTTTTTGCTAAATTGACGTCGAATGACAAATTCGAGTTGGACCCGCAAGACATCGAAGACATTAACAAGCTGAATGAAGAGAAGATTAAGGAAATATTGCTTAAGTGTAAAATTGGTGAGTCCGTGTTCAGATGTCATTTGTTAGGACGTGGTTGTCTGATGTTTTCTTTACTGCAAAATTTTCTATAGACTTTAAAGATAGGCTGAAAGAGAAAGTGTCCATATCCACCAGAGCTGTCCGAGGTATTAGTCAAAGTGAGATAAGTTTTCCATATCTAAATTAATAAAGTATTTCAGCTTTATTTAATAAAATTCTATAAGAAACATTTGTTTTTTTTTATAATATTGAATATAATTCTGAACGCATAAGTTGAGTCTATGCAATTTCTAAACGCATCGTCAAAAATGTCAACATTGTCAACAATTTTTTTCTCACAGACTCCGACTCACGTAAAAATACACAACTTCCAGAGTTATATACATTATAATGTTGTCAAAAAATTGTGATTCCAGTGATGAAGACTTATTTTTATGGGCTGTTTTTTTGGATGTCGCGCTTTTCTCGCTACAGTGAGGTGAAAAGTTTTGTGTTAGACACGGGTGCAAATGTATTTTACTTCTTGTGCGTTGAAACACTCGCTACGCTCTGGATTATATTTTAGAACCTTCAACTATAGAATCCTTTCGCTTGCTTGTGTTTCAATTCCACACTCGCGGGTAAAATACAACTTTGCACCCTTGTATAACAAATAACTATTCTTTGTTCCAGCCGAAGTGAAAGGAGATCCCATAAAAATGCCCAACGCAACAACTCAAACACAAACAACATTAAAAACAGCAATAAAAGAAACAGACGGTACAAAAAAAGAAATCGCAAAATTACAAAGCCGAGAATCTCAAGTCGTCAATCTAGTGCCAGCTACAAGAGAGAATGTCGAGACTAAATTGGAGAAGACTAAAAGCAAATCGTGGAACGTTACCGACTTGACGAGTGACTTCTGGACCAGTTTGCCTTTCGTTAGAAGCAGGGGTGGGAAGAAGATAGACTGGAGCAAAGTGCACTGGAGGGACAGAGAGGCGCTGCAGTTTATGCGGGGCATCATGGACGAGTGCACGCACCTGAGCAACTTCTCTGTGCCGTTTGACACTTCTTTGATTATTGGTGAGTGAAGTTTTTGTGGCCGTTATTGCTTATTTCAATATTATTCATTCTATATGACGTATTAACAAAATTGATTTAGATGTTGGATACTAGAAAAGGGGACCTTGATTAAAGTAATTTCTAGAGCTTTAAATAGTAAAAGGCGAGGGGTATCTTATGAGTGTGTAATGTCGATCCAGATTCCTATCACCCTCTTACTCGCTAATTTTGCCGCAACAAGGTAAGATAGCTTACGAAATTACCCAAATTGGCACATTAGGTTATTCCAATTTAGACCTGTTAGTAGTCAATATTTTTGGAATACCCAATCTTATAGGCAGTGGGAAAGCAGGGTTAATCACTTCCTTGATTGCCTTCCCTATTTTATAAAAAAGCTAAATATTTCGCCAACAGATCCCTGAATAGACAAATGGTCTTCACACTTCGCAAATATTTTTAAGAGACCTATCCAGCGAAACCCCTCAGATGAGAAAGGAACCATCCCCACTATGTGTCGGGGAGGACCCTCAAATAGCCGATTGTGGAACTATTACGAGGGCGGGATGATAAGTAACTAGGCTAATATAAAAATACTTAGGTTGGCGTGATAAAATTGATTTTATTTTTGAACATACTCTCCATGTACCTCTAAGCACTTGTTCCATCTTCGTTCTAAAGCTGTAATGCCCTCCATAAAATGACTTCTTTCAAGACCGGCAAAATACTCTTCTACGGCGGCAATAACTTCATCATTTGTGGCAAACTTCTGTCCACCCAAAACATTTTTTAACTTGGGGAAAAGGTGGAAGTCTGATGGTGCTAGATCAGGCGAATAAGGTGGGTGGGGTAGCAAATCATAGTTCAATTCGTTGATTTTTGCCATAGCCTTAACACAAGTGTGAACCTTTGCGTTGTTTTGATGGAAGATGATTTTTTTTTTCGCTAAACCTGGTCGTTTTTGCTGAATACATTGATAAAGCTCATCTAAAAGATTAGCGTAGTATTCTCCATTAATAGTTTCTTTGGGAAGGTAATCTATAAACAAAATTCCATTTGCATCCCAGAAGACAGAAGCCATCACTTTTCCAGCCGACTTTACAGCCATAGCTTTTTTAGGAGCCGAACACCCAGATTCAGTCCACTGTTTTGATTGAATTTTTGATTCTGGCGTTTAATGGTGAACCCATGTTTCATCTATTGTTATAAATCGACGTATAAAATCTGCTTTATTTCTCTGAAAACGATCCAAGCATGCCTTCGAGTTTCGCACCCGAATTCTTTTTTGATCGTGCGTAAGCAAACGCGGCAACCAACGGGCGGATAACTTTTTCATATTTAATTCGTCACTTAAGATATGATGTACCCGTTCTTTCGAAACACCTGTAGTGTCAGCTATTTTAGACAGCTTCAATCGTCGATCTGCTAAAACTATACCATTTCCGGAGTCGTGACGATTTTTGGACGTCCGGGGCGGGCTTCATCTTGGACACTTGTACGGCCGCGTTTAAACTCAGCCACCCAGTTTTTTACAGTGGCGTAAGAAAGAGCACATTCACCCAAAACATTCTTTAACTCTTCATAAATATCAAGCCCCTTCATATCCTTCATATAAAGAAACTTAATCACCGCTCTTTGTTCAATTTTATCCATATTGAAAAACAACAGACACAATGTATTTTCAAATGCCAAAAAATCTATAAAATATTCAAGCCACCAAATTCAAATTTAGAACAGAGATAGCCAGAGACATGTTTTTAAAAACGAGAAAGTTCTTTTTTTAATTAAAACTTTTTAAATACCTAAGGCTAGTTACTTATCATCCCGCCCTCGTATGTAAAACGCGCCATTTTACCCGAGACGTTTATATCCACTCAAGCCGCAGGCAAGGGTGGAATGGGTTTTATGGCGCTTTTCACTTCGATTGCCAGGAAATTAAACGGCGTACAAATATTGCGACAAAATCATGAATTACAATCCGCCTCCTTGGATCTAAAAAATAATATCAAGTCAGAGCAGCGAATTGCATAAAATAGACACTAGACACCCATGACCATTACTTGAGTTCCAAACCATCTTGTATAGAAAAAATATAATGTCAAATTCGAGCTCACCGAAGCCACTTGACTTGACTAATTGTTAAGTATGGGCCCGCTTTTCGCAGCGGTATGCGCGAAGCACGACGCGTACGTGCCGCGCGCGGACGTGGGCACGCTGGAGGAGATCTGGCCGGGCGCGGAGGTGCGCTTTGTGGACGCCGGACACGTGTCCGCGTACATACTGCACCAGTCGCTGTTCAGGTAAAACCAATGATTATTCATGATCTCATTTTGTATTTTTTTTTCTTCGATTTTTTATAGTGATTAACGAGGTGTTCCAAGAATACATGGAAAAATGTCAACGAGCCTACCAGTGTTAACTGTGGTGTAATGGTTTCGCACGTATTACGGAATATCAAGTATCCGGTCCGGGTTCGATTCATTCGCATGGGACCGCTAGCACTAGCATAACCGAACTATCTTTTTTAAGGTTTCGCATTCTTACAATATCATTGGGCAACACTCTACAGGTACTATTATACAAACCAGGGCCGCGTTTTATAAAGCTACAAGTTACAATTTACAAGCGGAAGTCCCTTTCTAACAAAAGATGATAGAAAGAGGTTTCCGCTTGTAAATTGTAATTTGTAGCTTTATAAAACACGGCCCTGGGCAGTGCTGATAGCTTACTTGGGTGGCCTTAACCAAGATACAGCCATATCACACCAACGTTGGAAAATATATGTATCTTCCACCGGTCGTGGCGGCCACCCACGGTTTATTTGGACGCTTTTCGTGTTATCCACGAATAAAGCTGCAACTACAAACAAACTAGCTGCCCCACGCCAACCAAATTTCAGGACTATCTAGACGTAAAGTAGCTTTCCAGTGAAATATTAACAACTTCTCTTTTACAGGTCTTGCATAAAGGAAGCATTCGAAAGGTCGAAGAAACGGTGGAAAGACGGCAAACATGTTGACTGACAATAGTTCACATCGGGAACTAAATTATAATTAATTACATACACTTGCCCCCTAGCACAACGGTGTCACACAATGAGACTGAAGAGTTTATTGCTTTTGTCCGCGATAAAAATGGGGTGATGACTGTTTGTACTTTAAGACCAGCTTGCACCGATCTGGGTTAGACACTAAACCGGAGTTAACTTGACGTACCTATTTGTACCGTCTGACGTAATATTAATTAACCCCGGGTTGTTTAATCCTGGTCGGTGCAAGTCGGCCTAAGTCTGCGTCTATGGTGGGCGGAAAATGTTATGAGTTAACATTAACCCCTCTCGCTGTTCTCATTCTCAACCTAAAATATGACGACACAGGTTTGCTATCTCAGAGATACCGCGTCCCAATTCATACCATGAAACAGTGATATGATAAGCTTATGAAAATAAAGTAATGCTTTGTCGTTGTCCGTTTTTCGTCTTCTGTAGATTCAGACTAAAACAAATGACAACTTGATTGTGAAGTAAGTTTTAAGTAAAATATGCGGTAAGGATAGGACAATATTTTCATACTGATGTTATATGGGATCTATGTTCAGACTCGAAAACTCTAGTCTCGTTAAGTTTTCAGTGGCGACATATTTTTTAAAACAAGACCCGACTTACCGTGGATTTTAGAAGTGTCAGTCCAACCAATCAAAACACCTATCGTGCTAAATAGCGCTGCCCTGTGTGCATGAAAGAGGCAACGATTGAATAATAGCGACAGGTTCCGATCTATGCAATTTGTGGCCTCTAACCGCCGCTCTGAGGGACGTTATTAATGTTAACCTTGAAATTTAAAGTGCTCAATAATATTAAGAAAAAATAAAGTCTTGTCTTTGGATGCATTTACTTAAGTTCCAAATGCGTATTATAGTATGAACCAAACTTAAACCTTTTCCAGGCATAGTGCAATAAGCAACCACATAAGTATAATAACAATTTCAACTCTAACACCAAGATTTAAAATTCAAATCAAATTGAAGTTACTAGAATAGTAACTTGTCTTAAAATTATTGAGAAATATTGTGAATATACATTTAGTTTATTGCTAAGCCGCCTAGATTGGTGCAGCCTGGAAAAGGTTTAAACGTGAATATTACGACTTCGCTACGTAGTCACAAAAATAATATATCACTACGTTTTACGTAGTCAGACAACTTGTGCCTAGTGACATATTTACCAAAAACGCATAGCTCATTTTGGACCCGATTTCTGTTCCTAAGATGCCCTAAGGGGGTAGGCCGTCCTCTAGTATTGACGGGCAAAGTTATAATTATCCAAGAAGGAATGTTTGACTTCTTTTTTAAAGAGTCTATGATGGAACCCCTGGCCTTTTAATCGAACGGAGATCCTGCATAAATTGCATGATAGGTGTTGTAGAAATTGTAGGCACGTGTATGTATAGCTTTACTTATGAATTTTTTGTACAAATTAGCCATATATTAGCTTGTGCTGTGTTCAAGCAGAGAGTGATGCATTGTTATTAATTTTAATATTTCTGTCTAATAATAGCTCAATGTCGTGTTGAAGTTGATTTGTTTAACCGGAATATTTTATTAGATAGAGTAAATATAACAAAGATTTTAGGATATATGGAATAAAGTAAATAACAAAAATGTTCGTGTTTTCGCGAAACAATCCTAGTTGTTTACTAATTAAAAGCCCCAGTGCAAGGTAGTGCATGCGCCTCTTATTTATTGTTAATAGAAATCGTTATCTGTTACAGTTTTGTTTTTACATAGTTTTACTGGAACAGTGTGTACATAAGGTATAACTATTCTCTTTTGAGCTGCGAAGTTATAATTTTTATAAATAAATATTTTTACGTTTAACATTGTTTTCTTATTTATAATTATAACCTTGGCTGTACTATAAGATGGAAAATTCAAAGCAAAAAGTTGATTTACCAGTTTGTGAATTATGCGGTGCACTGGAAAATTTCCAAACACTTATTAGTGCAATGTATCCGAACATTTGAAACGTCGATCCACTCTATTAGGAGATAACTTCACCTTCTGGAGACGAATAAAAAACGTTGTATAAAACAAATATGTAATCTTTTAATCTTCATCAATCACACCGCAGCGTTGAAACAAAATAAATATATCTTGGAACCCACCATTATTGAGAAACAAAAAACGGCCGTTAAAACTTCGCCAATCCGGTGCTGGATATTACGAGTAAAATAGAAAAAAAGAATTACAAAACGCTGTTACGTTTGAAAACATTGCGAGAGTACTATAGGTAGGTTTTGTCGCAGACAATACAAATATTTCTTTCTCACTACTAAGCGTGTAAGCTCGAGTAAAAGCGGAACCCCTGTGGCGTGGGTCGATTTGTGTGGAACGTGCGTAGCGTGCGCCGCAATGGGGTTTGCCGAGTTGGTGGGATCACATTTAAATGGGTACCGAGAGGGATGCACCTCCAACGGTATGCAATAAATACTAAAGAGCAAGCATCATTGTCTTTGGTGCAAGAATGATTGACAGCATTTACTGTTTTTGCATTTGCACCACGGTTAACAACGTCTGTGTCAAGTGAGAGACTTTTACCTCTTGATTAAATTAGTAATAACTCTCGAAATATTTTTAAACAGCAGCCAATATAAATACAACTTACGATTAAGTTCACATTATATGATCAACACTTTATGCCTAGGTAATACAAAAAGAGTTAGGTGTGTAAACAGGTCATGTTTACCACTTTAGGGTAATAGATACCGGCTCTATATTTATTTATACAGCTATGCTTTAAACCAATCTAGTAATTCAGTGTAATCTAGAATTAGACTTAACTTTAAGTGTATTTATACAAATTAAAATATGTTATTTCTAGTTTTTGAAGCCAAAGCTGTGCTTCGTTAGAAGTGCTATTAAATTCACTGAATTAATAGACTAATTCAAGTTTTAATTAAATCAAATACAGAGGTACCTACATACAGTATGTATGCTAAGATAAATCCAAAACAAGTTTGGCCGAGCAAGGAAGTGTGCTATCCTGCATACGGAATAAGCAAATGAGCAAGACAGCACTTTCTTGCCCACAGTATCGGCAGACCCCCTAGCCAAGACACAAATTATAATAAAATCGCTCACGCGTACCTTGTTTGTGTCTCGGCTAAGAGCGCTGTAAACTTAGCGTTAGTAGTATCAAAATCCCACTGATGATAAATGGGTCATTCAACTTTTAAGAGTAACTCGTTGCCATGGTGACGTCTCCTCGGTCACTCATGAAAGATTTTCTAGGGTACAAATCCACCAAAGGGAAGGAGTTGAAACTATCTCCTAAGCATGCTAGAACAATGCATGACGACCATTTTTTTAAGCAACTGCATCACTGTTGTCATTTGAGTGACGAGAAAAAATAACAACATTTGAAAGTCGATTGACCCGAATAGCTCGTTTTCAGCAGGTCTGTGAATTAAATAAGAGTGTGTGCCTATTGGTGTAAGACAAGCCCATGACTTGGGACAATGATTCTGAGATGATTCATTGGTCATCACATTTTGTTCATTGACAAGAGGGATGACAATAGCTGTCAAGTGTTGGTAATTGAGTATTATCGTTTATGAGTTGAGAATCAAGAATGAAGCATCATTTTAGTTCTATGTGAGTGCAGTAACATCAATGCAATAAAAATATTGCTTGAAAATCAAAGTAAGTATTCAAATGCCCGATTATTTGCAAGATAAAAAATTTAAAGAGTGCACACATAAAAATAGTATTAATATCAAATTTCAATTCATATTTTCATTAAAAACTTTGGAACCCTCGAATACTCCTATGAACACTTGACCCTATGCGTCATTCCCCTAATCAATATAACATCTACCATCCCCATTATCATAACAAACAAAGTAATGAAACGGTCAGAAAAACGTAGATTACCGACTCGTTAGTAAAAAAACTGTATAACCATAATCCCAGTCTGCGATCGTCCTAAACCATATAAAAATTGAGTTCAACCATCTATAACTACGAAGGAGAATCCATCCTTAATCGTAATAAGTAGTAAACAGGATCCTAACCTGAAATATCACTTTCCACCTAAACAGTGATTATTGCTATCCCGAACGACTAAATTTTGTTTTACTAAAGGGATAAATTTTGAAAATTTTCATTTTAGGCTAGTATCGTACATATTTATACTACTTAACAGCTCGGTCACGAGTGCGCGACCGGCGGCGGCGCGGCGAGCGGACCCTCTGTCCATCAGACGGTTGTAACACTCACCACACAGCGGCTAATTTTTAAAGACATCCAATCTATTAATAAAATGCCCGCCGCGCCGCGCCGTAATACAATCAAGTATAGCTCCTTTTCACATCCACACCGTACCTAACGCGCGCGCATATTAAATTTCGTTAAATATTCTTATGTAAAAAAGGGGAGAGTTGTAATCTGTAATCGCTTACGTCTAGTGCTAGTGCTAATCCTATTTCTTGAGCAGCAGGGATCTGAAGTCACTGTTGCTGAGCGGCCGCGCGTCGCCGTTGTGCGCGCCGTTGGCCGCTTTGGACGTGGACGGCTTCTGGAGCACGCTCGGGATGAAACTGCTGAGTTGCGTTCGTCGCCTGTCGGCAGTAAATAAGGAGGAGGTAAGTTATTTGAAAGAAGTTATCCGTCGCGCTAGCCGGGATTCAATCACTCACTTCGCAGAAATCTTATCTTCCATCATACATTATGATTTAAAAATAGTCACTATACTGGAAACTATTATTTAGTTAGTCTTAAACCCCACTACGTATCACCAGGGGGAGGGGGGGGATTTAAAAAGTTGCTAAAAAACATCACGTGATGCATGAACGCCTCCGAAGCGTCATCGATATGTCGCGGTAAGCGGGGAGCGCTGCGGAAGTTAGGGGATATTTCATCCCCCAGTGTATACCCGTATTAATTTAAATTGATTTAGACATTTATTTCTGCTATTCTTTTGGTTAATTTTAATTTTGGTTTTATTTATCTTAATTTAAATTTAAGACATTTTAATGATTTGTACTAATTCTAATTACGAAATTTAATGGTTATGGGCTCTGTTGGTTGAAAAAATATATTTTTTGTTTTATGAATAGTGCGGGTACTCACATGCCCCCGCCCGCGTCCCGCTTGGGCTGGCCGAGGCTGGGCGCGGCGTCGGCGCGCGGCGGCGGCGCGCTGACCGCCACCTCTATCTTCCTGTCGGCGACCAGCAGCCCGTTCGTCTTTTCGACCGCTGTGGCTGCTGACGCCTCATCTTCGTAGTCTATGTACGCGAGGCCTTTCGGTTTGCCATCCCTGAAAATATTACAGAATGATTTGTTTGGAAGCGTATTTTGTTTAAGAATACGAGTGCAAAAAAATATTGACCTCTTAACACGTTCGCTGTCTAAGGGGGCTAGCACGCGTGCTATTTTGTCCCTTGTCGCTCAGTGCGTCCTTCACTGATTCCATCACTATGAAAGGGACGCACTGCGCGTCAAGCGACAAAATGGCGCGCCGTGCTACATGTGCAGAGTCCCTACTCCGGCCCCAATGATGACCCGCGCAACTGCTCAGCAGGGATCCATGTTTCCACAATAAAATCAATGTTTGACTTGTAAATTATTATTATTATTTTTTTATTTATTATTTTTTGTATTGTTGTTATTGTACAGAATTAGGAATGATTATTTGACATTTTATTTATTTTTTAATATATTATTATTATTTTGTTTTTGACATATGGGTATTTTGGTAATAATTGTAATATTATTTCAATCATTTGCATGTCTGCATGCCAGCTGAATACACTGGACAAAATGCTGTACATACATCTCAGATCTGTACAACAAACTGTATTCTAGCAAATAAACATTTCTTTCTTTCTTTCTTTAAAATTTTTATAATATATCAGAACACCCGTTCCTATCCGTACCTATCTGAAACACTAAAAACCATTGACCGAATTTTATTTGTCCGTAATTTTCGTTTGCCCTAATGCATTTTTTTTTTCTTAAACTAAATATTTCAGGATTTTTATAAAACTAACCTAACCTAAAGGGTTCTAACACGATGGTTTCGAAATACTTATTTTCAGAAAAAAATGCATTCATTCAGACAAATAAAATTCGATCAATGGTTTAGTGTATGAGATAGATTAGATTACCATCAAAACGATATATCGCATGGGGTCAACGATCGTGTTAAGAGGGCTGAACCGGATACCCACTACACCTGCCAAGACAGTAGGCGAAAAATTACACGTTTGCTCTCAATAGAGTGACAAAGTCATAGTAAACATCAACAAAGGTTAAATTTTAAATTCAATAAAAAATAATTTACATTACCCAGTTACAACAGAGGGCCGATTAACAGACAAAATATCGCTACATGGCATTAGTATCGTGATGCCTCTGACACTTATTAAGATTTTTTTTCTTTAAGGGATAAGTTCGCCTTTGTAGATGTGTGCTATCTTGTCACTTGTTAATTTTCTGTTTTATACAATAAAGAGTCTTACATGCATGCACTTTTGTCACTTTTGAAATCAGCTTATAAGCATAACTCACTTGGCTATCTAGGCCAGGGTCACTAAAACACAGAAACTACTCACTTAAACGTGACCACTCTCACGTCGCTGAGCTTCCCAAACTTGTCAAATATCTCTGTGAGGTGCTCCTTGGTGCAGTGCGAGTAGGGCAGGTTCCGCACGAACAGTTTGTTCTTCTCTGTCGTGGTCGCGTATTTGAATGCGCCCTTTGATTTGGAGGCCGAGTAGAGCGAGAGGAACATGGGCCGTCCGTCGAGCGGCGTCCTGTCGTGCTTCATCGCCTCGTCTACCGCTTCCTGTGGACAAACTGATGTTTATTAAACTTTTTAAATACTCACTAACACATGAGTATAGTCAGCAGCAGAAGTAGCTAAGCAGCCGAAGCGGTCACAATGATCTAAGCACGGCTTTATTGTTACATATATAAGAGCTTGTGTAGACCACTTCGGTTGCTTAGCTACTTCTGCTGCTGACTGTAAACAGAAAAAAAAATATTGCTAAAAAAATTGTGAAAAAAAAAGACAAGTACTCCATTCAGATCATACGCTGACGTTTATAAGAGAAAATGTTGAGTTACCCGAAAAAATAAATCTCGCACTGGGGTTCGAACCCGGACCTCCACCATACCCGGGCGCGCGATTCCTAAATGTTATTTTTTAAGAATATTGCTTGCTCCACCGCTTATGGTAACTGTAAATTATAATTCTAGTACTAATTATATTTTTTAATAAACTCACCGAAACATGAATACACAGAAAAACCAGAAAAAATACCAACCCCGGGAATCGAACCCGGAACCTCGACACTCCGGGTCGCGTGCCCACCCGGAGTGTCGAGGTTCCGGGTTCGATTCCCGGGGTTGGTATTTTTTCTGGTTTTTCTGTGTATTCATGTTTCGGTGAGTTTATTAAAAAATATAATTGATACTCACGGGAAGACCGTAAAAATAAAAAATAAAAAATTGGAAAAATAAATAAAAAAATACAAAAAGATTTTCCAATTGAGATCATGAATTCTAGTACTATTTAGTATTTATTGCGTTAAATCCCGCCCCGGCTCCGGCCCCGGCTCCTGCCATCTGAGAAGTTATTTTTTAGCCACCTGGGGGACTAATACGAAATTCGAAAATCGAAGTTCGTATCGTAACGTCCCGCTCACACTAAGTAATATTAGCGTGAGCGGGACGGCACGACACGAAGTTGGAATTATGCACTTCGTAGTTGCCTGTGGAGGGTACGTACCGGCGTGGTGTACTGGCAGTAGCAGATGGACCCGCCGAACTGTTTGACGCCGACGCGCACTCGCATCGACGCAACCTCGCCGAACTCCGATAGCTTCGCGCGGAGATTTTGTTCGTTCACTCTGCAATAACAATTGGAAGATTTGAAAAGTTAAAATCCCCCGAATTTAATTTGTTTCAAAATCCAATATCTCAAAAAACGCTAAAACGATTTTGATGAATCATAGTCAAGAACTATCTAGATTAACCCATCGTAGGCGGGAAGTAAAAAAAACTGTATTCAAGTCTCTTTTATTTTAATATCTATTACATACCATACATATTGGAGATTGCAAAAATATATAAAAAGATAGCCTTAAATTTGGCAATGGATCCTTGACTTACGCTTACGAGGGGTTAAACCAGGTTTCGACAGAAAAAAACCGCGGCTAAATTGGTCAAGCCGTTAAGGAGCTACGGTACCACAAACAGAGACACAGAGATTAAGAACAGAATGCTTCATAAACATTAGTTCGCTACAGTGTTAGTGAATTACACAGTTCGCATGCTAAAACAAGTACATCTTTTATCAATAAACATCGGAAACCTATTTCCAAAGCAGCGATTGTAGTTCGCTATAAAATCGCGACCAAGTCGTTACGTGCAAGTAAAGTGATGTTATAATATTTTTTTACACTTGTTTCTAAAATACGGTATTTTTTTGTTTTATTTTCTAATGATAGAGTGAGGTTTCTTTGTCTAATCTATCTGTGGTTACGTATTGTAAGAGATAATGTAACTTAATTTTAGAAAAAAATACTTTGTGCCAAATTCCTTGCGGCGCATTCTTCGTGGCAATCATGGTCTTTCAGAAAGCGCTGGTAGACTAAAAAAATGACGTATAAAAGAGCATTCAACTGCGTATTTGCTGAATAAAATTTTGAATTTGAAAGACACTGACTTGAAGTCCAAGTTGCTGACGAAGAGCGTGCAAGCCTCGCGGCTGTTGGCGCTGCCCTGGCTCGCCGTGCGCTGCCGCTTGCTGCCCGACCCTGCTAATAACACAACCTTGCATTAACGCATGTACTTAACAATAAAAGGGTCATACTATATGGGGATAGAAGGAATGAGAGTTTTTCGCTGCTACCAATGATTGCTCGAACGGTGTTGGTAGATGGTAGAGCGTCACCACGATATGGTGGAGGTCTAGGTTTGAATCCCATTTCGAGAATTCATTTTTCTTGTAATTTTTTCTGTCCGAGATTTATGTCGCGTTACAAGACAACTTATGCCGGTTAGGACATTCATTTCATGTCAAAAATCGAGATTGCTCTTATTAGAGCGAGATGGACTAGCATTGTGTCCAACTTCTTTACGGTCCCGGATGCTGAGAATATATGATGCAAAGGATGTAGGTCATTACGCCTAGATTACGCATTACGCTTCCATTAATCCATCTCCTTTACCTATACTAAATCAGCGTGCAGGTGATTAAGTATTGCGTCGTAGAAGAATCATTTAAAACTTCAACCACTTACCTTCGCTGCTACCATCCTCGTCGTGAGATCTCTTCAAGACCCCGCTTTGTCCAGCCTTCACTTTCTCATCCACTTCCATAGCGCCGTCCTTTTTCCTCTTAGCCCCGCTCTCCTGCGCACTTTCATCAGACTTTCTCTTTCCTTTATTTGGTTTGTCGTCTTCCTTCTTCTTTTTCGCATCGACTTTGGATTTTTTGTTCTGCGCTGGCTTGCCTTTCTTCTGGTTCGTCATTTTGTCTTTCATGGCTTGGTAACTTTCGCGCCATTCCTTCAGTTTAGCCTGGAAATTGTAAAATTGAATTAGAAGTGACCAGTCCTTAAATTCAACAAGTATTTTAAGTCCCTTAAGTACTAGTAGTAGTACTCCTCGAAATAATGCTACAAAAACTAAATGAAAGACATAAGGCAAATTGGTATCCTTCGACAGTAAAAATAACGAAAACGAAGCAGACAGAAGAATTAAACTTGCTTGGCAAAAATACTGGTTGAATAAAGAAATCTTAAAAGGAAACTATGACCCCAAAACTAAAAAGATTGTAATGGATTCCTCCATTCTCCCCTGTTTGACCTATGGGTGTCAAACATGGGTGTACACCGAAAAGGTTAAAAACAACGTCTTGTCCTGACAACACGCAATGGAAAGAAGCCTCTTAAAATTGAGAAGGATACATAAAAAAGAAATACAGACATCCGGAGGAAAACAAAACTAACCGATGCGTTACAGTTTAGTCTGAGGCAGAAATGGCGATGGGCTGGTCATATAGCAAGATACAAGGACAAGAGATGGACCCTTTTAGTAACTAAATGGCTAGGCCCGTTAGGAAAAAGGAGTGTGGGGATACAAAGGAAAAGATGGACCGATGATATAACAGAGATTGCGGGAAGGAATTGGATCAACATTGCCACAGATAAATGCAAATGGAAAGAGATGGAGGAGGCTTTTACCCGAAGGGATCACACATTATAAAATAATTACTCAAATTTTAAGTAGCAAAGTATAATGTAGTTGTGTGAGAAACAGAGCTATAATAATAATAATAATTGTACTCCTCTCAGAGCAGCAAAATGCATAACTGTTATTAAAATGTGTAGTTGGCACACGAGCTAAAAATATTCTGAGTTACTACATTGTCTTCAATTGTTATAAGTTATAATATCCATTGAGTTAAAAGCATGAAAACCAGGAGTGAACCCGACTCACACGGCCTGTTTCTACTGTTTTTTTTTTATATTGAAAGAGGGACTCAAACGAGCAAGCAGGTCACCCGATGGTATGCGGTCACCGCCACCCATGAGAACCAGCAACCCCAAGAGAGTCACTAGTCCATTGCCTCTAGCTAGGGATAGAGGAAAGGGAGGGGGGGGATCGGGCCTCCGGCTTTCACATTGGCCGAACGAAACGCAACAGGGGTGCTGTTGCTTCACGCCGATTTTCTACGAGAGGGTGGTACTCCCACTACATTCCGATCTAAATCAAATGAAATTTATCAAAAGTGTGCAACTCTCCAATCTCATTTTACGGCCATTTGTTCAACGAAGTCGTGCCCTTCACAAACTGAGTTTGAACGGCTTGTCCGTGCGCGTGCCCTGGCGGGGCGGCCCTCACCTCGCACAGGTCGGCGCACTCGCGCGCGGTGGCCAGCTGGCCGCAGTCGCGCTCCAGGTCGGTCCACAGCCGCGCCGCGGCCGGCGGGTAGTCCGTCACGAACCTAAGGACGCAAGGTGTATCGAAGTTACAAGATATCGTCGATATATCGATCAAATATACGTCGAATTAAGTCGATATCTATATATCAGTGTATCATGGCAATATTTTATAGAGAAGCGGGAACCTCCTCCTATTCTATGCCATCCGCAGCGAGGTTCAACCAGTCCACACCAGAAACAGTACGTATCGTACTAAATACTAATGATGCAGATTGTTCAGTGAAATCTAAATCATCACTTAAAAAAAGCATAAATATATCCAAAAAGTCCTTATAGTTTTAAAAAGCGTTCATCGATTTTGTAGAATAGGATTCCGGTTCGGATGAATTGAACTTGACATAAGAAGCACCATTGATGGCCGAAGTACTTTTTAAATCCGAATTCTAGACTAAATGCTCGCAAACTGTAATTTATTATCCGTAAAAGATCAATAATTAGTATTATAAAATAAAACAGAAATAATAATAATAAAAATGAAAAAAACTAATTTAGAAGCGAACTAATTTAGAGGTCTCGAATTTCGATTTTGGACGGACTCTTTTGATATTCCGTATCGATATTTTGAGTTTTGGCCGTCAAACCACCAATATTTATCGGTTATATCATTGCATCACGAACCGTAACGCTCGCCGGTGCAACTCGCGCAGCTTGTTCTCGGAGAGCGAGGGTTCCCGGTGGGACTCCAGGTTTATGAACGCCTCCCAGTATTTTGACATCGTTTTGTTCTCGCCATATTCTGAAATTAAGCAAACATGTTTCTTAATGAGGCAGGCAACACTAGATTTGTTCAAGTTCACCATTTGAAACAAATGTCACTCAACGTTCGAGGTGTACAGGACACAAGTTACTATGGTGTAAGCAGCGATTAGAATCAAAATTTCTACCACGGACAAAACAATCAACATCCCAGCTGATTCAGCGTAAATAACATCTATCAAGCTTGTTAGATAAAACTCAAGAAGCCAATTCCGCAATGAAAGTGGTTTTCGACAATTTCAACAACAGTTAACAAGTAATGGCAGTACTGTACTCACTGAATATCTCTTCAAAGATCTCTTTCCCCTGTTTGGGATCCTTCATCCGGTTGTACTCGAGCCGCGCCCAGTACAACGGCACTTCGCAGTCGTTCGCCTCCTCGCCCCACGTCTGTAAACAATACACATTTACCCTGTTATTCATAAACCTATATTAACTAAAATGCCGTTAAAGTTCGTTTGTCCTTTTTTGTCACGTTGACATTTCCGTTAGTAAGAAGAGGACAAAACCTATTTTAGCTAATAGAGGCTTGAGTGACGTTTATGAATAAGGCCATTAGTGTCAGCAGGCGGGCAACCCAGGAGACAACAGCGACACGGTTACTTAGAAAGACGGTCCTAATGTGTACTACTAGCATGCTTAGTAAAGAATCGGCTTATAACTGTCTCAAGTTCTAACTTATGGTGGATTTGTGCCCCAGAAAACTAGTTTTAATGAGTAGCCCGGAGGACGTCACCATGGCAACGAGGGACTAGTTGATTGACAAAGGTTTACACCATTTTTTGCCATTAAGCACCTATAAGTTAACATAACTTTTCTAAGTAATATAGATAGTTATGTCATTACTTGATTTGTGTTGCTCGTTCTCTGTGACTTAACTATGAACTGCTTTGTTTTTTTTTTGTATCTATGTGTGTTTCGTATATTCTCCACAATTTCTTGTTTTCGAACCTACCCGCATTTAATAAGCAAAATGTTTTCAGCCGGGTATAGAGGGCTGTACTGAAAAACAGCGCTGTGATCATGCGCGCCCGCACGCACGCACCCACAGCACACGCTGAGTGCAATCCTTTTGCCACAATTGGTTTGATAATTCAGAAATTATGCGGTTTTTTTATTAATGTACGTTTGTATTCCAAGAGTGTCAATAAAGTATTATTCTATTCTATTCTAAGTTACTCTTGTACCTCAGCCAGCGAATCCCACGCTAGTCGGAAAGTGCGTCGCAGGCGCTCGACATCGGGCTCGTTGTCGAAGGCTGTGCAGCGCCGGAGCGCCTCTAAGTAGCCCAGCCAAAGGGCTTCCGCCTGCTTGTAGCTCTCCATGCCCTTGGATAGCGCCGTCTCGAATATGGATTTGACCTAGAATAAGAATGTAATCTGTTTATTTCTGTACAGTTCAGTATTATTATAAAATAAACCTAAACTAACTCATAGAGTCCTACAGGATAATCATTAAAAAAATCCTGGATTTTTTACGGTTTCAGAGAAAACGACAGTAATGACTGGTGATAGATTATATCAAACATTACATTAGGATTAAAAAATTTCGTCGAAACAAAAGAACCCCTAATTAACGATTTACCTAGAATAGAATTCGGTGTTTCCGCTCACTCTTTCTTGCTTACTATAAGAACCCCTATTATTTTGTTTTACCCCGAGGCCCCTGCATGTTATAAGATGACCCTGATAATATTAGTAGAACATTCACAAATGTATTCTATGGGTGTAATAGTGGCCACTAATGCCATTATTCATAAACGTCACTCAAGCCTCCATTAGTTAAAATAGGTTTTGTCTTCTTCATACTAACGGAAATGTCAATGTGACAAAAAAGGACAAGCTTTAACGGCATTTTTAGTTAAAATAGGTTTATGACTAGTAGGGTAAGTATTTTAATCGTTATATAAAAATCATATTAAACAGTAACTAATGTATATTTTTTTAACTAACAGTCACACAAGGCTTTTGTTTTTATTTACGCTAATAATCAATTAAGAAGTCAGTCGTTTCACTTATTTCAATAAACTGTTTGATATAATTTTCACGCAACACTCAAAATCCTTAGCAGCCCCTATCTCCCTTGCACCGACCTCATCGATCCCCTTGTCCTCGTGCTCGGCCTGCTGCATGGCCAGCAGCCAGAAGGCGGCGCGGCGCGGGCGGCGGCGCGTGCAGGCGGCCAGCACGCGCGCATGCGTGGCGCGCGACGAGTGCGCGGCAGAGTGGCGCGCGAACGCCTGCAGCAGCCGGCCACATGACTCGCACGACACGCACTCGTACGTCGCGCGGTCAAACACCACCTGCAACGGACTTATATTGCACTGGGGAAATCATATCATTGTGTTCAGGCGATGGCGATTACTTTAAACGCAGTAAACAAAAAAAATTGGTTGGAACCAGATATTTTCAGGACGGTCTCATTTTTCTTTTATACGACAAGCAAGGCAAACGAGCAAATTGGTCACCTGATAGTAAGTGATCACCACTGCCCTTAGACCATATTGCCAATCTAGAGAGCTAAGATGAAATGCCTCTCGTGGCCGTAATTACACCAGCTGTCTTACTCTCCACACCGGAAAACAACAGTGCAAGCACTGCTGCTTAGCGGCAGGATTCGCGAGTAAGATGGTGGTAGCAATCCGGACGGAACTCGCACAAGGTCCTACCAACCGCGAAACTAAATTTCGTGGAAGAATGTTACTCCAATCCAAACATTGAATTGATGTAAACCAGATCACTTCAAGAAGATTTTTCCCATGTTTGAACTAGTGGTTCTACCCGGTCGCGTTTTTTGTCAACAATGATAACTCACCCCCATGTAATCCGATTGCCAGTTTAGCAAAATATATACATACCTTGAGTATTCCATTACTGTCGCAATCGGCATACTTTTCTTCTTGTGATAGTTCCTTCACCTTATCAATATACTCTTCATAGACTTTGATCTTTTCTTCAGGATTTCTAAGAAACATTAAAACATAAATTCTGAGTAAACTAATCATTCAATATTTTTCAGCTATAAAGTAAAAAAAAATAGGCCCAACCCCGAATAAATAAACAGCTTCGAATATCGCATACAGCTTATACCAACTCGCTTTAAGATGATCCCTGTGACACTTGATACGACAGCTCCTGTAGTATGGGGTTATAAAAAAAAAATCCTTTTCCCTTTTTGATTTGTGACTTTATTAACATCATACTGAAACGACACTGGTATATTTGAAGCGCTCGTGGCCGTAATACCCACAGTAGCGAAATACCAGATTGCCGGATACACCGGATTCTTTAAATATCGCATTCCCAAAATACCAGATTTTCTTTTTACTGCTTTAAAATCAGATTACTAAAATGACCATATTTTCAATACATCATGTTTCCGTTCATACCACATTCTCAAAATCTCACAGTTTGAAAAAAACAGATTTCCTATACACTAGATATTCAAAAAACCAGATTTTCATAATACAATATTCTCGAAACAACTTGACCCCACATGACCATGATCACGTTATACTTGATTACTAAAACAACAGATTACCATAAAACCAGATTTTCAGTACCCCAGGCTTTCAAAATACCATTTCCCCAGAATATCGGATGTACGGTCAGTATGTCAGGTAAACTTAGGGATATATTTACTGACCGAACGAACGAAGTCTCCGTTTCAGGTTGGACAAAAATTCTTTCGTATTACCGGTTGCTCGCATGTCGCATTTCTCAACCGATTTTCTTGAAATTTTATGATCAGGTTCGCTAATTATATAGATTTTTGTAGATTCGTTCTTAGGATTTTTTTAAAGAAAAAAATAAAATAAAAAATGACCAAAAATTACCCAATCTTCGAAAAAAACTTGTGATCCGATACGATAATTATATAAGTAGTTTTGTTTTTAACGGACTTCAAAAAAGGAGGAGGTTCTACGTTCCATTGTATGTATGTTTTTTTTTTTTTTTTTTAATGTATGTACATCGATTACTCCGTCAATTGTAAACCGATTTTGAAAATTGCTTTTTATTCGAAAGGATATACTTCTGAGGTGGTCCCATTGCCACCAAGTCATGATCTCATGATGGGATCCCAGGGAAATCGAGGGCAACCCTCAAATTTTATAGGCATGTACTATGTGTTTCATATATTTTCTAAGGCTATTCAAGTATTTGCGTCTGGCAGTCATCATCTCATGTTGATGAGCTGATGATGGAAGGTACAACTCCTTAACGGTTAGGAGTTGGAGGATAATTCTAAAAATGTTAAATCAACATAAAATTGTGAAATAAAAATCTTTTAACAAAAAAGTAAAACCGCCTTCAAAAAAAACCTTAGAAACATTTTTTTTAAATAATCGTCTAAAGCCTAAAGTTTTATGGCCTAGCACTAAGTAGTAGGAACATGAAGTCGGTGCTTCATACAAAGATTATTCCACTCGCACCGCACCGACTTCATATTTCTGCTACTTAGTGCTAGGCCATAAAACTTTAGGCTTTAGAGGATTATTTTACGTTTTTTTGAAGGCGGGTAAAACCGCCTTCAAAAAAACCTTAGAAAAAAAACGTAAAACAAAAAAATAATAATGACACATGAGAAAGCTGATAGACGGGAGGCGCCTTTGGCTTATCTATGCCAAGGAGAATAGAAAATTATGGAGTGTCAAAGCCCTTATTTTGAATCGTTCTAGAAATTAACGAGAGATGGCGCCATTCCATGTCGTAGCCAACTTTGAATCGGGATTATTTCTCCCATTTGGAAGCCAGCTTCCAAACCTGGCTACGAGATGGGACTAAAGGGAAATGTCCAAGTCCGACTAATTCGGAAGTTTAATATTTTAGTAAGTAAGTTTAGATTTTCTGTATTCCGGTTTATTATGTCTCTAATGTTTTTATTTTATTTTTAGACTGACATTTACTTTAATTCTTTTACAAAAAAAAATACAAATGCGTGTGGACACTTGTGGTCTAGATGGCGTAGTAAGTAAAAAAAATGGTCGACAATTGCATATAAACTGGTCCTTAAAGGCCGGCAACGGACTAGTGACTCTTGGGGTTGCTGGTTATTATGGGTGGCGGTGATCGCTTACCTGACCCGCTTGCTCGTTTGCCTCCCTCTTTCAATAAAAAATAAAAAGAAATAAATGAATTAGCGCATCTCTCGTTCATTTTTGAACTAAATATTGGAGAACGATTCAAAGTATGGGCTTTGACACTCCATAAATATACTTCAGTACTCAAAAGAAAACAGGGGCCACAACCACAAATTACGTGAAAATTATATTAAAACTGTCAATACACAATAATAATTAGTGTAGTGTAATAAAAAAAAGGAAAAAGGAGTGTGGGGAGACAAAGGAAAAGATGGACAGATGATATAACAGAGATTGCGGGAAGGAATTGGATCAACATTGCCACAGATAAATGCAAATGGAAAGAGATGGAGGAGGCTTTTACCCGAAGGGATCACACATTATAAAATAAGCACTCAAATTTTAAGTAGCAAAGTATAATGTAGTTGTGTGAGAAATAAAGCTATAATAATAATAATAATAATAACGACGCAGCTTGTGGCGAGCTGTTGGGGAAAAGCGACCCCACGTACCCGAGTGCTCCCGGGGAAGCCCCTGTCCCTCATCTCCACCTTGCCTTTGTTAGCCGGGAGGAGTGAGCACTGACGAGGGACAGGTCCCCCACCTCTGACTTGCTTTAATCGGCCGGCCAGAGTGGAGTCGCGAGAGCTATACGCTCGAGGGTAGATGTGAAAACATAAGTGGCAAGTTGGCTATACGTTTAAAGTCCAGTGACACCTCTCTACCCTTAGCCCTCCGCACCGGCGTTGCTCCTAGGCCATTTTTATATGTCGCTCATATGAGGGCCCGTCTAACGGAAGGCGAGTCACCGTCTACCAATATCATCTTCGATTGAGTCATTTTAATTTGGTAGACGTACGGCGGTCTCAATCAATAGTCTAGTAGTTAGCCCATGATTTTCCTCCCCATAGTCCATTACACTTTAGGTCCCATCGATTTACAATAGTACGAATACGGCCGAATAGCCTAGTTGTTAGAGACCCTGACTATGAAGCTTGACGTCCCGGGTTCAAATCCCGGTCGGGGCAGATATTTGTATGATGAATATGAATGTTTGTTATCGGGTCTTGGGTGTTTAATAAGTATGTTTATCCGTTGTCTGGTACCCATAGTACAGGCTTTGCCTAGTTTGGGACTAGGTCAATTGGTGTCAAATTGTCCCATGATATTTATTTATTTATTTATTTTATTTATAGTCCCTACACCTGGCGGGTGCTGTCTCTGAGTGTGTCCCTATGGCGCGGTCAGGGACAGCGTCCGCTCGATTTATCCCTCACTTTTCATTAAATTGTCAAAAAGGCCGCTACGCGTTGGCTTCGGCTCCGCACACGCCACCCAAAGGTCCGGGACACTGTTGTCCCGTGAATGGGTGCGACATACAAATAATAATAATAAAAAAATACATTTACAGTTGATTTTATTGCCTGACCATACTTTTGTTCTTTTGAAATCCAGTATCAGTAAAACTCTGGTATTTTGAGAATCTAGATATACGGGAATTTTATGTGTTGTACTTCCTGGGTATCGGGATTACAGTTAACTGGCAATCTGGTATTTAAGGTATCTGCTGAATTGATTAACTGTTGTATCAAGTATTCTGTTTCTTGCGAGTCTGGTATTTTCGGATTCTGATATTATTGGAATGTAGTATTAACGGAAACATTTGCATTGAGAATATGGTTTTCTGAAAAATCTGTTAAAAAACGATGCCGGTAAAAAGAAAATTGGTATTTTGGGAATATAATATTTTAAGAATCTGGTTTATCCGACAATCTGGTATTTTGCTACTATGGTATTACGGCCACGAGCGAATTGAAGTTAATCGATCAGGGTTATTTTTTGTATGTAACAGAGGAATCAGAACAACTTACTCTATAGTCAGCAATCGGTCTTCGTAAGGCGTTATTTTTTGCAAGTACTCGGCTGCAGCGTCATGTTGTTTTTTAACCTGTGAATATAAAATAAGAATTATAGCCTCCTGCGTTCCATGGCAAATTTTAAGTGTGAAATTTAAATTTAAAGGGCTAAAACTAGTTGTATACGCCGTCGCTGCCCGTTTTTGTTAGTAACTAGGAAGACGGTTGCTGCTGTGGCCTTGCGGTTGCGGTGTCACCATTTACGCAAACACCAAAGGCGTCGGACCACTGTTGTAATCTCTTCACACTGCGCTACCGGAGCACCGTGTGTACCTTGTCGACGTAGTCCTGCCCGTGCAGGTCCCCGGCCGCCTGCTGGAAGCGCGGCCAGGCATCCTCGCCGTTGAGCAGCGGCCGCGACACCGCCTCCTCCAGGCTCCACACCACGCGCGCGCGCTGCTCTTTGTAGTCGGGATCGTCGGCGCTACAAAAATAACTGCTTTAAAGTTCAGTTGCAAAATTTGACGGACAACTTACATACTTACATACACACGAACAGTGTAAGTTAAGGAAAAGCTTTTTTCTGAAACATAAATAAAATAAATAAATAAATATCATGGGACAATTTGACACCAATTGACCTAGTCCCAAACTAGGCAAAGCCTGTACTATGGGTACTAGACAACGGATAAACATACTTATATAGATAAATACATACTTATATACATATTAAACATCCAAGACCCGAGAACAAACATTCATATTCATCATACAAACATCTGCCCCGACCGGGATTTGAACCCGGGACCTCAAGCTTCATAGTCAGGATCTCTAACCACTAGGCTATCCGGTCGTGAATGCAATTAAACACAAGTAAAACGTTACATTCCATATAATAGACCGGGACGTATCACGTTGCCGGCGCGGTTAGACGAGGTGTATAGGAAATGTAATTTCATACAAACTTCCCGGCCTAGGAGGGCAAGATGCTCTTTTCTTTCCATTCCACATGTATTTGTGACACAGCATCATGGCATTCAGCCATTAAAAAAAACGTTAAACCATACTTTTTTTATATAGTTCATCCCGTAAGGGATAGGCAAAGGAATCTGACTTCATACAGCTGTTTGTTTGTCTGTTTTTTTATTGTCTGTAAATTAAAGTCCCGTCACAGTCAGAGTCGTCAGTCTGTCCTAGTTACGTCCTGTCAGCTGCTCATGCCTTCCATAAAGCGATTTTGTTTTATCATTCATGTTTCCTTTGCAATGCATTAATATGTGTTTGTTGTTCTGATGATCCTATTTTATTTATTTCCCGTATAGCAGATAATTTTATATTAGATTAAGTTTAGTTTTAGTAGCCCTTAAGGCCAAGGTTCTGGCAGAACATCAGCGTTGCGAAGCAATTCGGAACATTGTGCTGAGCCAGCTTCCCTTTTTGTGTCCATTTCGCTCCTTCCTAATATTCTTTTGTGTTGTACTGTATAATGTGACCAAATAAATATATTTTTCTCAAGCATGCTCGGAAATTCTCGCATTCCATTCGAAAATAGAACCCGGGAAGCACCCAATTTTTTCATTCATAATTTAAGACGAAGAAGCTGCCCTACCTAGGTGAATGGGAATGGATTTCGATACATTTGTTTTTCTCCTAGGAGAAAAATAAATGTATAAAATTCCATTTTTCCCGCTGCATTAACTTTTTAAAAGTTGTGATCATGTAAAAATCAAGGGACTTTGGTATAATCGCATACAGCCAAGTCGGCCCCATATACAGCAGTGCGTGTGTAAGTTTACGAATGACAGTTTGTAATTTTTGACAATAAAATGATCACAGGGGTGTAGATTTCGTGTAATTTTGCTACGGTGAGCTCGAATTTGACATTATTTTTTGGATCCAACATGGCGGATGACAGTTTGTCATTTTTGTCACTAAAAATGGTCATGGGTGTCAATTTCACGTAATTTGGCTGCGGTGAGCTCGAATTTGACATTATTTATTGAATCCAAGATGGTGGATGACAGTTTGTCATTTTTGTCACTAAAAATAGTCATGGGTATCGATTTCATGTAATTTGGCAGTGGTGAGCCGGAATTTGACATTATTTTTTGAATCCAAGATGGCGGACGACAATTTGACATTTTTGTCACTAAAAATGGTCATGGGTGTTGATTTCATGTAATTTTGCTCGAGTTTGGCATTATTTTTAATCACATTTAACATTAAGTAATTGAACACTTATTTAGTTCTTGATAACGTACTTCGTGATTTATTTTTTTAAATACCTGTTTTTTTTTGCAAATGAGGTTTTTTAATTTCCTCACATTATTTAAGAAAAGCACTACGAGGGCTGTTTGATAAGTACCCGTTTTCTAAATATATTAATATCACTGGCCGCAAATAAGTATACCACCTTTTTAAGCTATTTTTCAGAGGCGGGAAAATTAAAAAAAATGGCATTGTTTTGTTTTTTTTTTCTCATTTGACAACGATTCAGTGAAGGCGTGAACTTAAAAAAATTAAAATGGAGAAAGAACAGTATCGGTCTGTAATTAGATTCTTATTTTTGGAAGGAAAATCATGTGATGAAATAAAAGTAAGAATGCAAGCGGTTTACCATGAATGTGCTCCTTCTATGACAACCGTCAGATATTTGTATAACGAGTTTAAGCGGGGGAGAACAACCGTCTTTGATGAGGATCGCCCAGGCCGGCCAGTTGAGGTGACTACAGACGATATGGTTAAGAAAATTGAAAATATCGTTTTAGCCGACCGCCGAATTAAACTTCGAGAAATCGTTGATGCTGTAAACGTTTCAATCGAGAGGGTACAACACATATTAGAAGAAAAATTGGGTATGAAGAAAGTATCGGTGAGGTGGGTGCCGCGTTTACTCACGGAGGAGCAAAAACGGAACCGACTGACTACTTCGGAGCAGTGTTTGGCCGTGTTCAAATGTAACCCGAAGGAGTTTCTGCGTCGTTTCGTGACCGTGGACGAAACGTGGGTAGTGGATTTTACCGGGTGAACCTACTCCAAAGAAAGCAAAAACCGTCCCATCGGCTGGAAAGGTCATGGCGACCGTTTTTTGGGATGCGCAGGGTATTATACATATTGACTATTTAGAAAAGGGTAAAACAATAACAGGGCAGTACTATGCCAATTTATTGGATGAATTTGACGCCGTGTTGAAGGACAAACGACCCCATTTAAAAAAGAAAAAGTACTGTTTCATCACGACAACGCCCCGGCTCATTCGTCCAGAGTTGTGACGGCTAAATTAGCACAGTTACGCTACGAACTATTGTCTCACCCCCGTATTCTCCAGATTTGGCCCCATGCGATTTCTTTTTGTTTCCCAACCTAAAAAAATGGCTCGGTGGCAAGCGATTTGGATCAAATGACGAAGTCATTGCCGCCACAGAGGCCTATTTTAATGACTTTCCAAAATCATACTTTTTGGATGGTTTATTGAAGCTTGAGTATAGGTGGAACAAATGTATAGAGTTAAAAGGTGACTACGTAGAAAAATAAATGCATATAAAAAAAATGTTTTTTTTTTTCCATAAACGGGTACTTATCAAACAGCCCTCGTATCCTCGACGGAAACGTGAATTGTCTGACTCGTATTTTTGCAATTCTTTCTTTCGATAGTGTACTTTACGGCGAGCTACGGCGAGTACTTAAGGGTCACAAACAGAGGGAACACGCGTTTTCACTTGAATTCTTCATTTGCTGGGTACTATCACGTTAATTTGTTGTATAATACACTATCATTATTATCCACCAAACAACATTAAGCACAGAAACTATAAAATTCAATTGATTGACACAATCCACTCTCATTGGTTTCCCGCCACCACCAATTCCGTTAAGCCATATTTGCTTTTTGGTTCGCTATGCATTACCTAGATGGGTTAACAATCAACTTTTACGTGTTGCTCGTTGCCATGGCGACGTCAACTGGGTCACTCATTAAAAGTATGATTTTCTAGGGTACAAATCCACTAAAAGTTAGGAGATGTAACAGTTCCTATTCCTTCATGCCTTATCTCATAAGCATGCCAGTAGTATACATGACAACCATTTTTCTAAGCAACTGTACCACTGTTGTCTAATGAGTGACAGGCAGAATAACAACACTAAAAAGTTTATTGACCCAGATAACAGGTCACGAACAAAAACGAAGTAAAAACATGGCACCGTTCTAGTGTCAGTTTGTATTGTCATTGTATGTTGTCAGTTTACTGTTGACTATTTTGATCTAATATAATCCTTAAGCTGTTACAATCGTGCAATTTTGCTTGCAATTAATTAGAGCTCAAGTGAGCTGTTATTTGCTGAGCAGAGGATACGACATCTACTCGTAATTACTGATCGAAGGTATTACCTCATGGACTCCAACTGCGCCTTCTCCAGCTCGTGCTTGGCGTCCCAGAACAGCTTGCCGGAGAGCGGGTCGGCGCCGGCGCGCCGCAGCACCTCGTCCAGGTGCGCGCGCGCCGCCGCCGCGCCGCCCGCGCCCAGCGCCCACGAACACCACTCGCTCAGGATCGGGATGTCTGCGGATCACCAGTCTTGTTCTACGTCGCACTGTTGAGCTATAGTTCCCACACGGGCCCAGTGCCAATTGGAAACTTCGCACACACCTTTGAATCGCATCGCAGGAGTGTGCAGTTTCCTCGTGATCTTTTCCTACATAAATTCTCGAAAAACTCAGACCCTCTGTGTGAGAGACCATTGGTCAAACCACTAGGCTATTACGGCATATTGTTTGCGAATATGTAACATTAAGAATTAAACACTTTGGGCAGCTAGCTGCTGAAGAAAGTGCAACTTTATTGAGGCACAAATTATTCTGAGTTTACAAGGTCATTCTAGAGACAACCGATGTCTGGTAACTAGCTGGTATCCAGCCTATCCAACCTATTTTACTAACCAGCCGGACACCGGGTACTAATGAAATATCCGGCCAGATATTAAATGTTTAGAAACTACATCATTTCCCCAATCCCCAAATCATTGAAAAAAAATTAAGACATGTTTTACTATTGTGTTATAATGTTACCTCTGCATACCTGCAGTACCTTGTTAAACTCATTGCAACATGCATGTAACATTACAACAGGCCAAATATCTGACTGCCTGTTCTCTCTCAAAAAGTCAAAATTCTCAAACCAAGCAATCTCCTAAAATGTCTCTGCAGCATCATTGTTAAAAAAGACCTTAGGTAAATAAACTCAAAACTGCACAAAATGTTACTCATCTTTATTATGTTTGTGACTTAAGAGATCAAATGATATGTGTAAGAACTTACAGTAGCAATCCAAGGAAGCTTGCCGGAACAGCTCAACCAGCTGCTCCTTAGCTTCAGCTGAGTGTGCCAGGGTCTCCTCAGTTTGGATTCTCAGGAGCCAGTGCTCAGCCTTCAGCATGGACATCTGTTGGAGGCGGTCAAAGGCATTGCGCCAGCGTTCAAGCTCAGACAGGCCCCTAGAAGAAAAAATATACTTACTTGTTTTTAAATACAGTGAAAAAAAAAACATGACTTGTCACAACTAGTGAGCCAGGATCTATCACTGTTAATGGAATGATGAGTCATTAAAATTACCTATAAAAATAAACTTATTAGTATGAAGAAGTTAATAAAATGTATCATTACATTAAAAAAGAAAAATAACTTTCCTGTCAAAGAAAGTGCTTAGTAAATAATACTTTTATTAAGGTGGTAGATAATAAGAATGTTTTAATTTGTAGCCCCACACATGTGACTTGACAACTAATTAGCTATCTTACCACAAGGCCTGGATAAGCTGAATATGGTCATCATAGTTGTATGGGTCTTCAGCAATTCTTCTCTCCAGTTCTGCCACTTTCCTCTCCAGTACCTCTTCATCATCATCATCCTATAATGTGAGTTAACTTTTATTAGCAAAGCAGAACAAACAATAAATTGATAAATAAATCACACATTAAAAAGGATTAAGGTCTGGTGATTTGTAGAACGTAAAAAAAAATATTTGTGATTTTATTAGTAAAAAGTTTCAAAAGTTGTAAAATTCACAAAATTGGTATGTCATCATTAAAACGGTCTCTGAGAAAAGAGCTTATCTGTTATTTTTATCCATTTTTGGTTATTATTATTATGCTGAAGTCAATAGAAAACAATAAATTTTTATACATAATAGTAATAGGACTAACATAACAAGTAAGTTAAGAAAATGTAAGACCTTCATATTTATATAAGGAATCCTAATAGGTCAGTATTTGTGTATTATACCACATCAGTAATCTTGTAGCATGTCGGTAGCATTTAAATATATGAACATTTTTGGCTTTTTTTCTGTAAATTTAAATAGTTACAAAACTTGTTGTATCACAAATATGTGAGTATTCAGTATTCAGTATTCAGTATTCAATCATTTATTGCGTTAAGGAATTCCATGCAATACATTATAGTTCAGAGAATAATACTAATATAATAATGCTATATTACAGGTATAATAAATGCAATTTCTCTTTGTTAAATTTTTCATAAAATAATAATAATGTCAAAGAAGATACAATTATAATTTAAAATAACTTTGGCTTAACAGAAATACAATAGTTTAAATTAGATATACCCATGTGACTTAATGAATTTTAATATTACACACATAAATACATAGATGAAGCAATAATTTAGCATAAATCAGTCAAATATCCTAGCAAAATATTCGTTAAGGCTATAAAATGGTCTCAATTTTAAATAAGATTTCAACTTATTGGAGAATTCTCTCAGATTTTGTGACTTTCTTATGTCAACATCAAGGTGGTTATAAACCTTTATTGCTACATAACCTATGCTTTTTTTTATATTGTAAAAAGTATGACTCAGGTAGAACTAAGGTAGAACACAGGTAGTAACTATTAAGTGCTACTTAAATGTTACAAAATTACCGATGTGTAATTATAATTAATAATAATAATAATAAAGCCCTTTATTTCCGAACTTTAGGTACATTTATGCTTATTAACCATGATTATAAAACATCCCTTAGTCTGGTGTGCCTTTTGGCATAGGCCTCCTTCAGATGGAGGAGGCCTATGCCAATTATAATTATAAAACTGCTTATAAAACCCATAGCCAAGTAAGTTAATGAAATACAAGGTCTGTATATTTAAATAAGAAATTAATCTAAAATAAAACACTACATAGGTAGTAAATATTTACATTATCAATGTCATGTAGATACACATTTCTCTATGTATTGTTTTTTTTGTACCTACTTACTATGAAGCTTTAGGTGTATAACATGATTGTTAGGCTTTAGTAAAGGGGTCAAGTGTTGCTGTGGAATAGTATGGTTTGAGTGTTGCGACATCATAGGAGAGCAACATTTTGTGTCAAGCTGCTATTATACTAATTTACGAATATAATAAAAAAGCGGCTTAATACGATCACATAAAGCTGCAGCTGTCGAACTGTGACGAAATATAAAAGCACCCTTGATCAATATTTTCATCAAGGATTAATTAACAAGCATATTTTGAACAAACATTGCTTGTAAAACCTATGACAATATAATCCAAGTACAATTGAAGACAGGGCTGCCAATCCCGCAAAGGTTAACAAAGCTATCCACAACTAAACGCTGTAAGTGTATTATTGTAGCATTATTCGTTTCTTTTAACAAAGCACTTTGTTTGCTATTGCGTATTTCATTGCAAGGTAGACGTCTACCGAAAGGGAAAGGAATCTGATCTGAACCCTTACTTCGGAGTCGTCGGAATCTTGGTCTGCGTCATCCTCCTCCACAACAACCTCTATTTCATTCTCCTCCTCAGACTCATTCCGCACTTCATCCTCTACAATAGCCATCGCTATCGAAGCCACAAAAACCAAGTAAATCCTATAAGAAGTTTATTTATTTTCGCACTGTAGAATTTACACACAAGCGCTTTATGGCATGGCGGATAATCTGTCAAACAAAAAATTTGAGTAGATGACGCAAATGTTGCTATATGGTCAAAATAGAAACCCTTGAGAATAGGGTTGTTTATTGGGCCGTGTTTTATAAAACTACAAGGTACAATTTACAAGTGGAAGTTTTACATTTTCACTTATCAAGCTTCTGAAAATACCCATAAAAAACCGATGCCTCGCTTATTACTACAATTAAAACGATTTTAATTTACAAAAAATAATAAAAGGAGGCACTGAAAATTAGGACGTCATAGTTCTTAATTCAATACCTCAGATTCAATACAAGCTTCATATAACTTGTTTTGATAATAAATAAATTGTTTTGTTTTGATAACGGATCGTTTTGACATTTCATAAAAAGTTGCTGATTTGACTAATAGGAAACAACCCTATTTACAGAAAACAAACAAAAACATCACACATGGCTGTATGGACTAGTTTCCTTTGCCAATCTCATAAAATAAAACATGTCACTTACGTCATGTTCGAGCTGTCATGCACAGGCCCTAAACTACGAAATTCGAAAATCGAAGTTCGTATCGTGTCGTCCCGCTCACTCTCGTGTTAAATAATATTAGCTTAAGAGGGACGGCACGATATGAACTTCAATTTTCGTAGTATGGGGCGTTCATGGTGACTGTTCATGTGCTGTCATTCAGGTCATTCATTTCATTCCATTCAACATTCACTTACTTCTTACTCTTACTTCACTTCCAATCTTCCATCTCTTAGTAGTCTGCACGGTGGTATAACTTAGAACAAAAAGTACACTTCGTTGTCCAGCTAATTTCAGTAGTCACTCAAGTTACATTGTATAGTATATACCTAAGTAATATTCTATTTGGTCGGGTTATAGACATGAAGTTGTTGTCACACGTCGATAGGTGGTGCTAATATCAATATATAATAATATTTTATTTTTGCTTAATAAATGCTTTCATTTATCTTTTCTTGTTTAAAAATGCGTTTATGCTAATTAATTATTTTGTGAGCACTGGTAACATCGACCTTTTTTAATTATAGTAATGTCTTATCTAAAATATCATTACACGCATCAGTTTTTCTTACGCTAAAATATTATATAGAATATTCTATGGACACTGGTTGAGTTAACGTATCATATCTGCAAGTAAACCCTAATGAAATGGGGCGCAAACTTAGATTTTTAGTAATTCAGGAGGTTTTGATATTTATTTAGATTTTTTTATTTACTAAAAACAACGTACAGTGAAGGTATTAGTGGAACGGAACGAATGAATAATGGCCACGATTATCTCTCTAATCTGTGGTTTTTCTCATTCACGGGGTGTCTAAGTTGGAGTTGGAATGCCTGATAAAAAGAAAATGTGTAAAAAATAAAGCCCTGAATAATTATCAAATTCATCAAAACGGGAAATTGGGCAATTTCTATTACACCATGTTCTAATGTATATATAGAACATGGTGTAATAGCAATTGCTCAAAGTAAATTATTTTAACATTTAGGAAACTAGACGTCAATGACGTCATCGCATATTTTGCCGTCACAAAACACCAGATGTCGCTGTGTGCAAAACGTTTAAGTGACATCTCTATCTCAGTTATAAAAAGGTACTCTGTGGTAGTCTGTGCTTCAACTTCACTTTACGACTCGACTGACTCTTTTTTTTATTTGTTTGTTTGTTTTTTTTGCATTGGATAGTTTTTTTTATTAGTATAAAGAGTAGTAATTGAAAAAAACCTCTTTTAAAAAAAATACGTGCAGTACGTGCTCCAAATGTGTCAATTTAATTCTGTGCGGTGCGCTGTGCGACATAGTGGGAAAAGAAAAATAAAAACACTAATAGGCTTAGAGTGAAGATAAGGCTAAACAAAAAAACTAAAATTTGGCTTGAGGTGGTGAACTCTAGCACCTCACTCTGATTGTTTTGCATCAAACTTTTTGAGAAAAAAATGAATATTTCAGGTATTTTACAATCGAACCAATTGAAACGTGACCCATTGTGAAACCTTTTCGCAATAAATCCTAGTATTCTAATCCTGACAAGAAAAATCCTACTGATGTTTACTGCGAAAGTGTTCTATAGTGGGTCAGGTTACGTTAGGAATCAAATGGTTCAACTGTTAATAAGTCTGTTATTATTCAAATCGGTATTTTATTTTACTTGCATCAATTTGATTCAAGCCCAGGTGGAAGATCCCATATTTCTAAAGGACCCCTATGCTCATATGCGCATATTGCCATTGCATAATAATTATTTACGAAGAACTAATAGTTTTGACGCTTCTTACACTTACAACAAATTAGGAAATGGAATTAATGTAGTTCCACGGCAATGTCAATCGGAGCCAGACTTATCAAAATATGGACTATTTGTTGAACCTGAAGTAATTGTTGAATATGAGCCTTACGAGCCTACACCACTTGTACTTAACAGTCCAAATGGATCATGTTCCTTGGACCCCAGCCAATTATTGACTCGTAAGTATTCTGTTATTTTATGCACTTCATTGATATACAGTCCACAGCACATCAAGCATAAGCATTATTCAAAACAGCTTTTATTTTTATTGCTTAAGGCATAAAAACAAGCATGATTGCTATGACAGGTGAATTTGCATATGTTTATATTTCAGGTAAAAGAAAACTAGAAACAGAAGGCAAGCAAACAATATCTGAAACTTTCCAATCACTGTCAACTGCAAACATTGAACTGGTGCTATTAAAAAAACAGTTACTTGAAATACAATTACAAGAGGAAATAGACAAAGCGGCACATAACCGTTTTCTGAGAGAAATGGAAATGGAAGTACGAAAAAGAAAATATGAGCATAATGAGACAACTAGGAAATTGGAATTGGAAAGATTCAATTGATATTTTTTTTGTTAAATGATAAGTCAAGTTTAGACGTGCAAAAAAATTATGCAAGTTGCAATACAATGCAAGACAGCAAAGCAACCGAGTTTGGAGTGGGTGGGCGACAGAACGCCGCAATGTATTGCAACTTGCAGGATTTTTCTTGCCAGTAGGTATAAACTCGGCTTTACATTAATATTAAATAAAAACAGTTTATAAATTATAAAAATAAAATAGTTGAATACTTATTTCCCTTGCTTCATGCCAAATCTCATGATTCTAGGTCAATGAGAACTTGGGTATTTAATATAATAAACAACTGAAATTTGACAAGTGCTACTAGAAAACTTGATACCAAAACTAACTTTATCTGACTACAATTTGTTTATTTTCTGCACAACACTCATCGCCAGATGCTAACACGATCCGAAGCGCAAAACCTATAAAATAAATAAATATTTATTAACAATCAATGGGAACAGGAAGGATTAGTTGAAGTAAAAAGTTTGCTTTAAATATTTCATGTATTTATTAGAAAAAATATAATGATTGCATAATAAAATCAGTATTATCATTTTGGAAAAACGAAAGGGCGAGCAGCGCTGTGAACGCTTCAATCCTGCATTAATTCAACTATAAAAATTGTCTATTGTGCTGATTGTGCTTGAAATACATTAATAATTATATTGACATTAAATGACTCGTCGTCATGTTGCTCTCAAAACTTTGGCACCGATAATTTTAGGAATTTAATACAATAATCCTAGCCAATCTTAACCTCTACCTTACATCAATAGGAATTAGGTTATAAAAAAATCTGTCATGAAAATGTAATCGAAAATAAATGCACCACTATGGAATTAAACTTCAAATGCAATACATTTGAACTTATCTTAAGTACTAAATATATCTATAAGTCCTACTAAAATATATTCGTATTTATTATTAGGCCCAAATGAAAACTACGAGATGATGAATTTATTCATCTGTAACTTGAAAAATTTATAATTTTTCTGAAAACTTGATATTCGAAAATTTCTAATTTATTACCATTGGAGATTCATTAAATCGAGGGCCAACAATACTCTTACCGCTTCACAGATGCTTCTTCAGACTTTCATTTGACACTATAATTGCAGTCATTAGCTAAATACTAAAAAAAGGTATAAAAATTATTAATAATAAAATAATATGACTGCTAATCTAAAAATAATCGATTACAATTCGGGTAAGTATAATGAAGAGAACATACATAAAATCAGTCATTATTAAAAAATGGAATAATACTTAAACTTTGAGAAAAGTAATACACTTAAATACTTTAAATTAAAGTAAGAAAAAAAAATGGCACTAGCTGGTAATGCACACGAGATTATGTCAGATGACTTTGGCTAATAAAACCTTCTGAATCCATAAATCTTATTTCGTCTAGTTAATTTTCATCTACATCTAGTTTTTTCTAATAAAATCTGCTTCTGAATACACCTGCAATGTAAAGATCAATTCTGATTTATGTAATCATGAATATTAAATGCAGAGTGACTGCAATTATTGTCAGTTTAAGTACATTTGACATTTTGAACCCCTTGGAATTATTTTACCTGCTATGCTTTAACTTTTTATTTTATTTTACCTTGCGTTTATTTTAATCTTATTTTAACTACACTTTTATTTTTCTTGACGATAATTTTGAGTTTATTTTTTTTATTTTTGTCATTAAATTGTAGTCCTCTAAAGCAATAGACTACATACAGGTCGCAATTATGATAATATGACTCCATCATTTGTTACTTCTCGTTCAAATATTTTCGATAAACTTAGCAGACACTGAAACAGCTACTTATTTACATTGCAGCTGAACTCAAAAGCGTAAGATTCAACAAGTTTAGTTCGGAATACAGACACAGAACATTCCACATTAAAATGACAAAAAAAATTGAACATTTGGAAGATTTAACGTCATACATAATTTGGAACAGCCTGTATCACAATAGGAATATTGCTTCTTAAAGATACGAATAGAAGGAAATCTATCGATCGATATAATCGATATCTATCAACTATAGATATTATATCCGTCGACGTCCTTTTTTTGTCGATGCATTGATCGCGTACATGTTTTAGCAAAATCGGGAAGTATATAACAATTAGGGTCACTGTCAACGGAGTGTAGCTTCATATACATATAATCACGTAGGATTTAGTTTGTTTACGCTTGGCATTATTTAGCGAAACCAAATACCTCGCCTGTCACGTACAATTATTAGGATCCCAGTTCCTTTGTTACGCGTAACGTTTCAATATTCATATGTTCCAATAATACAAATATATGTGCTTTAGTGCGTGACAGCCGCTGATTCTAGCGTTCATTTAGCCGTGTATTTTATGGCGATGATAGATTAATCGACGTCCAATTTACTTTAAAAAAAATACGCCCATATGCAGCTACGCTCCACGGACATCCGAGTCTTATTCGTTCGATCTCTTGAGATTATTTTGGCAATTATAGCCCTAGATATTGAGAAATACCTCATAACAGACCATGTCATTGTTCCCGATCTTTACTAAAAAGATCGCATTACTATAACTCGTCAATAGTTTTAATTAGAAGTGACACAGTACGGTATTGCGCGCAGTATGGAGTCGACAACGTTGCAAGCGCCCGGCAACTGTGCAGCGGACTTGGCCACCAACTGGAAATAAAAAATTGTGCAAAAAGAGAACGAAAAGAGCATCAAACAGATATCGTGATTTAAATCTCTGATCATTTCAAACACACTAGAAAAGCAGTACGAGTAAGCAATCTAAAGCAACGCGGCGAATTAGCGTGTCGTGTTAATATCATAAAGGTTGGCTGGCGCAAAAGTAACCGCTCCGCACCGGTCTCAACCCGAGCCGTTCAGAGCGCCTAGTGTAATCGCCGGCCAGGCCAACAAATACGTCTCGATCGCGTTCGCGTTTAACAATTCTCATTAGTATGAGAACACTCATTGACACTTTAACGCAAACGCGATCGAGACGTATTTTGTGCTTTTTGATTACACTAAGGGCACAGTATTCTTTGTAAGAAACTCCATACTCTAACGCACACATATCGGCATCGGAAGATCGGAACAGCATCGCCTCGCCTTGCTTTTGTTTGGTTGACGGGGGCGAGGCGGCGCCGATGCGGTGCCGAGCGGTTACGTGTGCAACAAACTTAAATGGGAAAGTTTGTATGCTTGAATGTTAGTTACTCAATCACCCGAAAACGGCTGGACGGATTTTGATCAAATTGGGAATGGAGATAGTTTATACCCTAGAGGAACTCGATTAACACATGGAATTTTCTTCTATTTCGGGAAATTGCATTGTTTTCGCAGGACAGCGATAACTGTATTCTGCGCAGACGAAGTTACGGGCAACAGCTACTCTTTTACATGTATATATAGTGACTGCGTAAGGCAGTCACCGCCAACCTTGTTGCCTTTCCGTGCCCTTTCATGGGCGGTTTAATGCCAGCATTGCAATGTTTTAACAACACAAAAGGGCATGGCTTCGGTCACTACGACAAACATGGTTGTATGGATTTCATTTCCTTTGCCTGTTAAGATCAATTAAAGAAACTCGATCACCGCTTTTAGGTCAGGGCTCGACCCAGAGCAGTGCGCACTCTAAAGTTTGCTTACTGGTTTGATAGAGATATTTTCCAGGGCGCCGCGACGCGTCGCGCACTATGCGGAGGTGCCGCCAGCCTGCAGCTGCATCTGTCGCTGCATCTGCTCCAGCATCTCTTGCATGCGACGCAGCTCTGCTTCCTGCAAATAGGGAAAACCTTAGAGTTTTACCCAAAGACATAACGACGATGCTTATAGCTTATAGCCCAACAGTATTACCAGAGAATATTTATTAATAACCTAACCAACTTAAAAGTTGAGAAACCCCGGCATTTTTATATAAAAATATTAAGCCAATTTTAAAATATTGATCTGATAAAAACGGTTTAACCCATTTTTCTCTCACTTAGTCACACTGTGACATGGTGAAAATTAAAATGATCACAATAAAGCTATTCTATTAATAATGTTTAGTACACATTTAAACACGATCTGGTATGAGCTACAAGTTATTTTTGTCACTTGTTCACGCTGTAACAACTAAGAAAATTTGGAAGTTGCAGTTTTATTGCAACAAGCTTTTCTACTATTAAATATAAAAGTCAATACACATACACATACCTTTTCGCGTAGAGCGCGCTCGCGCTCGGCCGGGTCCTCCGTGGAGCCGTTGCTCAGTCCGTTGGAGTCCGCCTCGCTCAGACCGCTCTCGGTCGACCTGAGCACGCCAGAGAATATCGCGTGAGCTTGTACAGTTTGTGTTAAACTTAACCCTATCCACGCCAACGACGCATACAAAAGTTGGCATAACGTCAACGCAACGCGGACTTAAACCTTAAGCATACGTTCGTAGGTCACATTTGCACTGTGCATCTGGACGCCTATAAGCGTTGTTGGCGTCGTAGGCACGTCGGCTTATGACGCTTTTAAGTGTCCTTGACGTTGAAAAGGTTAAATGCGCCTAGAGTGAAGTTAGTCCCTCGTAGAGGTAAGCGAGACGCACGGAGACCAACAGGAAAGTGGGAGGAGCCTGAACAACTTCACATTAGCATTTAAGTTTGAAGCGTACTGTATTAGTGGAGCGCTAGTTGGGGTGACGTATAGAACACTTCCTTCACTCTTCTCGCCAAAACAGCGGTGGCAATAACATGTGTATACTCACGTGTGCCGTTTGGGCACCTGTCCGTTGCGCGCGAGTCGTTCCGAGCGATAGTTCTCGTAGTGCACCTCCTGGGTCACTTCCTGGAGATCCTGCATGTGCGTGCTGCGACAATGACGAATGAATCAATTTTTTTTTCTTATAATGGCGGAAATGTACTAAAAACAATTAATTTGCTCACCCGCGGCCAAACGTGTAAAATAGCTACGTGTATGCGACAAATGTATGTTTCAATATATGTGATCGCGGGTGAGCAAAGGTATTTATTTTTAGTTTATGAATAGGGACCTCCGCAAAGTAACTCCTGATTCAATCAATTAGTAGAAATAAATGTTCCTTGTACGTTGCCTGGTCATCACATAATTATGTATCTGCATGAAGTTTCACATTCGCATGCCAGTTAGGTACCTGCATGTTTTTCCGTTTCAGATTTAAGTATATATTTATTCCCGCCCGACATAATTTATATAATTTTTTGGCAGCCGCGTACTGCTGCAGCTTAGTAGGCTTGTAGTAGACAGTACATGTACTAAGAACTAAAAGAACGAATTTCCGACACTACTAGAACTACGACAAATAGCCGAAATGACTGACGGAGCCAAATGCTTCTAGTGCATTTAGTACATCGATAGAGCCGGGAATCGTGTTCAAATTGAAGTCAAAGTACTGGTGTACTAAAAAGAATTATTTCTTTATTTGGCAGAACTGACAAGAGAGAAAACCTGAATTCTAATCGGTTCTGATTTAATATTTACTAAAAATGTGTAATAAAACAAAAATAGAAAAGGACTGCTATGGTCTGATGTATGGTATGGCGGTTCAAAACAAAAACATTTTAAGTAAACTTCTATTGCTAATGATATTTGACATTCAGTTACTTAGGTTTATGATATAATTTTGAACAGCAGAAAATTTCATAGGCGATATTTGTGCTATGTACTGCCTATGTATCTCATGAGATACATTGTCAAATAAAGATTTAGAAGACCCAACTAGTTCCTAAAAATTGTACTAGTCCAAAGTGATCTTGCAAGTGACCAAGTTATCACAAAACTGTATAGTGTACTACTCACATGAGCATGGTGCGCAGTTTGATGAAGTCGCAGTGCTCGGGGTTCTCGACCTCGACGACGCCCCAGGGGTACAGGCGGCCGCGCACGCGCCGCCCGCGCACCTCTAGCTGCTGGCCGGCGCCGCAAACCGCGAAAGGCACTGCTTCTTTCAGTTGACGGACCTTTGAGTTATGGAATAACCGCTACAGACTTACGGCGAGCTTTCTTACTATTAAAGTCCACAGTCCACACTCGGGAACCTCTAGACACTCGGTTTGTTTTTTCAGTATCAGAAAGAAGGTCCTGACATGTGTTTTTGTTGAAAAACGCTTTCATTTACACACATAAGTCCTCTATAACGCTTTCAGAAACAGTAGGTAATAGTAATTACGACAGTCTGTTTTACGATGAAATTTTTTGTAACGTTTTGTTGGAATTCGATATCGTTATGAGTCTCAAATTTGGAACATCTTCAAAAACCAATACGATTTAAATAAGCCTACGATACGAAACGTCAGCTCGATATGTTTGTTTATGATTAATAAAAAAAGACAAATTCGTGACAGGTTTGTTATGCCTTCGGCTTCTGAACCCATTTTAGAGTACTTATAATGTGCGTAGATAAATGTAATGTATGCAACTCTACATAATTAGGCCCTAAAACACTCAATATGTAAAAGTTGCATAATAGTAGTTTATGCAACTGCTACATAATGAGTGTTTTAAGGCCTAATTATGTGGAGTTGCATACATTACTTTATCTACACACATATTATAAGTACTCTAAGATGGGTTCAGAAGCCGAAGGCATATATCATACCCATACCTGTCACGAATTTGACTGTTTTTTTTAATCATAGACAAACATACCGAGCTGACGTTTCGTAAACTTTTTTTTTTATTGTAAAAAAAACACATTATTATTTATACATGTCGGACTGAACTCGACTTATATACGTGAGTGGTCCGTTTTATTTCACTATGATTGTAAATTAAGTTGGTTTTCAAATTTGAAACATCGAATTCTATATCGAAAAGTCATTACGATATCGAATTCGATGTCGTAATGACTATTACTTTACTGGAGGTGGTGGTGGTGGTGCTGGGGCTGGCGCTGGCGGCTAGCTGTCGACGGCATGCTGCAATGCTGGTCATTTTCTACGGTTTCTGAACGCATTATAGAGGACTTATGATTTGTGTTTAGATAAACTACTATTAATAAATTTATTAGCAGAAGAATCAGGCAACACATCTATAATGATCTCAGTAGGAGTATCTTTTTTTTCCTCTATGTCCAATCGTGGTGTAGGGGAAAAGCACACGACCCGGAGTGTCGAGGATCCGGGTTCGATTCCCGGGGTTGGCATTTTTCTGGTTTTTTTTCTGTGTATTCATGTTTCAGTGAGTTTATAAAAAATATAACACATCTATAAGTATCTAACCTGCTCCTTGTAGTCTTCATCTTCGTCGCTGTCGCAGTCTGGCAACGGATATATCTTAATCCCTTCGCGCTCAATCTCTTCCATTACCTGCAAGATTAAATAGTATTTAGAGAAAATAAATTACTATGTTTAGTATAATATGAAGTTAGTGACGTGCCTTATTTTTCAACCTAATCAGAAATAAAACAAGGTTAAAATAATTCTAAATTACGTGGGAACTGAATGAGGCTAGTCTTTAAAGTTTCAAATTAGTCAGAGGCTTTATTGGCTAAGAAGTTTTTGGACTTTAACGGCTATTGTGAATTCCGTGTGATTGTCAATCGTCATTACGCGATTGAAGGTACTTGGTTTAAAAAAAATACACCCACTAACAGGCGTCATTGAAGTAACCAATTGATTGTTTCGCCGAGTAACTGACAATCGTAACGTAATCTTAACATGTGTAATCTTTGACATTTATCGTCGCCGGCGCACCAAATACGTGCACGCTCACAATTATATTGATTCACCATCTCTTTCTACCACCCTCTGATACAGTGATACTGTTTGACAGAAAACAATGGTGAATGCAATTGCGATTGTGTGCGTTAAATAATATGCTAGTAGTTAACATACCAAAGCCTTTGATATCTATGAATATACTAAATACCTATGATAGCACAAATTCCTTTATGATTTGATATTTTTATAGAATGAAGGCAAACAAACAAGTGGGTCGCCTGATGGTAAATGATCACCGCTGCCCATGGACACTAGCAACATTACAGGGATAGCAGATGGCTGTTATGCCCGTAGTTTTTCCCGTCTCTCTTACTCGCAACACCAGAAATAAACAATGCGAGCTCTGCTACATAGTAGCAGCATTAGCGAGTAAGGGACGAAACTTCAGTGCGGCGCACGCTACGAAAGTATCAATTTCATACAAACCGACCCATGCAAGCTACGTTTTCTATGGAGTGTGTGCCGCATTGGGGTATCGTCCTGAGATGGTGGTAGCGCTCCGGATGGTGTTTTATATTGCACAAGGTCCTACCGCCCGCAAAATCGGCGGGAGTTATGGGAAGAGACTAAACTAACCCTAGTCTTAAGCCTCTGCACTTCCTTCTTGGTGAGACAGTCAGCCTTAGCGATGACAGGCACGATGTTCACTTTGTTGTGAAGCTGTTTCATGAATTCGATATCTAGCGGCTTTAAACTGTGAAACAAAAGAATAGTTTTTGTGTTAATAACATATCTTTAATACAAGTTGTTTTGCTGACTGTAATCTTTGTTAACTGTACTTGCATTGCCATCCAATCAACATACTAAATTTCAAGTCAATCCGACCACTGGAAGTGGCTCAAAATTGCTTTGAAAGATTTGATTACACACAAACAAACACAGAGACAAGTGAAACTAAATAAACGCTTGTAAAATGGCACCACTTTTGCAAACAGGTTCGCATTTGCGAGATGAAGCAGAAGCAGCAGTGGATGCGGTTGTCGACGATGTTGCGGCGGTTTAGGCCGCTCTCGTCGCACAAGAACCGATAGAGTTGCTCGGCCAACAGACCTGCCTTTATTTTCCCGCCCTAGGTGCGTTATGTACTAATGGCCTTATTCATAAACGTCACTCAAGCCTCCATTAGCTAAAATAGGTTTTATCTTCTTCTTACTAACGGAAATGTCAATGTGACAAAAAAGTACAAACGAACTTTAACAGTATTTTAGTTAAAATAGGTTTATGAATAACAGGGTTAGTCACGAACCCGTGTCCGAACGGCGAGATGAAGTAGAAGCAGCAGTGGATGCGGTTGTCGACGATGTTGCGGCGGTTGAGGCCGCTCTCGTCGCGTAGGAACCGCTCAAATTGCTCGTCGATGTATTGTATGATTGACTGTTGACATAAGTAATTTATTGAATCAGGCGTTACTTTGCCGAGGTCCATATTTATGAACTAAAAACAATTACTTTGCTCACCCGCGACAAAATAGTTAATCTGTGTGCTGTATTGACCTAAGGCTAGTGTCCTAAAAAATTCTATTTCGTCTGTGATTTACTTGCATTATCGAAAAATATTGGACGCGTATTTTTTTTTATACAAGGCACTAGCCTAGACGAGGTATGTATACATTTGTATTTTTTTATAATAATGATGATAAAGCAAAATACATTATGTGTCCAATATTTTTTGATAATCTATTTTTAATTTAATAACATTACCTATTATTTTCTATCTTTAATATGAAAAAAATCTTTCCATTTCCTACAATTTCATATTATTTCTCTCACTAGGAATAATTATAAAAGAAATGCGGCTGCAAATCTTGCATGCTAAATTTGGATGCCTGCCTGCATGACGATTGACAACAACATTTTCCGGGTGAACATAGTACTCGCGGTATTCCAAAAAAATAACTGTTCTTGAACATTGCGAACGAAGTTGCGGGCAAGAGGCTAGCGTTTCAGAAATGAAATATATTGCAAGGACGTCTTGTTAATTATTAAATATGAACATGACATCTCTGTACGGTCATTTGGTCAATTGAGCGCATTGAGCCTAATAATGCAATGTCATGGTTATGTTGACAAACTATGCATGTCAAGTAGCATTAAGATTACGAGGGCTGTTTGATAAGTACCCGTTTTCTAAATATATTAATATCACTGGCCGCAAATAACTATACCACCTTTTTAAGCCATTTTTCAGAGGCGGGAATTTTTTTTTTTTTAATGGCTTTCTTTTGTTTTTTTTTCTCATTTGACAACGATTCAGTGAAGGCGTCAACTTAAAATTGTTAAAATGGAGAAAGAACAGTATCGGTCTGTAATTAGATTCTTATTTTGGGAAGGAAAAACATGTGATGAAATAAAAGTAAGAATGCAAGCGGTTTACCATGAATGTGCTCCTTCTATGACAACCGTCAGATATTGGTATAACGAGTTTAAGCCGGGGAGAACAACCGTCTTTGATGAGGATCGCCCAGGCCGGCCAGTTGAAGTAACTACAGACGATATGGTTAAGAAAATTGAAAATATCGTTTTAGCCGACCACCGAATTAAACTTCGAGAAATCGTTGATGCTGTAAACGTTTCAATCGAGAGGGTACAACACATATTAGAAGAAAAATTGGGTGTGAAGAAAATATAGGCGAGGTGGGTGCCGCGTTTACTCACGGAGGAGCAAAAACGGAACCGACTGACTACTTCGGAGCAGTGTTTGGCCGTGTTCAAACGTAACCCGAAGGAGTTTCTGCGTCGTTTCGTGACCGTGGACGAAACGTGGGTCCACCACTACACCCCGGAAATGAAAGAGCAGTCGAAGCAGTGGATTTTACCGGGTGAACCTGCTCCAAAGAAAGCAAAAACCGTCCCATCGGCTGGAAAGGTCATGGCGACCGTTTTTTGGGATTCGCAGGGTATTATACATATTGACTATTTAGAAAAGGGAAAAACAATAACAGGACAGTACTATGCCAATTTATTGGATGAATTTGACGCCGTGTTGAAGGACAAACGACCCCATTTAAAAAAGAAAAAAGTACTGTTTCATCACGACAACGCCCCGGCTCATTCGTCCAGAGTTGTGACGGCTAAATTAGCACAGTTACACTACGAACTATTGTCTCACCCCCCGTATTCTCCATATTTGGCCCCATGCGATTTCTTTTTGATTCCCAACCTAAAAAAATGGCTTGGTGGCAAGCGATTTGGATCAAATGACGAAGTCATTGCCGCCAGAGAGACCTATTTTAATGACTTTCCAAAATCATACTTTTTGGATGGTTTATTGAAGCTTGAGTATAGATGGAACAAATGTATAGAGTTAAAAGGTGACTACGTAGAAAAATAAATGCATATATACAACAAAAAAAATTTTTTTTCCCATAAACGGGTACTTATCAAACAGCCCTTGTATATTTGTCTTTTTTATCTTACATTTTAATGAGGCTTACAACAATTGCGACTAAGTCCACCTCATGGGAATCATGGCTACATAATGTTTTATACTGACTCAGTTGAATAATAAGATAAAAGTGTAAGCATAGGTTTGGGTTTACCCCCTCAATTACTAGCATGTTTTTGGTTACCATAGTTTTTCAAGGGCCACAAATAGGAGGGAGGCTTTGGGTGTCACTTTCGTGAATTCCTCTTACCTTAAAGCAATCAGTGTTATCAATAGCATCCCCATAGCCAGGAGTATCAACAACGGTCAGTCTTAATTTCACACCACGCTCCTCAATCTCTACGGTTGACGCATCCAGCTTCACTGTCTGGTTGGTTTTCTCTGAAACAAATTGTTAACTATTATTTATACAAATTTAGTTTATAACAGAACTGTTGTATTAGCAAAACATTTGCTCAACAAGTCTAAGATTTATTATTTTCTACAATTACAATCTGTGTAATTTGTTATGGAAATGAAACTCACCAATAGCATCAGGAATAACTCTCTCTGGATAGAGATCAGTCAGGAACAAGGAGTTGACCAAAGTAGACTTGCCTAGCCCACTCTCACCAACCACCATGAGTGTGAACTCAAAACCCTTCTTCACTGACTTACGGTGCACTTGGTTGGGGAGATTGGCGAAACCCACATATCCGGGGGTCTCTAGATTGGAGAACTGTGAAGAAACACAGAATAGACACAAATTAACAGTAAAATGGGCATTTTAATGAGGTATCCTTTGCAAAACATGATTTGTTTATTTTTTGATAAAAAAATATTTCTGTTTGTAATTGCATTGTCATCCAACTTACATATTGTATGGGAAATTTCAGCTCAATCAAAAACAGGAAGTATTACAATTTCCACTTGCAAGATTTGATTACAGAGTGAAAGACACAGGAGACATTTTCTCATACATTCATTTAAATACTAGTAGGAGAAATTACAGATCCATATTGTAACACTGTTTAGATGCATATACATATTCTTAAGAATTAATACTAGTTGTTTTAAAAACACAGACATTTATGGCCTTATTCATAAACATCACTCAAGCCTCAATTAGCTAAAATAGGGTTTGTCCACTTCTTACTAGCGGAAATGTCAATGTGACAAAAAAGGACAAACAAACTTTAACAGCATTTTAGTTAATATAGGTTTATGAATAACAGGGTAAGTGTTCTAGAGATAGACCAGAGACAGGATAGATCACAGAGATAAGCAAAAAATTTATACTTTTAATACCCCAACGAAAAAGAGGGGTGTCATTAATTTAGTACAAGCATTGTCTATGTGTAGGAAGTTGGTGCAAGCTAGTGAAAGCTCATTACGATTTTTTTAAATTCATTTGCCCAGTCAACCAGAGCAGATTCATTTCATTTGTAATGCACTGCAAGTAGCAAGTAAATACAAAATGTTTAAAAAAAAAACTAACATTAGTGAAACCAATCTGTTTTTGTCTCTTCATTAGGTATCTATTTATCAAACACTTTACACAGCATAAACTCATTTAGTATCATTTACGAATAAACATTAGTCAAAACTTAAACTAACACAGGTCTCAAATCTGCAAATAAACTGTTCAAGATAAATTATGTTACTATCAGTGGTCAGGAAAAGAAAGTACATATTCATGCGATAAATATTCCAAACAGTCGGCGTACAAACACTGACACACATCCGCACATAACTGTAACAAGTTTCACTCTTGGATACAGTAACGTACTATGAGTAGGAATGATATACATTTATCCCTATGACTCACCGTACGAGAATATTATACATATACATCAGCTTCGATCACGGCCAGAGTGCGCTAAGTTTAGCATTCAGTATTAAGAGTGAACTAAAAGTAAAATAACAACAAAACTTACATTTTTTGTAGTGTCGCTAGACATTGCGAACTCGTTAGTGGTGAATGTAGAACACAAAAACAATATCTCCCAGAGTAGTAGATCAAAATTGAACTTGATTAATCAACACTGTGGCGTCTACGGTTTTATTAATACAAATGAAGAAACAAAATTCAGTGGAAATGCACTTGGACGTCGATAAATCGTCACTCGAACGTCCAAATGTCTCTAATGTGTGTCTCTCTCTTTTTCTTCTAAACAAATCCCCTCACTCAAATATCAAATCAAATCACTTGAAATGTTGCCATAAATAAGTAATTATTCCCTATTTAAATGTGTTGGTGCACAGCGGATGTTGCGGATGCAGATTTTTTGACATCCGCGGATGCGGATATTTTAAGGCTCACCGACCTTAAAAAAATCTCAAGGTCAAGAGATGTATTTAGATTCATTATTCATTTATTTATTGCAAAATTTTACAAGCTATGTATAAAATTTTACCCTGTTGGGGCGCGGCAATACAAACATAAAAACGTAAAGCTATTAGAAGAGCAAATTATAAACCTTTAAAAAAAATAAACAACTTATTATGCTTGATACTTATTGTACTACCGCTAGCAATATTCTGTAGCATACATGCGCTAGTTTCCTACTCTGTCTTTTAAACTCTCTCTGTCTGTGTTTTTGACATGTGCAATTTAATGTAATTTTATATTGAAATAAATAATCTAATCTAATCTAATCTAAAGGTTTGCAAAAGAAACCATATTATTACCATGAAGCTTAGATGAAATGTCTCTTGTGCCCGTTATTACACCGGCTGTCTTAGTCTCCACACCGGAACACAACAGTGCAAGCGCTGCTGTTTAGCGGCAAGATCAGCGAATAAGGTGATGGTAGCTATCTGGACGGACCTCGCACAAAGTCCTACCACCAGCATGGTTATGGTTATTGAGTAATCATTAAATTAAACTTAAAACTGAGTTTAAGGGTATGCTTTTTTGGGGGAAAGTTATTTATTACACAGATTAGAGAGACTATGTACAAATTTAATAACACTGCATTGAGTCCGTATTGTACTCCTAAAAGTTCTAAAATTGAAACTATAAAAAGTTCCTTAATTTAAGTAAAAAAAAAAAGACGAATATTTCCTTTCGGACACTGGGAACTAAGATGTATATAAATCTTAGAAAAAGGATAGCACTAGAATGCTAGCAGGAGTGCCACCGAAAAGGACAAAGATACACATAATATATTATATACATACGATATTTACGGTTGCCAGGTAATGAAAAAATTACCCTAGAGTTTATTTATTTAAATGACGTGGAAAAGATTGTCAACTACGATTCTACTAAAAGAAGTACTTACTTTTAATAGTGAAATAAAATGGATCACTCAATTACTTACGTATAAGTTGAGTTTAGCCCGACGTGTTTAGGACTAATTCATAGTCCTTCCTCTGGGAGCGCACGACCCAGTGGCAGCGAGACGCACACTACGCGCCGCGGCTCTGCTCGCGCGACTACTAGGCACAGCTGCACACAACTACCCTAGTTTTCATCGTTTTATTTGTTATTGTCAAATGCAGGGTAGCACACTAAACTAAATCACATCACTCTCGTTCACACTCACCGTTGTCGCAGTATTTTACACAGCCTTCTAACTTGGGGGCACAGACCATCTACTATCAAAATTAAAATTGGAAAGACGACTTATTTCAATGGCTTCATGTACTTTACGCTAAGCTTGACTTATCTACGTGAGTGATCCGTTCTATTTCGCTATAATTGAGTCTAACGGTAGTTTCATGTTAAAAGTACCTACTTCTGAGTTGAAACAAACTAAATTCTCTTACTATAATATACTACCTTGTATTATGTGTAAGTGTATTATTTATTACGTAAGTCAAACCATAAATAATTAAGTTAAACATATATTAAGTAAAATATATATATATAAATAACCCAATTGATTCTTCCCGTAGCTTCGATCTGGATTTTAAGCAGATTTGGGTCAGCGGGAAGTCTAATATACATATTACTAATTACCCTATTGTGGGGTACATTGTTATCTAGAAACTAGCAACACTAATCTTTGAGCTTTTGAAAAGCTAAACCTTGAAAAACCCGGCCATACGATGAGGGACAAAAAATTGATACGTTGTCACTTTTTGCCAGGAATAACGTATTAAGCCGCTCTTTTTGTGTGTGAGTGAGTAAGTAATGTCTAGCGGTCTATCTCTTTCTCTCTTTACGCTAATTTCGGAGTGGCGTAGCCCCTCAGGATAATGCTTATATAAATTGAAAAATAAATATAACGTTGTTCTATTTACCTGACTACATCAAATAATATAAATTAAAATAAAATATTTCAAGAGCCGTATTTAGGGGGTTTTAGGGGGATTAAGAAAAACATGTACGTAAAATTTGGAAGGGGTTGGCAGCAGTGTTGCTGTAAGCTGTACAGTCCACAGATTAGAGAGACTATGTATAACGTACAGTCTGTAGTAACTGTAGTCTTTATTTCATTCAATGCTTAAATTCAATGTACTCTGTGAATGTAGTTTGTGCTTAAATTTCAATCAATGAGTAAGGTTACCTTTTGTCATCCTTTAGTGCACTTTACTATAATATTATTTACTGTTTGTTTTACAATAATAAAATAAATGTGTTGCGGTTGCTTTTAATGGAGATATAAATTATTTAATTTCTTTAGTAAATACACAGGTGTCACTAATGGAGTCGGAGAGTGAGTTTGTGTCTAAAAATTACTATGCCGCAATAGCTTGTTTCCTCAATTTTTTCTGCTTTAAATATAAATATGCGTCACAGTTGCTTAATAACTAAAATGTTTATTGTAAGTATCTAGTTTTGATGTGCCATTACTTTTTGCCAGTATTTCTTTTATTGAGTTTTTGATGACCTTTGAAGTTTAATCCTACGGTTAATCACACATATAGCAAGAGTAGTTAATAATAATATACGTATCTCCTTCCCCATATCAGGAACGTGTAATTATTGATGTTTCAATGATGAAAAACACATTTAATTTAGTCATATGATATGTTAAGTTATTGTTACTCATACACTTCTTTGTTATAATTCATTCCATAAAGAATAGGCAAAGGAAACTAAGTCCATACAGTCATGTCTGTTGTATTATGATAAATTTCTGTAAATTAAAGTCTGGTCACAGTCTGTCTGTCCTAAGTCAAGCACGTCATATCAGCTGCTCATGCTACGGCGAGCAGCGGCCGAAGGGTACTTGAGGGTAACAAACAGGTAATACGCGTTTTCACTTGAATAGGGTTGTTTCCACCTACAAACAAGGGTGCAACTATAGAAATTCTAGCCAAATACATTGTTGGATTATAAGATCATGATAAATTAACTTTTTTGGGCCACTAATGTAATGTAATAAATTGTTAATATTTAATTTAGTGATTAAATATAGCTTTTGACTTGAGTCACGTGACCCCAAGGCAAAACGTTGAAAATGTTGATGACGTCACTGCACAAAGCGGCACTGCATGAAGTCGTCGTTTTGACAGTTTTGAACTGTTCGGTGCGTTTCGTAACAACCAAATAGGCAAAGAGAATATAATCACTACATTTTACGTAATAAATCAAAATCACAACCTGGGTCGTGTTTTATAAAGCTACAAGTTGTAATTTACAAGCGGAAGTCTCTTTCTAACAATAGGTGATAGAATGAGACTTCCGCTTGTAACTTATAGCTTTATAAAACATGGCCCTGACCAACTTAGAAAAGCTCAAAAACCCCCGACATTGTCATTTCAAAGTTCAATATTTCAAAAACGGGGAATCCGATTTTAATCAAACTTAGCTAAGAACCATCCCGATTAAACTGGCTTTCGTTTAAAAGAAACCGCATCGAAATCGGTCCATCCGTTTGGGAGCTATGATGCCACAGACAGATACCTACACAGATAGACAAGTCAAACTTATAACACTTCTCTTTTTCGTCGGGGGTTAAAAATTATTCACGAAAAAGGTTTAGTTTATTAACAAAGTTATTTTTAGTAAGTAACCTTAGCAAAATATAAATATACTTACATAAACTTCTCATCATTATTTGATGCCTTAAGGCCTTGCTACACGGTATAGCACGGTATAGCTTCCAGCACCGTGACCTTGGTCGGTTCCCAACCGTTTGTATAAACAACCTTGCAGCGTTGTGGGTTTACGGGCGTGCGTTGGCAACGCGTTCGCTCCACCGTGAAAGACGGTGGAAGGCTTGTTGGCAACCGCACGAGCGTGTTGCAAACCGCGTTATCAGCCGCGCGAGCGCAGCGCTGTTCAGTTATGTTTATGTCTAAAGTGCTAAAGCGACATCAACTTTTTGAAGTTTTGAAAGGCAAGGAGCCATTTTCTGTGTTCTCCACAAATTCTAGAAGCGACGCACTGAAGTTGTAGCAAGCAGTGTTTGAGACGGTGTTTGCAACCGTGTTTGTATCCGTCGTTCCGACCGAGCAACAAACCACAGACCAAGGTCACGTTGGTGGAAGTTCTGTTGCCAACCATATAGCGCAAGATTCAGACGGTGTTTGCAACCGTGGATGCGACCGTCGTCGCGACCGAGCAACAAACCATCCACCAAAGTCACGGCGGTGGAAGCTCTGTTGCCAACCGTGTAGAAGGGCCATTAGATGTAATTGTATGGTAGTAGATTATAATAATTGGCCGTATAACAAAACGCATTATATTCCGTTGACATCTTAGAAAAAAAGGGTTGACATTGCCACCTTTGGTCGACACCAGGCATAGAATAAAGATACAAAAGAATGCTAGCAAGCGTGCCACCGAAAGGGACAACAGATAAAGTACATACAATATTTACGGTTGCCAAGTAATGAAAAAATTACCCCACAGTCTGCATTAGTACCATAATTATTATAGGTCGAATAATGTACTTTAACTCATACCTTGACTGATTTTAATAAGTAATCGATCCAGCAAATATCTGCACTAAATTATGTTTGTCTAGTATTTAACAGTCTTCCAACTTGGGGCCACCAACAAGCCACTATCAAGATTAAAATTGTTGTGAGTGATCAGTTTTATTTCACTATGATTAAGTCTCATGGAAGTTCAATGTTGAAATAATTTTGTCTTACTATAATGTTACCTTGTATTATGTGTAAGCATATTATTGATTTCAGTAGGTAAGTTAAACACTTAAAATAATTCAGTGAAACATATATTAGACGAAAATGTATAAATAACATTAAGAAACTCTACAAAAGTTAATAAGTGAAGTACTGTTGTTTTCCCTTTCTTCTAAAGCAATGTTGTGTCAAAATGCTCACTTCATATTTTTGATGAAGGATTTGGCACATAATTGATTTTTCCCGTAGCTTATATCATTTTCTAAGGTTTGGGTCTGCGGGAAATCTGAAATTTTCATAAAAATGAAATAGGTATATTATTTGATATATTACAAACTACCCTATTGTGGGGTAAATTTTTATTCTAAAAACTAGCAACACTAATCTTTGAGGTTATAAAGCAAAAATATCAGAAATATAGCCGAAATCTAACAAATTTAACAAAAATGTAACACACGTAGTTAACAACCATAAAAATATAATTACATTAGTCATTGAAGTAACAAAATATACGAGAATAAATTGTCTACTTACGAATGAAAAGACATCCCAGTAGCCTTCTAATATCCTTCTAATCCTTCTAATATCGCTTTTACGGCCAATAACACTACACCGCGCCATTATTACAAATGTAAAAGCTAAAAAGCTATCGCCGGCCACTTTTTAGCGCAAGTAAATCGCGAAATATTTTACTTCAACTTTTAAACGTGAAAATCAATTAACTGCTTCCGCTCCTTCCGACAAACGTCAAAGTTTGTTTGAGCATTGCGAAGCGCAAACTTGAAAAACCCGGCCATACGATGAGGGACAGAAAATAGATATCTTTGTCTCTTTTAGCCATGAATAATTGTGTATTAAGCCGTCCTTTTTGTGTGAGTGAGTAAGAAATGTCCAGCGGTTTATCTCTTTCTCTGTCTACGACACCAGGACACACACATACACACGTGTCGTTTCTATGTTTGTTTGCGCATAGTGACGTCACTCGTTTAAATGGCGTTTTTGGCGCCAACAAAACTTAACAACAAAGAATTACGAGGGCGGGATGAGTAACTAGCCTAATAAAAAAATACTTAGGTTGGCGTGATAAAATTGATTTTATTTTTCAAGATGCTTTCCATGTACATGCACTTGTTCCATCTTCGTTCTAAAGCTGTAATGCCCTCCATAAAATGACTTCTTTCAAGACCGGCAAAATACTCTTCTACGGCGGCAATAACTTCATCATTTGTGGCAAACTTCGGTACACCCAAAAATTTTTTTAGCTTGGGGAAAAGGTGGAAGTCTGATGGTGCTAGATCAGGCGAATAAGGTGGGTGGGGCAGCAAATCGTAGTTCAATTTGTTGATTTTTGCCATAGCTTTAACACAAGTGTGAACCCCTGCCTTTGTATTGATGGAAGATGTTTTTTTCTTTGCTGAACCTGGTCGTTTTTGCTGAATACAATGATAAAGCTTATCGAAAAGATTAGCGTAGCGTATTCTCCATTAATAGCTTGACCTTTGGGAAGGTAATCTATAAAGAAAATTCCATTTGCATCCCAGAAGACAGAAGCCATCACTTTTCCAGCCGACTTTACAGCCATAGTTTTTTAGGAGCCGAACACCCAGATTCAGTCTACTGTTTTGATTGAATTTTTGATTTTAGCGTGTAATGGTGAACCCATGTCATCTGTTGTTATAAATCGATGTATAAAATCTGCTTTATTTCTCTGAAAACGATCCAAGCATGCCTTCGAGTTTCGCACCCGAATTCTTTTTTGATCGTGCGTAAGCAAACGCGGCACTCAACGGGGGGATAACTTTTTCATATTTAATTCGTCACTTAAGATGTGATGTACCCGTTCTTTCGAAACACCTGTAGTGTCAGCTATTTCAGACAGCTTCAATCGTCGATCTGCTAAAACTATATCATGTACTTTGGACACAATTTCCGAAGTCGTGACGATTTTTGGACGTCCGGGGCGGGCTTCATCTTGAACACTTGTACTACGGCCGCGTTTAAACTCAGCCACCCAGTTTTTTACTGTGGCGTAAGAAAGAGCACATTCATCCAAAACATTCTTTAACTCTTCATAAATATCAAGCCCCTTCGTATCCTTCATATAAAGAAACTTAATCACCGCTCTTTGTTAAATTTTATCCATTTTGAAAAACAACCGACACAATGTATTTTCAAATGTCAAAAAATCAATACAATATTCAAGCCACTAAATTCAAATTTAGAACACAGATAGCCAGAGACATATTTTTTAAATAAGAAAGTTCTTTTTTTAATTAATTTTTTTTAAATACCTGAGGCTAGTTACTTATCATCCCGCCCTCGTAGTAAATTTCGCGTAGGTAGGTATTTAAAATCGTTTTGAGGCGAAACTTTGAGAGCGTAGGTATTATACGAACGTTTTATGACAACTCGACGATACCGCGATCGTCTACAATCTAACAAGCGGTACGCATGCTACCTTGTTTACGGTGTGCGTGCGGCCTCACCTCATCACCTTTTGTTAGAAAGAGACTTCCGCTTGTAAATAGTAACTTGTAGCTGTATAAAATACGGCCCAGAAGGACTACTACGAAATTCGAAAATCGAAGTACGTGTCGTGCCGTCTCGCTCACGCTAATATTATTTAATACGAGAGTGAGCGGAACGGCACGACACGAACTTTGATTTTCGAATGTCGTAGTAGTCCCTCTGGGCCGTATTTTGTAAAGCTACAAGTTACTATTTACAATACAATATTCACCTATTCGAAGTTTGTGTCCGACCGTCCCTCTCGCTTTCGTGTTAACCTGTTGGCGTGAGCGGGACATTCGGTAGGTACTAGGTATATTCAGGATCTAGGTAGTATTTTTACCTGCTTTAAATTACCCACGATTTAATTTGTTTCCTTTTTAACATACTAGCATGCAGTTCACGTCGTAAACAATTTTTCTGGCTTGCCGTGTTAAAACTTTATATTTGGGCATTTTTAGGGTTCCGTACCTCAAAAGGAAAAACGGAACTTTTCTAGGATCACTTTGTTGTCCGTCTGCCTGTTTGTCTGTCAAGACCCGTTTTCTCTGTTACGCGTGGCGGTAGCATGCTGAAAGCATCCGTCTGTCCGCGGCTTAGCTCAATGACTATTGGTACTAGAAAGCTGTAATTTTACATTGATATGCATATTAACTAGGCCGAAAAATTGCGAAATATTTAGATTTGAAATGCTCATTTTTCTTGGAGTCAAGTGTCCCTCCCTCTACCAGACAAACTGTCGTATATTTCGTTCGTATATTTGAAAATGTGAGAAAAATCAGAGCGGTGCATATAGTGAATTTAAAAACCGCCTTCAAAAAAAACCTTAGAAAAAAAACGTAAAGTAATCCTCTAAAATAATGATAAGTAAATAAAATAAAATAAAATAAAATGCGTTTATTTCGGACAAGAGAAACTAAAGCCTAAAGTTTTATGGCCGTTTGGCAGTTTTAATATTCTTTGAATGAAGCACCGACTTCATATTTCTGCTGCTTAGTGCTAGGCCATAAAACTTTAGGCTTTAGTTCCTTTTGTCCGAAATAAACGCATTTTATTATATTTTATTTATTTATCATTATTTTAGAGGATTAAGTGTTTTACGTTTTTTTTTGAAGGTGGTTTTACTTTTTTGTTAAAAGATTTTTATTTTACAATTTTACGTTGATTTATCATTTTCAGAATTATCCTCCAACTCCTAACCGTTAAGGAGTTGTACCTTGCATCATCAGCTCATCAACATGAGATGATGATTACCGGACGCAAATACTTGAATAGCCTTAGAAAATATATGAAACACATAGTACGTGCCTGTAAAATTTGAGGGTTGCCCTCGATTTCCCTGGGATCCCATCATCGGATCATGTCTTCGTGACAATGGGACCACCTCAGGAGTATACCCTTTCGAATAAAAAAAGAATTTTGGAAATCGGTCTACAATTGACGGAGTAATCGATGTACATACATAAAAAAAAAAAATACAGTGGAACGTAGAACCTCCTCCTTTTTTGAAGTCGGTTAAAAAGGAAAACTATCAGAGATAAGTTCTTAGGCTTAACAGGTTTACGAGTAAATAGTTGATCAACTTATTTATGTTTGTCTATATGTAGGTAGTAACCGATATAAAACGACACTGGGCACAGTTTGCTTAGGAGTAACAACACTGCTAACACTGGTTTAAAATAAAATGCCTTTAAAATTAGGGATCTATGCCAGAACTTTTTCGTAATGGCTAAGGAATCCTATCTTGGGCGTGTCCGACTCCGACACGCTCTTGGCCGGTTTTTTTTATCGGAAGGTACGCTAAGTTTCATTAAAATCGTTTCAGCAGTTTTTTTTTTTTTTTTTTTTCAAATATTAATCTCTGAAATGACAATGTCGGGTGTTAAGTAAGGTTATTGGTTTACATCTCGCCATAGGAAGTTTTCTTACACTACGAATGAAAGCTGATAAAATTTTCTAAAACTTTGGTTATGTAGGTACACTTTTTACCTATTCCCAATCGTTGCATAAATGGGTACGAGCTCCGAAAAAAGGTCGATTTTCAAAAACGTTAAATGTAGGTACCTACCTAATATGTCTCTTAACTAGTCCACTAAGTCTCGAAGTCAAACTATCTGCTTTTGACCTTTCCATCCACACCTCCCTTTGCGAGCACTCTACCACGCTATCAATAAAGTTTTTCCTAAGTACCTATATGTATGAAATGTTCTATTTCAATTTAACACTCATTGCATGCAGCACTCTGCCCTCCTATCTTTAACTCCTTAAATTCCGGGGCGGCGCGCCCCCCTTCGCCCTTTGACTAAAACTTGACTAGTTACAATAAAATTGTTTCAATTCATTGGCAAAATTGTTGTTTGCTTTTTTTATTTTAACTTTGAGAGATCATTAATCATTTGGATTGTGTTTCTTGCTCAACTCAGCCAAACGACAATTAGCGTTGTCCAGTTGGTATTATTAGTTAGATGGTTATATGTCAATCACTTCATCGTATTAGTTTCAATAATATTGTTATTATTATTGATATTTTGTCAATTAAAATTATTAAAAAGGGAAGCAAAGGTTGTATGTCAGGATCGTAGCAAGTGGAAGTCCGTGGTCTCTGCCCACCCCTCCGGGAAACAGGCGTGACTATATGTATGTATGTAAAATTATGTAAATTGTTTCAGAGCCCACATTAGGGAAACGAGCATTGAGTATACTTCCTTTCCTATTGATAGCTGGTCTTGTACTAGTTCCCGTGGGAATCGGATTTTTATGCACAATCGACACGGTACGTACAATCACTGTGACGACTAAGGGATGGGTGTACGCTGGATTTTGTTCAGGAGGGGAGGAGTTTTGTGTGTGTAACGTGTGTGTTACCTTGTTTCAGACGCATTTGGTAAGGGAAGAACAGGAATATTTCCATAATTGCAAAGATGCCGATTATCAATATTCATGCAATGGCACGTGGGTACAGTCAGCACAGATTGAAGAGAAATGCAGTTGCTCCGTGTATTTTAATATCTCGTATGATATATTGGGCGATATTACTTTGTATTACGAATTAGAGTCGTTTGACCAGACCGAGCCTTCTTACGCAAGCTCGAGGTAGGCAAAACATAATAAACAGTAGAAAATATAAGCAAAAGAAACTAAGAATAAAAAATCTTACTAATTGTTTATTGTGTCAAGCGCAATATATCCTGTATATTATTGAACAGCAATAAAACTCAGAGGGTTGATGGAACAGCTCATGTATAGGATTAAGCAAAAATATTCTTAGCTGAAAATTTTCAGTGTTCTTTTGTTTTGCTACCCTGAACTGGACCCATTTTTCGGGGTCCCGAATGCAAATTTCGGAGTCACGTGAAGGTTCATTTTTATTACCATTTTGGTTTGGAACCCTAAAAATTGGAAATTTATTTTTCACGAAATAATGCTGTTTTACCGTAAAGTTTTACTCCTTAACGAGTGACGCGACGTGTACAGTGCCCTTAGTGTAATCAAAAAGCACAAAATACGTCTCGATCGCGTTTGCGTTAAAGTGTCAAATAGTATGAGAATTGATTAACGCGAACGCGATCGAGACGTATTTCTTGGCCTTTTCGGCGATTACACTAGGCGCTCAGAGCCTCTAGTGTAATCGACGGCGAAAAAACATGTTTGCGTTAAATTGACAAATAGTATGAGAATTGTTCGTTGTCGGTACGTTCCACTAGTGACGCTGCTAATGTGTCCGTAGTAATTCAGACGTAAACGCCATCGAGACGTTTTTTTTGGCCGTCGATTACCTACCTACACAAGGCGCTCAGTATTGAGCTACTTGAAAAAAAAAAGTTTAACCTGCGCTATAATATCCTTAACTGTTACTTATCAAGCTGTTATTTTCAAGTTAATTAATTAGATTGTTTTGTTTTTCAGAGATAACGATCAGTTATCGGGGAACCCGAGCTTAGTTCCGTCCGTAAGTTGCGGTGAATTTCGATACGACCAGGAAAAACCTATATTTCCTTGTGGCAAAGTAGCAGACTCTATGTTTAACGGTCAGCAAATTAATATTTCCTTCTAAAAATACTAAAACTAGTGGCTCATTTTTGAACGTTTTTTTTTTATAAAAAAACGAATCCACAAAAATATTTATAATTATCGAACCTGCCCCCCGACTACGAAGTGCAAAATTCGGACTTCGTATCGTGCCGTCCCTCTCGAGCTGATATTATTTTACACGAGAGTGAGCGGGACGATACGAACTTCGATTTTCGAATTTCGTAGTCGGGGGGGGGGGGGGGGGGCTGATTACAAAATTTGACGACGATCGGATAATGTTTGAATAAAAAAAATCCGTATAATAATTAGTGAATTTGCTGACAAAATTTCACGAAAATCGGTCTAGAAATGCGAATTGTAGAAGACAACAGCCAGACAAACAGACTTACAGGTGGACCACAAATATAAGTGACATCGGCAATCTTCGCGCAGACGAGTGTAGACAAATGCCGAACTAAACAGAATGTAAGCACCATGCAATAAAGACCTTGTTTCGTTAGGCGCAAGGTAGAATATACATGTAACAACTGACTGACTCAAGATTTTACCCGCGCAAACGCACTGCCTTATTATGATGACATTTATGACTAACTTCAAATTGGAAAATCAAACTAGTCACCCAACAGTTTACTGTAGGTACGGAGAGGGTAAATACGCGTAGTATTGTTGTTTACCTATATTTATTAGTACTAAGTATATTGTTTATTTGCCTCTAGCAAGGCCGATAAAACCAAGAGGACTGCCAATGGCTATACAATGTCGCGTTCCTGTAAAATAATGAGCCTGCTGTAGCTAGTTTCACTATAGAGAGGTCTCTGTACCATTAATTTTGTACGACACTTAGACCTCTGGCTAACACAATAGCGCCATCTATGAACTGAAAGAAAAAAACGAATTTAGATGGCGCTATTGTGTTAGCCAGAGGTCTAAATGTCATACCAAATGAATGGTACAGAGACTCCTCCGTAGTAAAATTAGTTACAGCAGGCTTATTATTTCAAAGGAACGCGGCATCGTATAGACACTGGCAGTCCTCTTGGTTTTATGGTCCTTGTCTCTCGTCACATTTTTTATGATAATAAATTAATAACGTACCACTTACTCGTAGGTACCTAGTTAGATTAGGTAGGTATTAATGATGGACCTTATTCACTGATGTAAGAAGCATAATATCTACGAGCATATTAACCTATAGAGACGTAATATAAGGTAACTCGACCAAGTCAAGTTGTCTATGATTTCTCACTGATATATTTCGCAACACATTTGCTTTCCGTCAGTTTCGTTTCGACCATAAACTAGAACCGAAGACGGTTTGACATTTAAAATATAAATCACCGTCAATTTACATCATCATGTCCTGTTGTGCTGTTAAACGGTGCGAAAACAACAGGAAAACATACAAACAATATCGCTTTTCATCGGTAAGTCCATTTCTTTATTTTACCAAAATATTTTCAAAAATTTGATTAATGCAACGCGGGTCAAGTTAAACTGGACAGGTCCGTCACGTGTCCACTCCCCGTCCTTTTTGCTCTTGCTGTAAAAATGTACGTCTATCTCTTATTATCGTAATTACCCTTGTGACGCCAATGGCTAGTGCCGTGTAGTGCATTTATTTTGTATTGTCGATAGTAAAATTATCCAGTAAATGATTATTGTTAGTATATCGGGTTTTTATTTGTGGATTTTACTTACTACTATTAGTACCTAAATACTTCATGAGTTTAATTATAAATTATTACGTTCGTGTATTAAGTTTATAACAACTTTATTTTATTTAAACTGTATTTTTTTAACCCCCGACGCAAAAAGAGGGGTGTTATAAGTTTGACCGCTAGTGTGTCTGTGTGTCTGTATGTGTTTAGTTTTTTTTATTTGATATCAGGTTTTCAAGCGAAGGTAAACTAAGAGTTAAAAAACCTTTAGTGATTCGTTGAACTTTAGAGGATCAAGTGAAATAAAACGGATCACTCACGTATATACTTAAGTCTAGTTTAGCCCGACATGTTTTGGACCAATTCGAATAACTCCCACTCGCTCTCTTGCTGCCGCTGGGTCGTGCGGTCCCAGAGAAAGGACTACGAATTAGTCCGAAACAATTAGTCAGGCTAAACTCGACTTATATACGTGAGTGATCCGTTTTATTTCACTAGATTCTCTAAATTTCAACGAATGACAAAAGTTTTTTTAATTCGTTTAGTTTACCATTACCACTAAAAATTTCAAAGTTGGTGATAATATCTTATCTTATACTACTTGAAGACGTTAGTCCCGTTTCCAGGTCATTTCAATTTGCATTTCTTAGTTGCAAAATTAAAGTCACAGGCAAAAGCTAGTTACTGATATAAAAGCAAGCATAAAAAAATGCAAAACCTTTTATCGATATCGATAGAAAGTATCAAGTTGTTAACGCACGCCCCTAGCGATCGGGTTCGGAATACTTAGGGATACTTCGGAGCGATCACAACTCCCTACGCACCGCAGCTAGTTGACAGAATTGTTTTCTTTCAAATTCGCATGTATTTGGTCTCTATAGGGATAAGTGCTCGTAACATAATATACATATATGTATATGTTAGAAAAGTTTAATGTATCTATGCTCTACTCCAGACGAGTGATGTATTGTTGACAGCTGTCACTTCGCTCCCTTCTCTTATAAGCCTCAGCCCGTAAGCCATGTCTGTTTTTGTGTCGTCCTGCAATATAATTTAAATCCAAATGCATTTACATATTTATTGACGCCGATGTTGTGAAAGATATTTCATGGGAAAATAAAAGAGCATCGAAAGTACTTCACAGTTTTATTTCGGGCATTTTCCGAATCGACACGCGGACCGCTGCGCTCCGTCTCGCCAATAGTATAATGTATTTTTTTGCTGTAAGAAGCAAGCAATTTTTCAAATATATGAAATGAACGCCTGCGTATAAGTAGGTAAGTTTATTTTTTATTGTTTTTCCATGCAGACACCTTTGCAGCGCTGACCCAGGACAGAACAGATCCGAATAAGTCTGTGAAAGTACCAATTACATACGATGGACTAGTGACCGAAGACAGCGTACCATTCCACAACCCGCGTCCTGATGGTAGGTACTTATTGTTAAAACTGATTATTTGTCTTGTTTTTCATCGCAGAACGTTTGTTAAACGTAATTTACCCGAGCTCTAAACATGTTGCTAAATAAATAAATACTGTAGTACAATAAATAGTGTATAGCCAGCACCAAATCCCAAATCTCAAAAACTTTTTTGCTGTTAAGGTCTTAGAATGATTTATCAAGCGGCAAGTCACTACGCGCTCCTGTACCGCTCGGGCAAGAACTCGGTTAAATAGTCTGTACCTATAGCAATAGGGCTAGCACTGCTGGCCGCGACTTGTTTGTCTCGCGAGATTATTATTACCCGTCCCGTTGCAATCTGAGTTACAGAAAAGGCCGGGTACAATACAATACAAATATTCTTTATTGAAAACCACAAAACAGTACAAGGAGATTACAGAAAAACAGCGAGTTACTTAGGTAGTTAGCGGGTAGGTAGTTGCTGTTGTTCTCGCGCGAGATAGAAGTCGAACTGTGAGTTGTGCTAGACCTAGTGATAATAAATAATTCCTGCGACTTATTGTTTGTTTTAGTGTTGGCGAATTTCACGAAACCGAAAAGCTGGTCAATATACCGCAGCGCATGGGAAAACGTCACGAATATTGATGGGGTTGTGGTAGGTACTTTTGATCTGTTATTTTGTTTAACCCTAGAGTGGTCGCGTCTTTTCATGAAATGCGAGGTCTCGCGAGGGGAGCATTTGGCCGCTCAATGCGCAATATAAATATACCAATTTTCAGGAACGTATTGATGAAAGGCAAACTAAAATTTGAGTAATATTATTAAATGACGTTTGTTTTTTTTACCCGTAGTATAGGCTTTGCCTCGTTTGGGACTAGGTTAATTGGCACGGGCGTAGCCAAGTTTTAATATTGGGGGACGGGGGGGGGATCTTGAAACCCAAAAACCCCCTGGCTACACCCCTGCCTGTCAATTGGTGTGAATTGCTCCATAACGGGTATTTATTTCTCTTTAAAGAACCCTCTTTTCCGAGCGTGGATGAACACCAATTTGAAACGCAAGCCCGTATATAAGGTCGCCAAAAACCATACGCTTCCCGCTGGACCCTACATGATTGTCATCGATATACGTAAGTGAATTTTTTATTAACACTAAACTGTAGTGCGGGTACTTGGGCAATGGAATAACGAAGAGAAAACGCATTGCCATTTACAGTTAGGTAGGTAATGTATAACGTGCGGCCCGGGGCTAGGATGTGATCGCATGGTTGCGCCTTATTGCAATAGAACAGGGTGCAGGCTTGAATGCATGGCTCGGTCCTGGGCTGTATAAGTGTAGTTAGATTATTTAGTTTAGTTTAATGTAAAAAGGGTACAACTGTAGTTGAAGTGAGCGCATTATTCGCCAATAAACGTAATAGTTTGGCGAAATTAGTGATGTAACATAAACTATGTACCTTTTGAGAATAAATAAATAAAATAAAATAAAAATAATCAAGTAATCATAAATAAAAAATAGAACTTACGTGATTCCGATACCTACATATAACAAAATAGTTATTTATGATACGAGTGCGGAAAGTAGGCAATTCCCAACGAGTACCGGTATTCTTAAAAATCGAGCGAAGCGAGTATTTTATACCGGCACGAGTTGAAATTGCACGAGCAAAACAAATAAATACCACAGATTCAAATTAAATGAACAGTACGGCAACATAAACCAAATAAAAGGTCTAAAATTATTTTAAAACATTTAACAGTATCTCAATTTTAATATTAGGTATTTTAATTCAAAATTAAAAATAGTAACCTATTTTACTGGCTCCTAATTTTCATTCTATGGTTTGGCCCATACGTACCATTTATGGCTTTTTTTCTGATTTTTTCCCTTATACCTACAAGGTTTTAATTAACTTGCAATATATGTAACTGTTTATTAATAGTCATTCTGGTATCCCGAGCGGAGAAAAATCCAACAAATCAAATATCATAAAATAGGTTCAGCCGTTCTTGACTTATAAAAGTGGTAAATGGTGTAACTAAGACGAATTACTTTGTTTTGTATATAAACATATGTATATACAGAGTGCGTTTTAATGAACAGTCAAGAATTCAGCCAAGGGTTGAGTAAGATTGAGTGAGCAGTTGAGCAACCCTATGAAGTTTTTTTTATTAAATAAAAATGATCGTTCTCCATTGCATATTGTCAGCCAGCAGACGCAATTAATGTATTAGATTTTTTTTTTCGAATAAAAACTTTACAGGGGCGTTCACTTAGACTTACCCCCCCCCCCGAGCTGAATTATTGGCGGTTAAAACGAACCCTGTAGATTATAATGATTTATTTTGCGTCAGTATACCCACCGCAAGCGTACAGCGGCCCTAGGAAGTTCATAATAGAGGGCGTGTACCCGGTCAGCCGGCTGAGCCACGCGATCATCGGCAGCGTCGCGCTCATCGCCGGCATCATCGCTCTGGTCGTCTCCTTGGTCCTAATCTTCATTGGTAAAAGACAAGGTAAGTTGTTAATGGGTATTGGAGTCCAATTTGGTCCGCACCGGTAATACCTACATGCTCTGTGGTCGAACGAATGTAACGATATCTACATCCTACTCTTTTTCCTCTTCCGGAAACCATTGAAGCGTAGGGAAGCATAAAAAGCAATGTCTCTTTCTGTAATTATAAATAAGGTAAGTATATCATTTCAATTCGGGCGTGGTCCGAAAACCTCAGTCAGTTTGCAAAGACATATTATTCCTTTATCAAATTAGTACCACAGTATATATATATAAGCTAAAGCAGTACAGAAACTAGGCCTCTTTGTTGAGATGATGACGTAAGCGCCAATTGAGAGTTAGGGTTGTCCTCTTATTTTTTGTAAAATTGAAAAAGTTTTTGTGTAGTTAGCTCTATATCTCAGCTATTTAAGCCTTTTTTGAGATAACTAGCTAGTTTTCATTAGAACATTAGGGTTGTCACTTAATTATTATAAAATTAATGGGTTTTTATTTATTATTTACTAAAACGTTTATTTGGGTTTTATAATGATCAAATAATCGAATGAATTGACTGACTGGTTTACGAACAAAATTGTGTACTTAATTAAATAATCATCAACATTTTAGGAAAACTTTGTTTTCGTTAGTTATTAAAAATGCCAAACTGTCACCCGCCATCTTTGATCATAAAAATAATGTCAAATTCGAACTCACCGCTGTCAAATGATCATTTTATTAACAAAAATTACAAACCCAATCCCAATCCGCAATCTTAGACAGATTTTTTTTTATTCCACCGATTACAATTCGAATTAAATTAATAAAAAGTAAATAAGTTATGTCACTATGCTATTACCATTATTCATCATTAAATTATACCAGCTATCTAATAACGATTAGGTTTTAAACACAAAGAGTCGCCACTCGTCTCGACGCGGCACCCGCGACTGACAGCACCGCTATTACCCCTTATTAGCCTTGTAAAGACTCTGTCTGTGTGCGTGTGTCATTTCGAACGTTTGTACGTAGTTTCTGTACTGCTTTAGCTTATATATATACTGTGTTAGTACCTTGTGAAACTATAGCACTTACGAAGTTTGAATTAAATAAGTAGTGTTTGTCAACTGTCAGTGTCATAAGTCATAAATCCGGTAAAAATCCGCTAGGATCGCTAGTGTCGAATGAGGTCCATGTCCAACCAATCCAACCAATGAGAGACAAGCTACTGGCACACAATGACCAATAGAACTTGCTTCTGGCCTATGTATTTATATATTAGACGCATGTTTATTTGTATACCAATATGAACATTTGTTTAGGAAAGCGAAGGACATGTTTAAAAACCCTGTCCGTTCGCAATATCGGAACAAACTATATGTTCCCCTATCACATCTGTCTCTTGTTGCAAAAAATTGTTATGTGATGTGTGTAAAGATATTTAATAAACTACCAGATGCTATGAAAGATCTCCCATTTGGAAAATTTAAAAGAAGCCTTAAAAAATGGCTTGTTGATAAGTGCTTCTACAGCATACAGGAGTTCTTAGATTATACTTAGCTATGCTTAATATAAATTTCACATGCCTTGTAAGGTAGATTTTAGTGATACCTCTCTATGTACTTGTTCCACCTTATTGTACCTAAAATTTCATGAAATAAATAAATATTATTATTATTATGCTTGATAGAATTTAACAGATAGAACTAGCGATCCTAGCGGATTTTTGACTTGCGATAGCCCTCACTACCCTGTTGCAACCGAATGTCGGCATTAAGATGACGAACTTTGAACCTTCTCTTACCAGCTTCTTTTGTTTAAGAATACAATAGAATAACACAAAAATGTTAAGCTAACTGATTTAGGCAGACTTGTACCGACCCGAGTTAGACACTAACCCACGATTAACGTAACGTCGCCGATACAAATACGTCAAGTTAACCCCGGGCTAGTGCCTAACCCAGGTCGGTGTAAGTCGGCCTTAAAGTTATAGCTCATTGGTTCCGCCCGGCACGCGACCAGCACCGCCTCGCCTCGGGCGGTTTAGTATTCTTTATATTTAGTATAAAAAAGTTTATACCTACAAACATGTGGCACCATCTGTCTACAGTAAGAGAACTGGTAGCGACTACCAGCGCCATCTAATCATCGAAAATAATAACTTCTAAGTGCTGTTCTAAATCACGCTTACGAACTTCCTCTTCCTACGGACTTCGGTTGGTTCGCCCGGGCTTGATGCAGTGAGCGCATGTGACAATTGAAGTTCATACAAGGTGCGTTTTAATGAACCGTCAAGAATTCAGCCAAGGTTTAAGTAAGTCTAAGTCTAGTCTAAAAAAAACTTTACAGAGGTGTTCGGTGAGACTTACTCAACCCCTGGCTGAATTATTGACGGTTCATTAAAACGCACCCTGTATAATGAATACCATGAGGAATACTAAACCGCCCGAAGCAATTTGGTGAGCTATGACTTTGATCATCTAAGACCGCTGCAAATAACCAGTTTTGTATTTCTCTTACAAGCTTACTAGGATATGGAGATTCATTCAGATTCGGAACATTTACGGTACTGCTGATTTCACTTAGTAATCTTTACTATGAACTAAAAACAATTGCTTTGCTCGCAAACAAACACATGCATACATATGCATGGAAACATACATTTGCCGCATAGATATAACTATTTTTCACTTGTGCTTGTGGTCGTGGGTGAGCAAAGTAATTTTTTTAATCTTTGCCAATTAATTTGCGCTTCCTGACCTATTGTCTTTGTCTTGTTGCTTGAACTGTTGTTTCGGCTCCAATTCTCCGTGCGGAGGTGCGAATCTCACGGCTGTACGCACTTCCGGACGGCGATGCGGTGTGGGACACGAGGCATGCCACATTTGTTGGACAGTCTATGGACCACATGTACATGACATGATCTCCAGTGAATGGAGAGCTCTATATTAATTTTGACTATGGCAACTATTGCCATATTATTTTTTTTTCCTTCTGGTTCGACCTCTCTTGCGAGACGCCGACTCTCCTGACTTGCAAACTTAATTAATAAATTATAGCTTATATCATCTGTTTGACGAAGTGCATTGTAACGTTAATCTTGAGGATTAAATGGAACAACATACACGGAAGTTTATCGAGCTTTAATTTATCTCTGCCTGCTCCTTTGCTGCAAACAGCCCACACCACTCCGAACTACGGTACCTCTCAACAACATTGTCAACACATTGAGCGCCGCAGAGAAATATCTCGAAAAATATTGCTTTCTTTAATAATTTACCCTATTGGTAAAGCAGAACATCTGTTAAAACTGTAACAACTGTCCTGCTTTACCAACAGATTTCGAAGAGTTTTTCGAGATATTTACGCAGTGCTCGTCTTGCCCTGGTGTTAGTCATACCCCACCTTATGCCCACCTTACCTTACGTAAAGTAGCAAAAATATTATTAGTTGATGGCTCTTAACACTTGGTGCGCGAGTCAGACTCGCTCTTGACCGTTTTTTAACAAATATTTTTGAACAGGCAAACCACGATCACGGCCCTCCAGCTACAACGCGTCAACGCTGCCGGTCGCCGACAGAATCAGCAACGGACAACAAACCCACGAATACGAAGACATCAGCGAAGAAGCCAAGTTAAATAAAAATCGTTGATTTGTATGTTAACTTATTTTCTTACTTGTTTTTGGGTTTTTGTCACTGCGTGTCTGCTGCTCGTTGCCATGGTGATGTCGCCTTGGTCACGTCACTCATTAACCCTTTGGAAGAAAGCTAATAACACCCAAAGCTGTCGAGGCCCGAGCACGAATATTCGTATCCTACGTAACGTATTGAGTAGTAACTTTTGTATGACGTTTGGAACAGATCTGCTGTTAGCGTATTTGGTACTAAAATTTAATATGAAATAGTTTACTACTCGATTACGCAGGATTCGAATATTCGTGCTCGGGCTTCTGACACATACATATATACTTAGTTGTTCGTATTATAAACTGTAATAGCGACCTTCTTGTCTGTACTTAAGGTACAAGTTGGCATTTGACATTATGATTACGTTGGCGTGTAAGTGACAACTTTTCTTTACTTCAATGACGTTCAAAGAGTTAAATAATTTTCTACAAATCCATCAAAAGTTAAGACTTACAAGCCAATTACTTCATGCCTACCTTCTAAGCATGCTAGTAGTATACATTACAATCATTTTTCTGTCACTGTAGTCTATAGCTACGAGACAGAATAACACTTAATTAAAAGTTCATAGACTCAATTACGTACCTATATACTCTTATTTAAAAAAGCGGTCCACGCTATGCATTGTGCCTATCTGATACCTTACCGTGTCTGCAGAATATATACTTATACTATGTCTGCAATGTGACAAAGCCTTCAAAGAAAAATACTTTAACAAAACGTGATTGATTCATACTAAGTCAATGATATTAAATATAAAACAGACGTAGGTAGATAGATAATTATGTCATCAGCACACGCCGAAAATGAAGCGCAAAGAAGGCTACAAATTGTAGCCTCTTTGGCCACAATCTCTCTCAAATAAGGTCCAAACTTGCGCGCAAATGTCAAAATGTTCGGAACATGTTTTTCGATTGTCTTGTGAGCATATGACGTATCTTTACACAATATCATTGTACTGGGTAGTTCGGTTGTTTTGTGGACTAGCGAGTATAATGCGTCTGCGAAAAGGTATAAACCTCGATTTTGCTTTTGAAGCAGTGCTGCATAACCATTAAAATATACATAAGGAAAGGACATTGCCCTATGGATTTTTTTGAAAACAAACGGCGGAATAAGCCCCGCCGGCACGCTCATATCGTTGGCACTAAATAGTGCCACAAAATTAGAAACAAAGACGGAGTGTTCGTTGTGATATAGTGTGTTTTTATGTCAATAAATGTTGTGAGTTTGAGTTTGAGTACTGAAGAGCGCGTCCATGCGCTATACATATAAGTCTATGTGCATAACGCAATGTATTCGTGACTCTACTAAAGTTACATTAATAATTAACTAAATTCTCATTTTTATTATTTTTTATAAATGATCTCTTTATTCTGTATACAATTAAAGTGAAATTGCAGACGCAATGTACTCGCTATTCCACAAGACAACCTAACATACCTACTTAGTACGAATCAATCACGTTTTTTAATTCTTTTTCTTTGAACTCTTTGTCACACCGCACAAAACTTATTCTATGTAAAATAGTATGTGCTTGTTAAAAAATAAAATATACCCAGCCCCGATTCTTCGGAGTTCGCGCGCGGACTGTGTGTATGAATTGAACTTTTCGTAACCTTTTTCTAAGGACTAAAAGAGGAAGAGGGATTGTTAATGTTACAAATGTGCATTTAAAGTACCAAACTTTTTGTATTGATAATTGTTACTTATTTGACACTTTATTGTGTTATTAAAATAAAATACCTCAACTAATATGTTTAGTTAAAATTAAACGTGGATTCAATAGACTAGATGATGTATAAACAAATATAACTACAGAGCTCATCCAACCTATAAGGTACCTGATCGCGGTCAATATCCCGTTTTCCTTGTATCAAATATAACTGAGTTGTACACTCGCCTGCACAAGTAATTCTCCATCCTAGGTATTTTCCCTGATTATTTATTGTGAAAACTGTTTATCAATGACGTCTTTCTACATCTCAGCTAAGGTTCTCTTATGTCCGTCTCCACGCCTTTACAGTGAATAGTTAAATAAAATAGAGTGGACGATTAATTGTGCCGGTTGGGTGTGTATATTAATATTATAAATATTTTAAGGTTAATATTTTATTTTAAAAAATTAACCTGCTTTACTTACCTCAGTAACTCAAAGTACCTAATACGACATAGTTATCGTATCTACACAGAACGTATTTAATTGTTTACATATTTTCCTAATTCTATTGAACACTAATTTAGTGAAAAGCAGTTAGTTAAAATTAATGAGTCAACATTATTGTATAACTAATAAGTAAGTAAAAAAGTATTTTTTTGTGTTTTATCGCTTTTTTATACAGGGTTTTAATAAACCGTCAAGAATTCAGCCGGGGGTTGAATAAGTCTAAGTGAACACCCCTGTAACGTTTTTATTTGAAAAAAATAATAACTAGAAACATTCTCCCATACTCCATGAAACCAAATGAAACTAACTAACGGATCACTCACGAATTAGTCAGAAACATGTCGCGCTAAACTCGTCATTCATGCGTTTTATTTCACTGTGATTCTCCCATACATTTATTGAATCTCATGGTGGACAACATGTATGCGAAAATATTTTATTAAAATTTTTGTTACCCAAAAAAAGATTACAGGGATGTTCACTTAGACTTACACAACCTCGGGCTGAATTCTTGACGGTTCATTAAAAAGCACCTTGTATACCTTTAGTTTTAAACAAAAATAGCAAATATTTTTATGCTTATGTCAAAAAATGTATTTTGTAATAGCCAGTGAATGTTATAAATTATTCTAATTGTTTCATTAATCACAATACACCCTGTGCATTCACGTCGCATGCATTATCCCCCGGGAATAGTCAATACGACTTGATGGGTACACTTTTGTACCTTTTAGCTCGCAGTTAATTCATTTGTCATTAATGTATGTCGTTTTGTATTTGGCTGTAGAACGACAAGGTACAAAAATGACAAGCTACTTTCGACACTGACTAAGAGACCTCCCACACTAGCGTCTTTCGTGCGTCGTCATCGTACCTACCAGCGTCGACGAGACGCCAGCGCTGGCCGGCTGCCGAACGCCGGGCTGCGCTGGCATCGAGTTACTGCGGCGCCAGTCGCATGCAACAATGTGAAACTGTAATAATTACTGTAGTTGCAAGACCCATAATGATCAAATAAAAATCGTTACTTATCGCATTTCGTGCATGCAACATTAAAATAAAATTGAAATGTGACAAGTTATGTGGCAGCCGTCTGTTTATTTTTGGGGTTTTTATAGTTAAGAAATTTTATTATAAGTTCCAGTGGGATTGAACCTTGTGTGATTATATTACAGGTATTTAACTTACTTATGTATATTTCTTCTTATCAGGGAAACTATTATTATGTTCCCTATACCTATATTATGGCAACCGGTACCCTTATCTTATGTTAAAGTCCGTTACTCGGGTCTTTTCCCCATGCGACCGTAATATTTATTGAGCTTTGATGCAAACAATTAAATCAATAAGCATTTTTTGTTTATTTATAAATAACGTAAAGTGAAAAATAATTAAAATGTAAGTGTGGTTTTAGGTGTTTATGACTATATGTAAGTATATTTCTTTTCCCCTCACTACCTCGGAAAGCCGTCTTTTATCCTTTAATACAAGCGGGTAAAATCACATTTTATCCACTAGTGGGGAAAGTAATTTGACGTTGGAGTGGAGCGTGTTCAAGTAGCTTTTGACAGATAACAAAATGTAAAACGCTCCTAATAATGGTTCGTTCGATATTAATTATCATTAAATAAATGATAAATGGTTTGGGAATTTAATAAAAAATACCAAATTTAGCTTTATTTAATGGTCCTTAAAATTCTATAAGAAATATTAGTTTTTTATAATGATGTTGGATATAATTCTGAACGCACAAGTTGAGTCGATGCAATTTCAAAACGCATCGTCAGAAATGCCAACACTGTCAATAAAAAAAAAACACCAGTTTTCTGTCATAATATCGTAAAAAAAAGGGATTCCAGTGATGAAGATTTAATTTTATGAGCTGTTTTTTTGCATGTTGCGCTTTCCTCGTTACAGTGAGGAGAAAAGTTTGTGTTACGCACGGGTGCAAATGTATTTTACTTGTGTGTTAAAACACTCGCGGGTGAAATACAACTTTGCACCCTTGTTTAACAAATAACTATTTTATAATGAATAGAAGAAACTTAAACCACTCAACTGTCCAGTGAAATAGAAACGATCACTCACGAAGTACCTACCTATATAAGTCGATTTTAGCCCGACGGGATTCAGACTAATTTATATAGTCCTTCTTCTGAGAGCGCACTCCTCGGTGGCGGTGAAAAATGGTCTGCTCGCGCGGCTATTATTTGCTACTTAAAAGTCTAGTTTGTATATCATAAAAAAACCATAATCCTAATTAATAATAAGTAAAAGTTTGTCTTTCCTTTACTTCGAACCGAACCGGCAATCGATGGCTAAGACAATTTGGACCTACTTAAATAATCTAATTAAACTTAAACGTATTTCCACCACCTTTCAGACGTGATACATAGTCTCATCTGTGGACGTGATTAGGTATATGTATTGTATACGCTTTGTCTTATGGAGATCATCGTCAATTTGTTTGAGAACAGTTTTTCTTTAATTTTATTGCCTTCTTGAAATGGAATTATGATTTAGTTTAATTAAAAAATAAGCGCGAGTCGGACTCGCGCACGAGGATTCCGTAGCAAAGATTTTAACGCTTTTCCCCAGTGTTTTAAGAAGTCCAGTGTTAGCAGAGCCCTGCTCCTAAGCAAAATGTACGCATTGTGAGGGGCCAACTTATATTGGTTTGCGATATCTACAGACAAAAAATTAAGATTTTGAGAATTTTCCGAGTGGTTGTGCTATGAGAGCTACCTTTAGGTTAATTTTTTCACAGCTTCAAAGGACCGCAGGCTTGAGTATTTGATATTAATTTCAGCATGCTAGACAACTACGTGAGCCTAAAAGGGTTCCGTTTTTTCCTTTTGAGGTACGGAACCCTAAAAAACCACAACAAAAACTAAATGGTAAATAATAATAAGGTTTTTGTAGGAGAGCACTTAGGAGGAGGAGGAGGAAAAAAAACTGGGAACCTGTATCTATGAAACTTGGCAAAGAACCATCTCAATTAAACTACCTTTCGATTTAAAAAAGCCGCGTCCAAATCCGTTTAGCAGCTACGATGCCACAGGTAGATACACCCGTACACAGGTCAAACTTTTAGCACTCCTCTTTTTGCGTCGGGGTTAAAAATATGTAGGCATAAGTTTGTCCTTAACTGTACTTAGAATAGTATTGTAGACGCTTTAGTAAAGACATAGCAGTACGGGCGTAGACTCTTTGGCTGTTTTCAAAGACAAAAAACTTCACAGTCACAGTGACATGAGTGACATTTCTACACTACTGAGCTGACATCATTCGTGAACATTATTGTTTTTCTGTCGTATAAAACAAGTTAAAAGTAGAAAGATACTTTAAATAAGAAATATTCTACTCAAGAAATTAATGAGAGTGCGATCATGGCGTCAAGTGAGACATCGGAACCAAACGTGAAGTCTCGTCGGCCCGCAGGTTAGTCTCGGACACACCTAGTGTCCTTGCCTTATCGATTTTATTAGTTTACGTTATTATGACGGAGTTTTTTTGTAGAATCTGCCTTCAAGCAGCAGCGCCTGCCTGCATGGCAGCCTATACTGACCGCAGGGACAGTGCTACCGACGTTCTTTGTCATTGGAATAGCGTTTATACCTGTGGGAATTGGTCTACTTTACTTCTCTGATGATGTAAGTATCATAAATAGAATCTGTTTATAATTGTTCTGTGGCTAGCAACACTTTAATAGTGAAACAAAATTTCATGAACAATTACTGGACAATTGAATGTGGATATAAATTGTCATGGTCAACAGCTGACATTCAGTGTCCTTAATAATGTTTTAAGTCTTTTCTCACAGCCCTTGACATTAACAGTCCCTAATTTGACGAAATTAAATTGAGCAAACATTACTTTGGTTTAGTGAAAGTGATGCAGTAATGTCGAAGGTCGAAGTGTATCCGCAAGGACCCCTAGAATTAAGATAAGATAAGATAAGATGCAGCAATGCTATTTTGCAGAATAACAGGACCTGATTAACAAACCGCGCTTATTAGTTAGAATTCAGTATTAGTTAAATCATATTGTGATAAGCACATTTCATTTTATTTTAGGTAAAGGAGCATGTGATAGACTACACAGACTGCTTTAGGGATAATGATCCAAGCAACACCACATGTGCTCAGTACATCAAAGACCACGATATGGAGCCTTGCGTCTGCCAGATACCATTCAACCTCACTGAAGATTTTAAGGGTGATGTCTATTTCTACTATGGGCTCAGTAATTACTACCAGAACCATCGTCGTTATGTCAAATCCAGGTATTCAATTATTCTTATTGGATTTTTGTTGTACCCTAGTGATAGAATAAAAACTGTAACAATTAAGGGTAGAGTAGAGCTCTACCCTTAATTGTTACAGTTTTTATTCTAATCTGTGTACATTTTTATTGAAGTTGTAATTGTTTCATTGTGTTATGTGGTAATTTACAATTTATTTATTAATTTTTACACTGTGTGTCATAAGTCACAAATTTAACCTGGAATGTCTCAACTCTCAACTAGTATACTATTAGTATTGTCCATAAGAGGAAACTAATGTATAAGTTTTTTTTCAAAGACCTTTAGAGGTGTGTGCATGATGTACAGTCAGCGTCATATATATGGTGACATCCAAAGTGATCAAATAGTTCAGCACACCATACAATTTGTATGGTGTAACAAAGTATTTGAGCACTTTGGATGTCACCATATATATGACGCTGACTGTACCAAAAGTTTAAAAGACTTTAATATAATATTGACATTAAACAACTTTTTTATATGATTTATTTTTCATTTCTTCAGGGACGACAACCAGCTGCTGGGGCGTCTGTCGCTAACACCCTCATCTGACTGCGAGCCATTTGCTTACAACGCTGAGAAGATGCCCGTGGCTCCGTGTGGAGCCATCGCCAACTCTCTATTCAATGGTTACTATGACACACTACTTAGGCTACTTTTTAATACAGTTGTGAAGCAAAAGGAATATCATACAATGACTTTTCACTTTGCATTTCTAATGCTTAGGCCTAAATATTTACATATTATAATGGTTACAAGTAAGAGTCCAGTAGTATTAAGAATTCATTCACCTTTCGGTTAATGTTTTCTGTCAATGAATCCTATAATATAAAGTGTAAACTTTAACAGACTTGACTCATAAAAAAGTAAAATTATATTAATTTAATTTAAAGAAGTAAATTTTTGACAACTCGAGACCAGGTTCTTTTTTATTGAATAAGAGATTGCAAGGTCACATTTAGATTTATTAAGTTAAGATCAATTATATAACTGTTTCACATTGTATGTTATACATACAGTAAAGTACAATGTGGCAATGATCTACGAGCACTTATCCCTATAGAGACCCAATACATGTGAATTTGAAAGAAAACAATTCTGTCAACTAGCTGCGGTGCGGGGGGAGTTGTGATCGCTCCGAAGTACTCCAAAGTATCCCTATATTAAGAACCCGATTGCTAGGGGACATGCGTTAATGACTTAATGATTTCTAACAATATCGATAAAATATTTTGCATTTTTTATGCTTGCTTTTATATCAGTAACTAGCTTTTGCCTGTGACTTTAATTTTGCAACTAAGAAATGCAATTTGAAATGAGCTGGTAAAGGAACTAACATCTTCAAGTATTATTTATTATCGACATAACAAAATAAATGCACTGCACCGCACTAGCCATTGGCGTCACAAGGGTATTTACGATAATAAGAGATAGACGTACATGTTTACAGTAAGAGCAAAAAGGACGGGGAGAGGACACGTGACGGACCTGTTCAGTTTAACTTGACCCGCATTGCATTAATCAAATTTTTGAAAATATTTTGGTAAAATAAAGAAATGACCTTACCGATGAAAAAGTGATATTGTTTGTTGTTACACTACATGTTTTTCTGTTGTTTTCGCACCATTTAACGGCACAACAGGACATGACATTTTACCTTAAGTATCAGTTATATTTAAGTTTTATCCTGTTTTTTTTTCATAATAACATGTTTTAAAATATTTTTGTAAATATTGTAATTATGTTTTATACAGATACTCTGACTGTTTATTCAGTGGAGTTGAACACAGAGGTGCCCGTGAATCGCACCGGCATTGCTTGGGATACCGACAAGAACATCAAGTTCAGAAACCCTCCTGGAGATCTTAGAGTTGGTAAGCATTACAATAGGCAAAAAACCTATAAAAAGTAAAGTTAACATAGTTGCTAATTAAAAGACCAGTCCCAGGCATTTTATTTTTACTTTTTACCAGTTTTATTAAACTGATCGCACCCTTATAGTCTTGCATGTTTACAAAATACAGAAATGAAATAAAATACTGAAATAGCTGCTTTTTCTTCAACATTTGTAATAATAATAATCAATGAAAGAGATGACTCAGTTCGTACGGAATGGGAACTTCACGTCAAGTATTTTTTTTTTTTCTGGTAGAACCAGCACAAAATTTAAGCTTATATTGGAGGATAGTATTAATTGCATTTTTTTTTCCAGCTTTCGCCAATTTCAGTAAGCCAGTCAACTGGGCAAAGAATGTTTATGAACTGGATGAGGAAATCCCGGAAAACAATGGTTTCCAGGTATGTTATACATGCCCCCATTATGGGCTTTTATAACTTATGAGACTAAAAAGCGACGCGTTAAAGCTCGACGTTAGCTCTAATAAAAGCTCGATTTAACTCAACAACCCCATTCAACACTTAAAATCTAATGGTGATGGTGCTCAATAATAAATAAGTAATAAAATAACCTAACTAACTTAGAAAAGTTGAAAAACCCGACATAGTCATTTCGAAGTTCAATATTTCAAAAACGGGACCATCACCAAAGAACCATCTCGATTAAACTAGCTTTTGATTAAATCCATTTTGATCCGTGTGGGAGTTATGATGCCACAGACAGATACACAGATCAAACTTATAACACCCCTCTTTTTGGGACGGGGGTTAAAAACGCTGCATTTAAAAAGTGCTATCACTATCATATGAATGAACACATGTGTATCAATTTGTGTCATTTGAACGGTTTTAACGGACGTTCTAAACCAACAGAATATTAATTATTGTCAAGGACTATAAAACGAAGAGGACTGCCAGTGTCTTTACGATGTCGCGTTTCTTTGAAATAATAAGCCTGTTGTAGCTAGTTTTACTATGGAGGGGTCTCTGTACCATTCATTTGGTATGACATTTAGACCTCTGGCTAACACAATAGCGCCATCTAAATTCGTTTTTTCTTTCAGTTCATAGATGGCGCTATTGTGTTAGCCAGAGGTCTAAGTGTCATACAAAATTAATGGTACAGAGACCTCTCTATATAGTGAAACTAGCTACAGCAGGCTCATTATTTTACAGGAACGCGACATTGTATAGCCATTGGCAGTCCTCTTGGTTTTATCGTCCTTGATTATTGTAAACGAATGCTTTCTTACAGAATGAAGATCTCATAGTGTGGATGCGCACCGCCGCGCTGCCGACGTTCCGCAAACTGTACAGGAAGGTCAAACACGACGAGTCCGGATTCGCCAAGGGGCTTGCGAAGGGCCTTTACACACTCAAAGTTGAATACAGTGAGTACACAGTGTGAAGATATACCGTTTTTGTTTTAGATCCAGGAAATCCACCGCTAGATATATGTAAAGACGTCTTCTTTCAATGTATGTCTAGACAGCTGTATGTTTGTGGCGGCCACCCGAGCAAACTATTTCAGAGGAGTTGATGCGGTAAATTGTCAGAGGAATAGTAATTTATAACGATAATAAAAATAATTGACAGTAAGAATCTAGATAATCGATATAATCTTCACATAGCGATAGCCAATAGATCGAAATTAGACCGTAAATTATAAAAATTGTTTTTTTTTTTTCAAACGGTTTTAAACTTTATATTTCCGTGCTATTTCAGAATATCCTGTAACTGACTTCGACGGAACCAAGACGTTCATTATATCGACGACGTCCCTGCTCGGAGGCAAGAACCCCTTCCTGGGGGTAGCTTACATCGTGGTCGGAACCCTGTGCCTTCTGCTTGGGATTGTACTGCTTGTCATACACGTGAGGTGCTCTAAGAGGTATGTGTGTGTATCATTATTTATGTATACTGCAAAATTAAAGTTTCTTTTTTAAGGTTCCGGGGACCCTATTACTAAAACTCCGCTGTCCGTCCGTCTGTCTGTCCGTCCGTCCGTCCGTCATCTGGTTGGCCGGTTTTTTTTTAAAGACATTTTTGATCTTGTAAGAGGTTCTTGTTCTGTTTGAAAAATATTGTAATCAATCAGCGTTGCCATTGGGTTGCTAGCACGCGCACCGCTATCTTATTTATCCATCTGTGTCCGTATTTAACGGTCCTGATGTTAAATAATTGCATTGAACAGTCAACTACGGCGAACTATTCCTCTCCACCACTCAAAGGTTGACTGGCAGAGATCCCTTAAAGGGATAAGTCCGCCTTTGTACTCAAATGTTATTGTTGTAACTTGTGTTTTATCCTGTTTTTTGTACAATAAAGTGTTTACTTACTCACTACGGCAATGCTGTAGAACACAGCAAAACCGCGCAACATCACGCAGCTACGTAATATTATAGGTCGCACGGCGAATTAAGATTGCTAGGCAAAAGTGGAAGGGGCATGCGCAGAAGTCAATTCTTAGGTCTATTTGGTTGCGCAGAGGAGTGAGGGGAGGGTGCGCGCTGGCGCCGACACGTTATTGGTAGATCAAGTCGTTCTTCCCCTCCCTCGCTTCGTTCACGCGTCTCGTGTCTTTTGGGTACTGTTGCGTACGGATTGTTTTAGTATTAGTAGTAAGTACGTTATGATGTCGTAGTTGGTGGAAAAAATGCCCAAAATTTGTACACGGCAAGCCAGAAAAATGGTTTACGACGTGAATTGTTATGTTAAAAAGGAAACTAATTAAATCATGGGTAATTTAAAGCAGGTAAAAATACTACCAAGATTCTGAATAAACATACTAGCAAAATAAGTCACAAGTAAAAACGAGTGTTATATGTTAGGTGACTAAAGGTACAAAAAATGCGAAATAAGAAAAATATGCTTCAGCGAAATATACTCAGAACTTAACAATTTTGTGCGCAATTGTACAGATGCGCCAAATTGCCCCCACCAGTTTCGCCGAGCGATCTCTTAATCCACCGCGCGGCCTATACGTAGTCGGCATGCAGTGGATTAAATCAACCACGTATATGTCCCTTCCCTATCCCACTAACCATCCTCACTCCAGATACATCCGCAACCCCTGTTGTGCCCCCGGCGTCGTTATCCTGGATGATTGCTCTTCTAATAATCAATGCCGCCCGTAAGTCCTTCAAGTAGCTCAGGAATTATAATAGGATCGAACTGTATATTAGTTACTATGTTATACTTATTTGTATGTTTAGTTTTATATGTATGGGTAGTTTAAAAAATATTATAGTGCGTTGGCGGAATTGCAATATTCCCCACTTTTAGATTTATTATCGCTTGCTTTGAGCATCAAAGAGAACAGGTTGTACATAATATACTAGTTTATAGGTAGAGCACGGGCCTATTTCATAAAACGACAATACAAGTGGAAGTTTATGTTTAATACTAGAAGTTTAAAATAGGCTTCCGCTTATGTACAACTTAAAAGCCGTTATGAAACAGGCCCCAGGCCGTAATTGTATATTTTCAGTCGAAGATATTTGTAGGATTTGACACTCGCGGACACTAGTGCTCGCACTGTAGTGAATTATATGAAATACAAATAAAAGCACTCGGATATTAATTAACTCAGGAGTATTATTTAGGACGATAGCTACCAAAGAGCGTGAGGGAAAAAGGCAGTGCGTTTAGTTACTACAATATTAAAGAATGAGCTCAGAGTTAGTTTTGGGAATGAACGAATATGGAAAATAACGAAATAGAATTAATAAATCCACCCATAGTGACCGTAGTCACTCAATTCTGTTTTTAATTAGTACTCCGTCGAACCGTCGATTGAATGAAAATATTTGTTTTCAGCACAACTGAGATGATCAACGTGAACCCAAGGACGCCCTACTCCTAAACTTCACGCCGTCGCCAGATACATGACCAAAACCAAAGTAAAGAAAATCGATCGTTGCCTCTTTGTAAAATTTTAGGTTACAATCATACAGTAGTACAATAAAAGTAGAAAACGAATGAAAGAAGAACAAAAAAAAAACTGTTTCAGCATTTTATGCACAGAACTACATACATCGAGATAGAAGGAAAGAGTTTATCGATTTGTGTGCGAACCGAGCGTGTAACGTTTTTCATGGATATTTTGGGACAAAGAGTACTTAACGATGAAAGGAAATACCTCGATTAAGACCTCTAATTTTTTAGGTGTTGTGGTGGTGTTTGCACAGTTAATTATTAAACAGCAAGGTATTTTGTTTTTAAAATACCAGTTTTCCGTAATCTCCTTGTACTGTTTTTTTGGTTTTCAATAAAGAATATTTGTATTGTATTGTATTGTAAAATGTTACTTCGCACGTGGAAAGCGGTCGTTAGCGGACTGAAGTTCGCGGTGAACGACGAGGTTCTCTGGCCTTCTTTTTACCCGACTGCGAAACGCAAAGGAGGGTAATGTGTTTATTGGAACGCGAGGTACATAAACTCTTTCCTTCTATCTCGATATAGTTCTATGATTTTATGTCAAAAATGTCAGTTATGAAGAAAGTGGAGCCCTCATTTGTTCCTGTCGTGCGGTCTTTACCGTCATACTATGTATATCTACTTAGAAAGGTTCAGAACAGTTGCGGATTAGCCCATAGCAAACTAAGCCAAAGCCGTGCTAGTGGTTTGATCGATGGCCTCCCAAGCAGAGGGCCGTGGGTTCAAACCCTAGCTCGCACCTCTTCAGTTTTCCGGAATTTATGTGCGTAGTTACATTTGTAATTGTTACTCCTGCGGCAATTCAATGATGTGTGTGAAGTTGCCAATCTGCACTGGGCGCGCGTGGGAACTATAGCCCAAGCCCTCTCATTCTGAGAGGAGGCCAGTGCCCAGCAGTGGGACGTAAAAAGAAGGCGCGTGATGGGGTGATGAAATTAAGCAAATTGCTTTTAGACATCACGTTTGGGGGGGGGGGGACCTTAATAACTTATCGTAAGCACATGAATGGCGAGGCTAGAGGGGGACGAAGCGTGTTGATGTAAGGTGCGAAAAGAGCCCCCGAGGAGCGCCTCGCCTAGGACCCTAGACATGGTTCTTCAGGCGCTGGTTAAGGATAAGTTGTCTTTACCACCTGTTTCACCGCCCTCCAATAAATATATCTGACAGATATCTATCATGCCGTCTTCTCTGTTTCTTTTGTTAGAAGTAACAGGGATGACATCATATTTATTTGCTAGATATAACTTATCTGAGGTTGGTGAAACAGGCCCTTACAGTTGTTTAAAAAATGTTTTTAATAAAATATTTGTCATCGGATGGTTGATATTTGGTACAAAGTAACTTCTGTCACTTAATCTAATGATAATTTGTTTTCATTCTAAAAATCATAGGTAATTAACAAAGAGGTCCTTCTTATGGATTATCTATGGATTTTGGTAAGTCTCTGTTTATTAACACTTAAATAACTGCTTGTATTTTAGCATCGATATATAAAACATTAGAGAGATAGGCCACGCACACGTTCAGCGCTGACAATATGCGGCCCTCATTCATTAGTTTATTAGCTGTCATTAGACTGACATAATGTCAAACATCAAGGGATACTAATTCACTGAATCACCTAAAATTGCTTGTTCGCGCGCGGTGAAGCGGTGGCGTATCTGTCTATTTTTGTATATCAATGTATTTTAGTAATAAATCACGATTTGAAAATAAGTCCTAAAAGGTCTAAATAGACTGGAGACTGGTGCAATCGACCCGAGTTAAACTAAGTGGCGATTTCAGTATGACCCCATTTTAACCCCCGACGCAAAAAGAGGGGTCTTATAAGTTTGACCGCTAGGTTTGTGTGTGTGTCTGTCTGTGGCACAGTAGCTCTTAAACGGGTGAACCGATTTGGGTGTGGTTTTATTTGAAAGCAGGTTTTCTAGCGATGGTTCTGAACTAAGTTACATAAAAATCGGTTCAGCCGTTTTTAAGATATTGAACTTTGAAATGAAAATGTCGGGAATTTCTCAGCTTTTCTAAGTGGTTTCTAAGTGGTCTACATGGTTGGAACTTATGTAGACCATGTTGTTAGATTTATCTTCTCGTAATTAATTTATCTATATTTATAGTTTGATGAGGCTTGAGGAGTTCGTGGTTAAATTTAACTTATAATATAAGTACCACGGTTTAATAATGTACACGGTACACGGTTTAATGTGTATTGTGATTCAAAAACGTTTATTTTTTAGTGGTTTCTTGTTTATTTTAAGTTAAATTGATCACGAAAATTTAGTATTCATGAATGATATATAATTTTTATTATTTTGGAAATACGCGTGAAAGACATGTTTAACAGTTTAAACATCATATTGAAAAGTGAAAGTGGTTCTGGAGGATAACTCTTGGCCTGTCTATAGTCTATGATCCAGAATGCCTTTCTTACCCGACTGGCCGACGTAAAGAGTGTAATGTGTTTATTACTAGTAATGCATTTCGAAATACACTTATTTTAATTTATGATTATTTTAAAGTGACACCTGCGATTTATTTTTGTGGATTTGTTTTGTTATTAATTAGAAGACCTAATTTAGTTCCTTAATATTAAATGAAGAGATTAACCGATTAAGAAATTTATTATACATGTTTGTGATAAGGTTAAAAGTGCCTTCTCATTCACAGTAGATGCTTCTGTGTAACTTTTATACATCAATTTCGTAATCAGTACCTAATTAAGATTATATTATAAATCCAAACGGTCATATCTCGTTAAAAAGTATGCATTTACTTAAATACATGCAATTCTAATCTAAATGTTTGACATTTTATTATTTCCATAAAATGTACTCCATATCTTTTTAATTTGTTCTAATCTAGGCTAAGTTGAATCTTATGTTAACGCACGTAGGTTCATTTGACATTGTACGCGCTTGTTGATATTGAAATATGTGCCGGGATGCCAAAATATTTCAAAATGCAATGCTTATGCTTATTTTTATTCTATAAATGGACCAAAAAACTGATTCTTATTTAGTATGCGCATAATTTTATAACTTAGTTAACAGTATTTAAACCCCGACTAAATCTTACGTTATGTTTTATGCAGGTACGTTACATATGAAATTATAGTCAAGGTCATAAATATAGTTATGTACATTACAGGTACATTACCAAGTTGTCAAAAATATATATACACCAGGGCCGTGTTTTATAAAGCTACAAGTTACAATTCACACGCGGAAGTCTCATTCTATCACCTTTTGTGTCTGTAGGTATGTTGAATCTGTATACGATTCTAATGGCTCTTTAGACTGGCCACCGTAATTTCATATTAAGTACATCAAAACTGAAAATCTGTGTCTGAGGCATAGTATCAATTTTTGAATAAGAGGAAAATACGCTTGCTATAAATAACAAAAAATCTCTTAACATGTAACAAGAGATACTGGTCGGGGTTTGCTAGATCTCTAAGCGGTACACTGTGTATTGAATAATTTTAAATCAATGTTATAAATGTATTAGAACTTTAGTAAAACTTTAGTTGTTATTAATTGAATAAACGTTTAGATAATTACATGTTTTTTACTTTAATCAAAACATCAAATCATTATTGTTTTGCATATCATAAATACAGTGTAGTTTTATGTCAAAATGTCCAGTTATTTATGGAATTAAATTCAAACATGTAAACTAAAATTATTCAGCACGGGCACACGCACAATTCGCGAAGTGCCATTTTAGGTTACAGAAATTCTTCCATGCATTTTCGTTCACGCTGCGTGGAAAATAAATGCGTTGTCTAAAGTGGTCTTGTTCTGATTATTAGGATTAAAAATGTGTTGGTTTACCTGTAACACACCATCTATGAACACACCTAATCATTCATTTTGATTGACTGTTAAAACTTAAATCTGCTCTTGTTTAGTAGAGACGTTGACCGTAGATATGCCAGATTAATCCACTGGTATACAGTCAAAAATCGTTATTGTTATTTTCTACAAGTGTTGTATCAAACAGCCGATTTGATGCCTATAAATAAAATCTCCAACTGGAAAGTTTAGTAGGACTAGCTACTTTATTATCAAAGTAATAGGGCATTGAATACAACAATTTGTTTCTTATCATCGGTCTTATAAGCGGGCAGTGTAATAACACCTATTTAAATAGATAAGGGAAATTAACAGGGCCGTACTTGAAATTGCATTGTTTCCAAATTTGACAAATACAAAAACTCTTTGCTCACCACACAGAAAACAGCTTACAAAATACAATTTAGAAATTAGCAAGGTTTCACATGAGCCTAGTTATTTAATTAAGTAGGTATAAAATATTAATAAAAGAAAGTAACTTAAAACGTTTAACTATTTATGTTGACAGCATTGTTCAAGTTCCAACGCTTCTCATTTGGTGGGACTCACCACCCGGCTCCGGGCCACTAAAATAAAGTACCGGGTCTCAATACTAGGAGGAGATGCTAAAGTATTTTAGGTACTTAATAAGTAAGTACCTTATAGGGGTACTCTTGAGTGAGTCACGAATTGGGAGTATGAAAATTAGCAAGCCACAACAGAACAATGTTTGGGAATCGCCGACATAGTGTATTATTAGCCGCGCTTATGTAGTTAAGCAATTTTTTCTCAATCACTACCATGCAAGGCCAAAGGAAGCTTTGAATCGTTTTCGACGGACATATACCTAAAGGTCGTTTTCTTAGATCATATTTTACGTATTCATTTAGTGTCAGTGATATGAAGTTAAATAGAAATTACACGGACAAAACTTACCTTGTATTATAATGAGTTGTAGTTAGGTTAGTTATGTATGTGGATATCAGCCTAATTCCTACGCAATATCTTAATAAGTACAAAAAAGCGTCAATTTAATCTGTAATATTTTCGATACGATTAAGGATTACGTTCATTTGATAGTTATGCTCACGCCGATGTTGTGGTGTGCGGCAAGGTGACCATGTACAAACTAGTGCTTTGGACGTGCTTGCTGGCCGCGGCGGCAGCGCAAGATGACGGGTTCGAACTTAATATTATACACTTCAATGACTTCCACGCACAGTAAGTACCGTATTCCGTAACTTATTCCAATTTGCTAGCATACCTGCCTAGAGATAAGTTTCAGGGGGTTTAACTCTTGAGAAGATGGTCGATGAATGAATCCTACACCAGGTGAGAATACCGGACATCGACACGTTTCCATCGGAGTATCCACTCAAGGAAGGTTCTCTTAGGAGGGGTACTTAGTCGGAAAAAGCCAGAGCGTGCAGCTAGCGTTGAAAAAACCAGGGAGAAACCGGTTTTTTTAAATTTTATGATAAAAGTCCAACAATGCCTCTTTGGGTCTGTTCAACAGACATTGTTGTCAAACATTTTTAGTGTTCCGTACCCACAAAGGGTGCCAACGGGACCCTCTATTCTATTACTTAAGCCACCGCTGTCCTGTCCGTCCGTCCGCCCGTCTGTCCCAGGGCTGTTTATTTTGAACCGCAATACCGTACCGTAGGTTACGACAATGAAACATCCCATTGAAAAATAAAAGGTTAAAAAAAATCTTGAAATAAAACCGAAAAAACAAAATATTCGAACAAAACAACGCTAGTGCCAGCCCCCATATAACCATAATTTAAGTTTTGTAGCCCAGTCGAATTTGTAGTATTCGAAACGCGTTAGCACCTAAGTGGTGATGATAGTTGGGTCTATGTGACAGGATGATGAGTGATGTTGATTCGTGTGGAAGCGGAGGTGGACGGGGACTGTATGAAGACACATTTGTCACATAAATTTAGCTGTCTTGCATGTGTGATCGCGGAGGAGCAAACCAATCGTTTTTAGAATAGTACCTACATTAAATATTATTTTGAAATCGTACAGTTTCGACGAGATCAGTCCAGCGGGCACAGTCTGCAACCCGGCCGAAGCGCCCTGCATCGGCGGCTACGCCCGCCTCTACACCGCCATCCGAGAGGCGAGGGAGGCGGAGCCCGAGTCCCTCGTCCTGAACGGGGGCGACACCTTCCAGGGCACCATCTGGTACAACTTCTTGAGGTGGAACGTCAGCCAGCACTTCATGAACCTGCTGCCGCATGACGCGCATGTGAGTTGATTGTGTTTTTGTTTTTTAAGTCCGACGACGCTTGGGCTCGGTTAGACTGCGCCGCGGCCTATTAGCTCAATAAAATTACTTCAAAATTTGGCAAAATTAATGGAGAAGATTTCTCTATGGGAATAGTCTCTATGCATGGGGAAGTTAAAGAATATCAAGTGTCCCCCCCTCTCCCGTGGGTGCGTGTCCCCCCCCCTCGAGCCTGAAAGTGTCCCGAGTCGTGGTTTTCATTAGTTTTAAAGAAAACTGTTCACGATACATGAAAAGTGTTTACGGAAGAAATAATACTCGTTAAATTTACTATCAACCTTTCATACATACAAAAGCGATATTTCTTTAAGTTTTTGTGCTATCGGACACTGAATATTGGCATTTTTCATAAATTTTCTTATTTTTTTGTTAAAACTCTAGTTTTCTCGAAAAATACGCAATTCACGAAATGAAATATTCTCTTTAAAAAGAGGTATCATTTATTTATATACTGTTTAAATTAACCTTTCTATGCTATTTTGAATATTGAATTTATCACATAGGTACTTAAACGGTAAGGGCGGTTAGGCTAGTCTTATACTCAATTAACTTAAAATTAAAATAATTTAACTGCATTTTATGGGTTCCGTACCTCAAAAGGAAAAATTGAACCCTTATAGGCTCACTTTGTTGCAAGTTCGTCTGTCTGTTTGCCTGTATGTCTGTCTGTTAAGATCTTTTTACTCTGGAACGCGTGGAGGCAGCATGCTGAAATTAATATCAAATACTCAAGCCTGCAGTCCCTTGAAGCTGTGAAAAATTCGCAATTGATGTAGTATGATGTGAACTTCTAAGTCAACGCAATCATAAGATAGGTACAGTACTTAATTAAAAAAGATGTTCCCATACAAATTGCTATGAAATCAAAACCTACTATAGAACTAAGTACTTCCAGTTGTCCTAGAAACTTGAAATTTGGTATGAAGATAGGTGTTATAGCCTAACCAATCAGATGAATCTGAAAAACATTTTTTTTTAATGTCAGTGAGCAGTATAAAGTATAACCGCGTACATTTTGCTTAAGAGCAAGGCTCTGCTAACACTCAACAATGTTCCAGACTCGTTTCCCGTGATAGAGTAACTATTTATTGATCAGGTATTATGAAACACTTAACAAAAAAATCCGGACAAGTGCGAGGACTCGCACACCGAGGGTTCCGTACAAATTTGTAGGTATGTATCTAAATATTTCGTCTATCACGGGAATCGAGTCTGGAAGGTTGTTGAGTGTTAGCAGAGCCCTGCTCTTGATGTAGTGAAATAAACGGATCACTCACATATGTCAGTCGAGTATAGCCAGACATGTTTCGGACTAATCCGTAGTCCTTCCTTTGGGAGCACACGCTACGCCCGCGCACAGAGTACCTCGCCCGCGGCGAGACGTAAACTGCGCGGCGGGGCTCTGCTCGCGCGGCTGCTCGGCGCAGCTGACGGTGGCTCATAACTACCCTAGTTTACATCGTCATTTTTATTAATGTCAAAAGTAAGGTAGCACAATTACACTAACCACATCACTTTAAGGCTCGTTCACCCTAGCTGTATCTGTGTCAGTGGTGTGCTTCCATTTGGCCAAAAAACGTTTGGCAAACTGATTCATTTCCCAAATGTTTCATTTGGTCAAAATGCTTTTTTTCCGAAACTAAATATTTCAGGATTTATTTCAGGGCCATCTCATAGAACCCTATAGGTTAGGTGAGGTTGGTTTTATAAAAATCCTGAAATATTTACAGTTTCTGAAACAAAGCATGTTGACCAAATGAAACATTTGGGAAATGAATCAGTTTGTCAAACGTTTTTTGGCGAAACCTTAGTAAACCTGACGCAGTATTCATCACAAAAATAAAATAATAAAAATGACGGTGAAAACGAGGGTAGTATGAGCCGCCGTCAGGTGCGCCGAGCAGCCGCACGAGTCTCGCCGCATGTGCTCCCACAGGAAGGACTACGGATTAGTCCGAAACATGTCGGCTATACTTGACTGACATACGTGAGTGATCCGTTTATTTCACTATGATTGAATCTCACGGTAGTTTCATGTTAAAAGTACCTGATGTGGTAAAATGAATATTCAAAACAGTATAGAAAAGTTATTTTTAATAGTTTACTTATAAATGATATCTCATTTTAAAGAGTATAATCCATTCTATTTAGTTTGGTAGTACATGTTTTGGTTGTTAATTGCGTTCTTTTTGAGAAAACAAGGTATTTAACAAAAAAAAAGAAAATTTACTAAAAATGCTCATATTCAGTGTCAGATAGCACAAAAACCTAAAGAGATATCGTTTTTGTATGAATTACAGGTTGATGGCAAATTTAACGACTATTATTTCGTTCATAAACACTTTTCATGTATCGTGAAAGATTCTCTTTAAAACTGAAGAAATCCACGATTCGGGACACTTTCAACCCCGTAGGGGGGGGGGGGGGACGCACCCAAGGGAGGGGGTGGGACACTTGATATTTTTTTACTTTCTCATGCATAGAAACCATTCCCACAGAAAAATCATCTCCATTCATTTTGCCAAAATTCCCATACATTGAAATCTAATTTATTGAGCTATATACAGCCTATAGTCACAACATGTTTTGATTGAATAACTGTGTGTGCACCTACTTATTTTACTTAGTCTTGGCGTAATAAGAATGTCAAAAGATTAGTTTGTCTGAAGTTTTGAATCTTGAACGGTTTTTTTTTTGTTTTCGTTGGGTGTTGTACTTACATTGAAAAGTAAACTTGATGGCAATAATCCTCTTATATATTTCTAGTCTATAAGCAAATATATAAAAACTAGAGTGAAAACTAACAAAACTATTTATTTAGATGCCAATTAGTTATTGACTTAGAAATCAAATTGTTGTTGAATAATAATTGATCGGTATGAATTCACTACCGAGGCAGATACAGGGTCATTTTTCGAATTAATGATTTGATAAGCTACGATAAGAAAACTTGATTGATTTATGATTTGAAAGATGACGATTTATTAAATATTTATCGGTGCTTATTAACGATATCTCAATACGGAAACGCAACGAAATTGAGAAATGTTCATAATAAAGTATAATTAATTCTTTGACAATGCGTAAGTACATATATGGTGCCCAGTGATAAAAGGAAAAAAATCATAAGTAACGTTTACCGAAGATGTGTTTCTCCCTCTTTCTCGTTGCTTGCAATTTATAAGCAACTATAGCAATGATTAAGAATTTAACGGGAATATTAAATTATCTGCAATGACATCATTTATTTTACAGATCTTTGAAAATACTCACTTGAAAATTGAGAAATATGCGTTCAATTTGAAATACCTTGGAAATACTTACCTGTGGAATCGTAGAACCCTAATTAATGGACTGGTGATAGTCAAGAATTTAATTCACGCGGTAATTTTGTAGCAAATACACAGATTAAGTAGCACCAATTTCGAGTGCTATTTTCGCAGGCGTGTTTTGTAAAATTGGCCTCCAGGTATTCTATAAGGTTCCGAATAAATGCGAGTAATATCACCTCAAACGAGTTGTCCAAGTAATAGATATATGATGTACTCGTAGATTCCGTCGTCTTACGCCACGTACATCCTTGCATTCTAATTACCGTCTCGCTAAAGTTGACCAAACACGTTACTCTTTCTTTCGTATGAGTAATAAGTAGGTATATTTAGGTAAAGTGAGAAAAGCTTGCCCCTGTCAAAATGTTTATGATCTTATGACATTGTCATAAGATTGTTTTTTGCCTGGCCCGTGGGAAAGGTTTTTCTACTGTCTATAAGTACATACCACGTAAGTACTTACCAAGTTAGTAAGAATCTTGACACTGCAGAGTCACTGCAGGTCCTCGGCAACCACGAGTTCGACCATGGCCCGGAGGGTCTCCTGCCGTACCTGGAGCGCCTCAACGCGCCCATGTTGGGGGCCAACGTGAACACGACGTACGAGCCGGAGCTGGGGCGCTTCGTGCGAAACCATGTCGTGCTGGAGCGACGCGGCAGGATCATCGGGTCATCGGATGATCGGATCATCAGGATTGGGATCATCGGAGTACTGCTGCGAGTGGTAAGAAAATCGCTACCATTTTTTACATAAGCCGTCCACCACACGCTAGGGTATGCCTGCGCAGTTTGCCGGTATACGTTCATCTGTACAGGATTTTTTTTTGTTTTTTTATTAAGAGAGGCAAACGAGCAAGCGGGTCGCCTGATGGTAAGCGACTACCGCCACCCATGAGAACCAGCAACCCCAAGAGTCACTAGTCCGTTGCTGGCTTTTTAGGAGGAAAACGGATAGAGGGAAAGGGAGGGGGAGGTGGATCGGGTCTGCGGCACTCTTACTGACCGAACGAAACGCAACAAATGAACTGTGCAGGCGTAACCAGCGGTTATAACTAAGTGTGTGGCCGGCTTTACACAAACTATGAACCTCTAGGTTCGAGAAATACTCGTAATTGTTCCATTAACAACGGGTCCTCATCGAAAAGTTGTCGAGAAAGAAGAGAAACTACTAGATAGTGGCATGTCGTGGTTTTGATTTTGTGAGAAAGTGCAGATGCCGCCTTTGGCACACTATAGATTTTAGTTGGGACACGGAAAGGTGTTTGGAAGTGCCTTTGTCGCAGTTACTATTAGCTGCATCAGATACCTATCCGCACCGCACTTTAACTGACTTCTTACTTAAAGCCTTAAAATGTTAGTAGGTGCTATACTAAAATACCTAGTCTTAATATTAGCCATTCGTAACACAAAACCTAACTTTCTAATCTAAATGCTTTTTGCTAATGTATAACTAGGTACTTATGTGGTCGCGAAACGTCAGCTTAGCGTTAAAAACGCCTGTTCAATAATAGTACTTTATGCAACTGCTACATAATGAGGGTCCTTAAAACACGAGTGTGTTTTTATGAAACGAGGCGAAGCTGAGTTTCGTAATAGGATCACACGAGTGTTTTAAGACCTAATTATGTGGAGTTGCATACGTTACTTTATCTACACACATATTATTAAGTACTCTAAGATGGGTTCAGAAGCCGACGGCATGTCATAATACCCATGTCTGTCACGAATTTGACTGTTTTTTTTAATCATAGACAAGCATACCGAGATGACGTTTCGTAGACTTTTTCTTTTTACTGTAAATTATCACATTATTATTTATACATGTCGGACTGAACTCGACTTACATAAGTGAGTGATCCGTTTTATTTCACTATGATTGTAAATTACGTTGGTTTTCAAATTTGAAACATCGAATTCGATACCACAAAGTCATTACGACCTCGAAATCGATGTCGTAATGACTATTACTTTACTGGTGGTGGTGGTTGGGAGGGTCTGGCGGCGAGCTGTCGACGGCGTGCTGCAATGCTGGTCATTTTCACTTATGATATGTGTGTAGATAAAATAAAATGGTTCAGTTCTCAGCGCCCATCGGGGGCATAATAATGGAGGACGAGGTGGAAGCTGTCAACCGCGAGGCGGCCATCTTGGCGGAGCAGGGCGTCGACGTCATCGTCGTGCTGTCGCACTGCGGCTACACTAGCGACATGTAAGTGACCCTAAAATTACCTCACATTAGGTAATATTGTTATTGTTGTATTGTTGAACACCACTAAACAATACAGTGAGATTACAAAGCAGGATAAGCAATTATCGGAGGCGTTAAAAATCTCCTAAGTTAGTGTATTTGTAATTTATCATCATGATCTTTTCATCATCACCATCATCACCAGCCTTTTTTACGTCCCACTGCTGGGTACAGGCCTCCTCTCAGAATGAGAGGTCTTGGGCTATAATTCCCACGCGGGCCCAGTGCGACATCATTGACATCATTGAATTGCTTCGCCGGATTGTGCAGGTTTCCTAACAATGTTTTCCTTCACCGAGAAGCTCATGATAAATTACAAACGTAATTCCGCATATAAATTCCGAAATACTCAAGAGGTGCGAGCCGGGGTTTGAACCCACGACCCTCTGCTTGAGAGGCCATAGGTTGAACCATTAGGCCATCACGGCGATTTCGTTGAAGGAAAAAATCTCCAGGAAACCTGGTGCACTCCTGCGAAGCAATTCAATGTTGGTTCAAGCATCGCAGAGGGGGATTCAGGAATCTAGGACTTTCCACAGAACACATTCCCTTTTCCCTCCTGTCACTTTTGCGTCTCTTTTCTGGTACTCGTCGAAACAGAAACGAAACTCAGAAGTTCAATTTTGCGTGACCATTCCAGAGCAATGGCGAGGGTTATATCACCAGATGTTGACATCATAGTGGGTGCTCATTCGCACACGCTTCTCTTCAACGGGGAGACTCCGAACGGGGACTTCGCAGGCGGAGACTATCCTACGGAGGTCGTGCAGACCAATGGACATCGGGTAAGAAGTTATAAGTATAGTCAGTGTCAGGAAATAAAAGTAACATTAGCTCTATGAAACGAGGGCCAGATATTTAGACAAGTCCGGACGCACAGTAAAATGCCACCAGCTTGTAGCGAAGATGCCAATAAACTCAATCGTTGTCCGGCTTTGAAGGTAAAGCGGGATAGAATTTCAAACGCGTTACGTACCTCCATTTTGTCCTTTAGTCTCGTAGCCAGGTTTGGACGTTGGCTTCCAGATGGGAGAAATAATTCCGATTCGAAGCTGGCTACGAAACGGGAATTCTTAAGTCCCATCTCGTAGCTAGATTTGGAAACGGCTTCCAAATGGGAGAAATAATCCCGATTCGAAGCTGGCTACGAAACGGGAATTCTTAAGTCCCATCTCGTAGCTAGATTTGGAAACGGTTTCCAAATGGGAGAAATAATCCCGATTCGAAGCTGGCTACGAAACGGGAATTCTTAAGTCCTCGTAGCTAGATTTGGAAACGGCTTCCAAATGGGAGAAATAATCCCAGTTCGAAGCTGGCTACGAAACGGGAATTTTTGAGTAAGTATTTTCTTTTATTTATTATTTAAGTGTAACAGTTTTAAAATATTACACATGTGTTGGGTGGGTAGCCTGATGTTATTAATACAGGTAATCAAAGGGCTGGCGCGTTCCTCGGCCAACGTATAGGCATTGCTATACAAAGAGGCAACGCCTCCAGCCTTATGGGTACCTTGCCCCGTGGTAGCGGCCTCGGGGACGTTTTCCGTGTTATATTCTAGTTTTAATTAATACTGTTATATTATTTATTTTGTTTGTGTTTGCTAAATTGTCATAAATATGACAGATCTTTAAAAATATATTCAAGACTTACTAGCTTTTGCCCTTCAATTCAAACAAAAAAGTCCCATCAGAATACATTTATAATAGTTGGCTACGAGACGGGAAGTAATATTTCCCATTTGGAAGCCAGCTTCCAAATCTGGCTACGGGATGGGACTAAAGGCATTTTGTTACGTGTGTACACGGACTGTCTTGAACGTCGTGGACACGGTGACTGCGTGTTTGTAGTCAGGATGTGTGCCATTCCTCTACTCAATACAGACTACTGGGTATGGCTCAGAAGCTAATGGCTTTATTCATAAACGTCACTCAAGCCTTCCATTAGTTAAAATAGGTTTTGTCTTCTTCTTACTAACGGAAATGTCAATGTGACAAAAAAGGACAAACGAACTTTAAAAGCATTTTAATTTAAATTGGTTTATGAATGACAGGGTAAGTAAACATTTTAGTTTTTGTCAGATCCTGGTGGTGCAGGCTTCGGCCTACACGCGCTATCTGGGCAACATCAAGCTGTTCTTCGATGCCACCGGAACCATCCAGGGATGGGAAGGGATACCTATATTCCTGGGGACTTCTATTGTCCAAGGTAAAAATACTGGGGGGTGAAGTTAAGATTAGAATTACTACCTAAGCATGATTGTAACCATTGTTGAATGTACAGATATTGATTACGATTACGCATGCATAGCACGCAATAGGTATAACACTCGGTAGTATGATGATGATGACTCGCAAATATTGGGCGTACAAGAAAAGTAGTAGAAAAAGGCAAAGCAATGGAACAGAAAAATACTTACGAAATTGACAAAATTATTACCATCTTCAAGCATTTTACGAAGACGAAGACGAAGATAGGAAGTAAGATGACCCGTCGTTTATTTTCCAAGCTTCATTGTCGGACTGACGGCTGCACCTTTGCTTAGAACAGTGTCACTGGATCCTTTTCTTTAAACTTATGTTTTCAGATCCTCAGATGCTTGAAGAGTTGGAGCCATGGCGGTTGGAGGTGGACACAGTGGGCAAGGAAGTTCTAGGCCGCCTGCTGACGCCGCTGAGCCGCGGCTGCTACGCGCGCGAGTGCAACCTCGGCAGCTGGGCCTGCGACGGCTTCCTGCAGCAGGTGCGAGGCGCGCGGGGACACTAGGGCTTCACAGCTGGAGTAATCGCATCGCAGGCCTGCCATGGCTTTCTGCAATAGATTACTGATCTTCAAGTGTTAGAATATTTGGGACGTAGCGGTTAGCTACATGGCTCTGTTTCAACGAAATTCAGTCTCCTCTTTCATAACTCTGACGCCAACACTGAGGTTACACCTGCCGAGTTTATTGAGCGAGAGAGTGTAGGTACCATCGCGTACACGCTAAGCAAATGAGAGAAGCGCGTTATTCTTGGCCAATGTATTCTTTGCATTAAGGTAGCTCATCAACTTGTCATAAAAACTGACACTTTCAGAAATTTACACTGGAAGCCCATCTCACTGCGAAGAGTGACACCACTATACTTACTCGTAATATAAAAAAAATACTTATGGTTTTATAAGTGTTTTGTTGTTTCAGCTAATGGATCGCGTGCAGGGCTCTGCGTGGCAATACGCTCACGTCTGTATGATCAACGCCGGAGGCCTGCGAGCGGCTATCGACCGTGGAGGTAGGTATGCTTTTGGTTGGACCCAACATCTGCATGTCATTTGGTGTAAACTTAGACTGTAGGTATTATCCTCCATTCCACAGAGGTCACTACCGAGGGCCTGTTGATGGCGATGCCGTTTGAGAACTACGTGCAAGTGTACGACCTGAAGGGACAGTATCTGCTCGAGGCGCTGGAGTTCTCCGTCGGCGTGGCGCAGAGCGGCGCCTTCTACAGCGGGCGGATGCTGCAGATCGGAGGTCAGCGCGCACTACCGCCGAGAATCGAACGAAAATTTCCACCCCATCTAACCCTGCTTATACATACGCTATCTGATCAGAAAGGGATATTTGCTTTATGTCCGCGGCAAAACCTTGTAGGCCCACAGGCGAGTGTCAGACCAAATCATTGCGTAGGTACAGCAGTGTTTCCGAACCTGGGGGTAATAACTGTTTCTTGAGGGTTAATGAACAAAAGATACAATCAAACATGGGGACGGACAATATGAGGGAGTCACGCTATCGCTGTTCTAACTCTAAAGGGGTTGTCGGCAAAATTCTTGCAGTTTCCAGGGGTAAAGTTGGAAAAAAGGTTTTTTTTTATACGACGAGGAAGGCAAACGAGCAGTGGGTCACCTGATGGTAAGTGATCACCACTGCCCATGGACACTCGCAACCTCGGGGGGGGTGTCAACCCAGAGAGCTAAGATGAAATGCCTCTTGTGCCCGTAATTACACCGGCTGTCTTTCTCTCCACGCTGGAACACAACAGTGTAAGCACTGCTACTTAGCGGCAGGATTAGCGAGTAAGATGGTGGTAGCGATCCGGACGGACCTCGCACAAGGTCCTACCTCTCGCGTTAGGAACAACTAGTGGTCCTAACCTAAAGCTAAATTATGTATTTGGCCTCCCAGGCATGCGCAACGTGTACAACGCGTCGGCGCCGGCCGGCCGCCGCGTCCGCTCGGCGCGCGTGCGCTGCGCCGCCTGCTCCGTGCCGCGCTACCTGCCGCTCGACCCCGCGGCCACGTACCGCGTCGTCACGCAGAGCTACATCGGCGACGGCGGCGGCGGCTACACGGTCAGTGCCACGGCTCTATACTGCCTACTCACTCTCTGGGGCGAACCGTGATAGTACTTTTTGAAGGTATATATGTCATCTTGCACGAGTCCCGAGCTGCTAGGCGAGTCCTCTGGACGAGCGAAAATGACCCTTCCGCACGTGTACCAAACGACGTTTTTTAATACATTTGCGAAAATATGACAAGGAGGGGGCGGGCCGCCACGAGGTGCCCCGCCACCACCCGAGATGGAGGAAAAAGTAAAAAGCACTAGTACGAAGAATCCAACTTTCCGCATGATACGTAACTGCAAAAGTACCACTTTCTAAGCGACTGTGTTAAAAAAATGTTTATCTGTACTACCGAATTTTTTGCGGATACGTCAGGGTGTGATCGACGGGCGGGCTATACCGCGGCTTTAGGGACTCTCTTGTAATGCCTGCCTATGGATTATGACAAAACAGTGGTCTTATGAAGGGGCAGCCAGGCTCGCTGTAATCTTAACCCTTTCAACCCCAACGACGCATACATAAGTTGTCATCCACACGCCATAAGTTGGCATAACGTCAACGCGGACTTAAACCTTAAGCATACGTCTGTAGGTCGCATTTACACTGTGCAGCCGGTCGCCTATAAGCGTTGGTGGCGTCGTATTCACGTCGTCTAGCGACGCCTTTAGGCGTTCTTGGCGTTCAAAGGGTCACGGTTACGCTCGCCCGTCAGTCATACCCTTTAACAGTCACGCGCTATATAAGGTAGCACGCGAGAGTTGCCATACGGATACGCTACAGGCGCCACCGTCAGCCCGAATATTCTAACTTGCAACACCATTTCTCCCATCAGATGCTGTCGGAAAACCGCGAGAACATGGAGACCCTGCAGCTGGACTACGTGATGCTGCAGCAGTACACCCGGCAGCAGGGCGCCGTCATGCAGGACCTGGACGGACGCATCGAGATCGTGTACTAAACCGCTGCTAGAGGCATACGGCTGCGCTTCTATTTAGATCAAGCGCAGAGATGTTTCCGAAGAAATCATAGTGCTTATTTATAATGGTACGCTTGCCTGCAGTCTGCATACAAAACCGCGCGACTGTCTACAGAACGGCAACGGTTAAAGTCGCGCTCGTTTTATAGGTATGTAGATTGCGAGCAAGCGCGCTTCTAGTGTTAAACAATGAATACGCCGTGGCTTGTAGGACTTAAGGCTATATTGATAAGCGCGTCAAGCTTGTGATAAACAATCGTGTAAAATTTCTTCACGGCACTAAATTAGGACGTATCTAAGACGTATAACACAATAACAGTTTTAAATGATTCACGGTTAACTGCGATGATACATGTAAGTAACTGCGTCGAAATATCGGGAGCTCATCCATCAAACCTATAAGGTAGTCGCGGTCAATATCCCGTTTTCATTACGTCTAACGTATGCTACAGTTTGAGAAACACTGTAGGTATACATATGTATAAGTAGAGAGTACTAACTAACTGTTTAAACTGTGTCGTCAAGGTTCAGGTTGTACAATTTGTGATATAATAAAACTATTTAATCAAACAAAATTTGCTTTATTTTGTTCCTTGCGCGATTATGTATGGTCCTACATAATACGGTTTCGTACAAATACCTACTCATTCTCATTACGTATTATTTACAATAACTCTGAACCCTGAAATATAATTCCTGTTCATGATAATTATTTAAACCAATTTTGTGTAAAACATGTTGTGTTTTATTATTTTGAAGACAAATGTCAAAATTACTAATAAAAACAAACATTTTTAAGTAAAATAGTTAAAGGTTTATAATAGCATCATAAAAAAGGATAGCTATAGAGATATTACTTTTATATAAATTTTATTTTATATACATAATCTTAAGCAAGAATTTAATTTTTTTAGTATTAAGTATCAGTAAAACGTCACTATCTAATAAATCGCTTTTTAGTACCCTGAAGGTCCATAAGATAAGTCAGCAAATAATTTACAAACATAAAAAAACTAAACAGTAAAATGATCATTAATCAATTTTTTGTCATTGAACAGTCATTTTTAATCGACCAATCCTATCTACATATAATATGAATTTCAGTATTGCGTAAAGCAAAATACTGTCGGGCTATTATTTAACTGTGCGTCTTTGCCTTAATTTTATAAAGCCTTTTTTTTTATAAATTCTTTCTTAACATTGGGCTAATTCTACTTGCGGTACTTCAATGATGGGCAATTCCCTCTTGAATTCCTCCATGTTCGTTATGAAGTCGGCGTTATTTTCCGTAGAATCACCAATGGGTTTAGTGGCGTCAAGGTAAGTTAAGTTGTAACTCTTGGGCTGATCGATTTCAGTCACGTTGCCGTCTTTCGCTGATTTGTGACCCATTATCTAAAACAGGACATATTTGATTATGGGTTTGGCTTTAGATAGAATAAACAGTAGAGCCCTTTAAGCAGTAATTTAAAATCGCTTCGACAATGAGCGGTAAGTATCAAACAGGATAATACGCACAATGACTGATTTATGTTTTACTTATGATTTTTTTTTTTTTTCTATGAAATACAATTTATTGTTATAATAATTTATTGAATCAGGCGTTACTTTGCGGAGGTCCATATTTATGAACTAAAAAAACAATTACTTTGCTCACCCGCGACCACTTAGTGGTATATAGTGATTCAATAAATTATTTAAAATCGGCAAGCGTAGCCGTACAGGCACGTTTATATATCAAGTTAACAAAACAACACCGTTTAGCTGTTCAAAACATTTGGTTTAATCAACGTTGTAAGCATTTAAATGTTGTACCAAATTATATAAATTTACATAGCAATAACACTAGTAGGGCCGCTACGATAGCAATAAATAAGGCTCGCAAGATTTGGTTAAATGAGGAGTCTCGTCATTGGTTTTGTGTTAGAGATAATTTAAAATTACATCTTAGAGTACTACATTCGGAACTGGTATTTAAATTGCATAATAAAAAAAAAATAAAATAAAAATAAAAAAAAATAAAAAAAAAAGAAGTGGTCGCGGGTGAGCAAAGTAATTGTTTTTTTAGTTTATTGTTATAATTGTAAAAGTACAATACCTGCACAGAAACTTTTCTGAACTGCGATTTGTTTCCGGTAGAAAAGTGATTGTCCACCCAGCTCTTGATATCCGACAGCTTAACCTTCTCAATCGCCTCCGCCTTAACAGAAAAAAAAAAGTGACATAAATATTTTTGAACGTGATTTGTGTGTTGAGTTCAGGGACCGGAACCGGTTACCTTAATACCCGGTAGCCCAAGGGTTTTGAACGGGTTTCTTATAACGCTGGGTATTAAAAACTCCTTATATTACGGTAGCCCTTTAAACGGTTTACCGGTTAATATATTAACCACTTGCAATGGGTTAACCCGGGCTACCGCATAGCGTATCGAAACCCCAGGATTGGGTAGCCGCTTGAAGCGCTGATTGTGCGTGCAGGTTATTTTGAATCTTACTTCCAGCGCATAAGGCTTATATTGTTTCGCCTATTTAAAAACCCAAACACGGAGGAGGCGGCATTTGTCAAAGACTTTGTAAGTCGCCGACTATTGAAACAAAATAAGACCTCAAGTCAACTGCAAACCTTTTAAAACTAATTTTTAATAATTTTGTGGTCGGATTGTTAGTTTCGGCGCGAACTAGGTATTTGTTATTAGCTAACTAGGAAAATAACATCTATTTTCAATTCCAAGATGGCGGACATAATTTTTTCTAAAAGTCAACATGGGTGTCATATTCTATGTTTTGAGCGGTGCTGATTTTGAAAATGACATCCATTTTCAAATCCAAGATGGCGGACGCATTTTTTTTGTTGAAAATCGATATGGGTGTCATTTTCTATGTTTTCAGGGATGCTGATTATGAAAATGACATCCATTTTCAAATCCAAGATGGCGGACACATTTTTTTGTTGAAAATAGATATGGGTGTAATTTTCTAGTTTTCCGGGGATGCTGATTACGAAAATGACATCCGTTTTCAAATCCAAGATGGCGGACACATTTTTTGTGCAAAATCGATATGGGGTGTCATTTTTTGTTTTTCGGGATGCTGATTACGAAAATGACACCCGTTTTCAAATCCAAGATGGCGGACACATTTTTTTGTTTAAAATAGATTTGGGTGTGGAAGGACTACGAATTAGTCCGAAACAAGTCGGGCTAAACTCGACTTATATACGTGAGTGATCCGTTTTTATTTATGATTATGATTGAGTCTCATGGTAGTTTCATGTTAAAAGACCCATATCTTACTTAAAAAAACCGACGAATTGAGAACCTTCTCCTTTTTTGAAGTCGATTAATAGAAACTTTAAGTAGGTAAGTACATACTTACCTATATAAGTACGGAAATATTAAAATGTAAATTGATTGTTCTCTTCGTACATAGTTCCTTTCCGTTTTCATACTAATGTACAGTTTCGCTTCGCGAAAACACGGGCGCGCGGCGGAGCGGGGTGAAAGGGCTACCCTAAGCCGAAGGTAACCGCTTAGCATATGATTAACCCAAACCTAATAAATACGGGTAAGCGGTTACCTCTTGTTACGATTAGGGCTGCCCGAATATGTACGGGTTATACGGGTATTAGGGTAGCCCGTTGAAGGGGCTACCATATCGATGCGGTAGCCCCTTCATCGGGCTACCGTTTCGAACGGCTTAGCCGAATGATAGGGTTTTCCGGTCCCTGGTTGAGTTGAACAATGTTGTTGTTCATACCTCCATGAAAAGACGTTGGAACTGGTATTCCCTGCTCACGATCTCCCTCCAATTTCTTTCCACCTGAAATGACAAATAGTGATTTTTTTATCAAATTCATTTTATTTTTCAACTGTCTCGTGGAAAGAAACGAAAAGTCAATTCCCAGTTAAGATGTATTTTTTACTCTGTTGTACCCTTTTTTAAGGCCGAAATTACATTTTTAGGTTGCGTACGTGCATGACGCTACAAGCACATACAGAGCCAAGTACTAACCTCTTCTTTGAGCTCGTAGTCGGTGGTGTGTTTGAGCTGCACGAGCGAGTGTTTGGTCGCCTGTAGTGTGCGCTCGCTGAGCCGCCGCATGTCACGAGCAAACTTCTTAAGGAAAGCTTCTACTCGGCTGTCCACGTGCGCGACGCTACAAACATACTTAACTTAATAATACACTTTAATTAAAATATTTGTTTAACTTGTCATTTAAGAGCACGAAAAAGAATACGGGACCCAATACCGATCCGCCGGGTACACCAAGGGTACACATTCAATCTAGTTATTATCGACCTGCTCACTTTTTTAGTTTCGTTCGCCACTGAATAAAGTTCAAGAAGCAAAGGGAAGCCACTAATACTCATACAATATTTTTAATGCTAAAGTTTTTTTGGCAGTCTGTTGTTTTCTACAGTGTTGAAAGCAGAGATTTAGTCCAGAAAAATACCAGCAATTTTTTTTTATGAATTCGCTGCCAGCTGTCTAATCTGAGACTTCTTATATTGTGTATCTATTGATCTGTGGTTGTTATTGCTCGTCACTGGCAGCAGAGACTTATTGAATGGTAAAATAAACGACATAGCAACAAAAATACCTGAACTTATCAGCCTGTGTGTTGACAGTAACACTAAGTCCTAGGACTCCGAAGGTGTACCGCATCATGCTGAACACACTGTAGCCGAGCTGCTCCTTGGTGCGCAGTGCGTCAAACACTGGCTCTTCCATCACCATCTGATAAACAGATATTTTAATGACGTCTTAAGTGGTACTATAAAAATGATATCAGATCGGAGTTTAAAACCAAATTTACAAAAATATTAATGTCCAAGGGCGTACGCAGGATTTGGTTTGGTTCGGTTTTTGGTAATTGGGTTAATGGCTTCTATCCCCCCTCTCCTCGAAAAACGCTGTCGCGGAGAACCGCGATTCTCATGTATGTGGTGAGTTAATGTACATTGCTACTTATGATTTTATAGAGTGGCAACACTACCTGTTTGAAGGACTGAGCTCCTTATCCGAATATCAGTTGACAATTTTGAATTTTAGTGTGAAAAGAGAGGGTGGAATGTAAGGTATTAGACTATAATTAGGTTGGAGGTCCATCCGAGGGGTGTCCCCCATAACACCCCATTGAAAGACTGGATAGGGGCTTGCTGTGTCTGACGAGCTTAATAAGCGGGACAGGCACCACCGTAAGTGGAGTACCCTGGAGACGCGTAGGGCCTGGCGTGTCTGATAGCCGGAGGTGATCCAGACGGGGCGTCTACACCGCGAGTCCAAAGCGGCATGTCTCACCAGCACCGATTTCCGATCACACATTAATTAAAGTCTTATATTAAAGAGAACGACACCGTCATCTTGCACCGAGATTCCATGGTCTCGTAGATACCATATCATACCCATTTACTCTGAGATACTTTGTCGCAAGCTAACGCGAAGCAGATTTCTTTATATAATGTTAATGATAACTCGGCGACAAACGCATCAAAACACATACAGCGACCGCTCAGGGGGGGGGGGGGGGGGGGGGGTATTTAGGTTTAGGTTTTTCCGAATGATAGCAAGAATGTTTTCAAAATACAAAAAACAACAGCTGATTTCTTTAGATATAATCAGCGAAAGGAAAAAATATGGAAGAAGTTCTTGGCACAAATTCACAGCACACATGTGCATAAAAAATTACAGACGAAATATTCTAAAATTCTACATCTGAAATATCTAAAATTCATCCTGGCTATTACTTTACAAGGTTGATTCTCCATGGTACCTAACCTAGCTGGCAAATTGTCATAGTTTTGTATCTAATTGAGCCACAATGACGCACTATATGCAAATCAGCCTACTAAATTGTAGTTAGGGAGATTTTTTATTAAATAATTATTGTGCTGCGGCACAATAGATACATTTGTTTCATTATCCACAACCCAAACATACAATTCTTATGTACATGGGTTTATACAAATAACGGAAATAAATTACTAATAAACTGTAATGATATTTTTTATTGTAATCCCTCCTCAAACAACACACGGCTATATCTGAAACGTGTGAAGAGTCTTAAAGGGATATAATATAATATATGGCATTAAAAAACATTTAATTTTCTAGACGAACTATCGTGCGAGTTGGATTACATTGCCTTTCGGCATCTTATGAATCCATAGCCCAGGCGGCCGATTTTACACATCATACTTGTGCAAATACCACTCGAAAATTTAGAAAAAATGTGATGACTTTGAAATACCTACAGGTAGAAACCCATGGACCTGGTGATCATCCTTCACTATTCAAAAATTTCATTCTTGTGGTAATTTTGTAGCAATTCACATAGAGAACTGCGCCTAATTCGAGTGGTATTTTCACAGACGTGCTTTGTGAAATCGGTGCCCTGCCCAGCGAACTACAAAGATAGATAGATATTATTATTCGTAGGTCCTGCCACACCGTAATGTAAAACAACTAAACACTATTTCTTACTTACCATGAGAACCTCCAGCGTAGCCGTGTCCACTCTGGTGGTGGCCTCGCCCTGGTAGTAGTTCGTCACGATGCTGTTTGTGGACGCGGGGTTGAGACTCAGCACTCGCACCTTTTTCTCCCCCCGAGGCAGCTGGTGCACTTTTAACTAAGCAAACAATAGTCGATAATAGTACATTTACCTATCTTTGTGTGTATTATGACTAAACACTAGGTTTGCATGTCAACGTAAACATATTGAGTTTTTTTAAAAGAAAAATGTCAAAGCTACCAATAGGGATCTGCAGAGTTCATCGATTTGTATGGGAACAGAGTGTCTAATATTTTGCACAGGTATTTTGACGTCACGAGTGTAAATTAGCGAGGAAATGCCTCAACTAACAGCTCCAACCTTTGTGACGGCGCTTGAACAGTTAATTGTTGAACTACAACGTATTTTGTTTAACAAGTGACGTCGCACTTGTGAAGCGTTCGGGGGTTGGAACATGTAATAGTCTCAGCCCTTCTTTTCGGCACATACACTCTTTTCTTCTATCCCGATATAGTTCTGTGCAAACAGAGACCAACCCACCCTCTGGATACCAAATGTCAGGGCGAACTTTTCCGAAACGCATATGCTCATTTGCACCTATAAATTTCTCTAGCCTCGAATCGCGGCTCACTTTCGACCAGATGACAAGCGAGATGACAAGCTATGAACCAATCACGACGCATTCCCCCGGCCCGCTCACCGCGGCTTTTTTCGTAATAACTTTCCAAGTAAATTATAGCAGATGCGGTGTCCAGAGGGTGGTTGGTCCGTGTGTGGAAATACACATTTGATTAAACAGTAGTCTGCTTACATGAGGCACTTCGTTTTCGGAGAGTTCCTCCCATTTGATGGTGGTTAGCACTTTTTCGGATATTCGGATGGCGCGGTCCCACTCGATGTTGCCTTGCATCAACACCTGTGAACAGAAAACCACTATAAGGTACAGTTAACGTCCAGTGGTTGGATCAACTTGATATGTCGTATGGATATGTCGATTGGCTGACAGCTCGTATTAAACATGATAAAAAACTTAGTTTATTATTACCTGCAAGTAAACACGGCTGAGCAGCTGTTTGCTGAAAGCCTTCAGCTCTTCTAGCTTTATGTCGTGCACGAGCGCCGCCTTGTCGCGCGGGGAGATGTACGGGTCCAGGAGTATGTTCATACGCACGTCCCTAAACAAAAACACTCCCGTCATTTTGACCGATTCATGGGCCAGACGACACAATGTTCTCCGGCTTTATGGTATTCGGTTTTTTTTTCATACTGGTTAACGCTATTGTTGTTTTATTTAATGTTCAGCTACATAACAAAAAAAAAACCATCCAAATACCTCAATTATTGTGGCCAGTATAACCAAAAACGTCTCTGCGACCGCAATTTAGTGGGAATTGTGAAAAAAGGTCATAACTCCTTAACTAACAAAAATTGTAGAACATGCATAGGGGTGATTCGGATACTCCTTGGGGTGCTCTATTCCTGGACATCTGCTTGACACTATTTCCTGGGACATCCTGTATATATGTATATCATAATACAACAAAAAAATAATAAAAGTCTTATCCATGTTATGCTTTCGACACCATATTGCATTCATCGATCGCGTTTAGGTGATGAGATGAGAGATGACCATTGTACGAGCGGCTGCGTGGTCGTACTTGGCCAGTTTGTGCGGCTTGATGAGCACGTTGTGGTAGGTGCGCGCGCGCACCTCGCGCACCGCCTCGAACAGCGGCTGCGGCAGCGCGTCCGCGCCGGTCGTCATCTCGCGCGTTATCAGCTCCACCAGCAACTGGCAAAGGAACAATCATAGTAAAAAAAAACTAGTCATTATTAGACGTTTTTTAACCCCCGACAAAGAAGGGTGTTATAAGTTTGACCTGTGTATCTGTCTGTGGCATCATAGCCATCATGGAACGATTTCGATTCGGTTTTTTTTAATCGAAAGCTAGTTTTAATTGAGATGGTTCTTAGCTAAGTTTCATTATGGAAGCGGTCGAAGGGTGAGTCCTCCATGAAAACATACGTGTATCGATACGAGTTCTAAAATACCCATATCTTATACGACCAACAAAGTTCAAAAATGTCTGTACAAAGACTTTATTGTCAGTTACATAAGGTTGTATTTAGATGATTAATTATGAACGGTTGGCTGTGTAAATTTTGGAGAATTGCTTTTCAGTCGAATTAAAAGTTAGCTATCTGTGTTGCACGTGTTAAAACTTGGTAAAAGCGTAAAGGTTTGTACTCACGTGTAAGTTTTGACTGTAACCGCTAACTTTCAGCATCAAGCCCTTGTCCGCAACATACAGTGAATGCGACAAATCCGCCATATTCGCCGGGTATACGTCTTCCTAGAATAAAATCATGACTTTAATTGACTCAAAGGTTGGCTGGTAGAGATCCCTTAAAGGGACAAGTCCGCCTTTGTGCTCTAATTTGATTGTTGTGACTTGTGTTTTTATCCTGTTTTTTTGTACAATAAAGTGTTTACTTAATTAGTTATTTTTAAAAGGTTTCAATTACAAACGTTATAAAAGTGTCACTTACTTTTAGTCCTTGTTGTAGAACGTCAGTCCACAGGTCTAGGAGACATGAACTGAAAACATACTAAGCTTTATTAATACTTCGAGGTGCTTGTCAAATGGGGACAAATCAAAAAAATATAATTAAAATTTTATGGAAAACTCGTGCTTGACTAAAATTTGCACGCACTGATTGAACTAAAGTAATGACATTTAAGACATTTGTAAAGGTAAATGACTTAAGCCTGTAATTTTTATACGTATACGTGTAGCATATTCGAACTACTGACAAATATACTTTCATTCACTCATTCAGTATATTCAAAATATTGTACGTCATAACTAGCTGATTGTGTTGGCACGTCTGTAAAAAATATTGTATGCCAAAACTGGCTGATTGCGTTGGCACTACTTGTCACGTCTATAAAAATTGTAACAACTGTTGTATTTTGACTTACATATTTGGACAGTTATTTCATTTTAATGATTTTTAACTATGTTGTACTCACTCTCTAGGCGATTTAAGACTAAGTGGCGTGATGAAATAGAAGTACAGCAAAGCTGTGGGAAAGCGGAACTTGAAATCCGGCTTGTACCACAGCTCCATGTGGCGGTTCTTACGTAGCAAGTTGGGTTGGTCTAACCTGCAATGAAGCAATACTTGACTCCCTCGTTCATAAAAAATAGTAAAGCCTGACAGATATTTCTTTAATACAGTTGCTCAAAAAGTGGTACATTTTGTAGCTACGTTTCATGCGGAAAGTTGCATTTTTCGTACTAGTGCTTTTTACTTTTCCAAGGCGTCGGCGGCTCTCCTCCGCCTTCCTTCTCCTGGGCGCCGGCAGGTGGTGGTGGGCGGCCCACCGCCTCATTGTAATTTTTTCGCAAATGTATTAAAAAACGTCGTTTGGTACACGTGCACTCGCCTTGCGACTCGGGCCTAGACACCTTGGGACTCGTGCATAATTACATACTTTCCGCACTTATGGATGGAGAAAATAAATAAACTTATTATTATTATTACTTATATCAAAAAGTACTATTGTGAGGTCTGTCATAAAGGCGCTTTTTTAGATTTATACATAGTAACCCTGAAAATTACCTGGGTGGTTTATAGTAGGCATAGAGATCATATGGTCGCTATAAAATGATCGCTGTGACACTTGAAATGAAATCTCTATTGAAGTTGTAAATAAGGTCGCTAATGCAAATTTATGTTTTGTACTTTTCTTGATTTGTAACTTCATTTACTTCAACTTAACCCTTAAGAAGGCAGAGGCGATTTAACCACCACCGATTTGACCACATACACTTACTTGGAAATTCAACCTTAGTTTCTGAATAATATGACACAATATTAATTGTTTATTTAAAATGGGACTTGCTTCAAAATCGTCTTTTGGTAGGTATGTATTCCATAGCTGCTATTGATTCAGTGGTGGTGTGTTTCAATAAATGGGGCCTCCTTAAGGGTTAAAGACGTCACAAGGATCATTTTCGAGCGACGCAGGTACGGCAAACGTTTTTGCATTTTGTTTAGCTGGCTTGTAATTCGTAGCGTAGCGACCACAAGCATAGGATTGTAACTAATAAGAAAGCGGAAACACATTACCATTTTTATACACAAAAAGCCTCCCAAACACAGGGCCATGGGTTCGAGCCCCGGCTCGCACCTCTGATTTTTTCGGAACGTATGTGCGATATTACATTTGTAATTTATCATGAGCGTTTCGGTGAAGGAAAACATAGTGCACACTCCTGCAAAGCAATTCTATGACGTGTGTGAAGTTCCCAATCCTCACTGGGCCCGCGTGGGAACTATAGTCCAACCCCTGTCATTCTGAGAGAAGGCCTGTACTGGCTAATGTACTGTAACTCACCTAAAGTTATTAACAGTAGCGATCAAATCTCCCTTAGACAGCACAGTGGTTTCCTCCAAGTTCATCTGCGACTTTTTATGTATGTCCTTCAACGAACTGTTTTTCAGGTCTAAGCCTAACTTGTTGGCTGCGTCTAGGTAAGGTTGCGCCGGCGGTATGAGGTCGAAGTTGGTTGTCAGATAAACGTTCTTGTCTGGAAGGTGGAACTGTGTGTATGGCGCCACGTGGAGCCACCGGTCTAGCCATTCTGCGGGGATCTCTGGAAAGGTCCGGTAAAAGGTGTCAAGGGAATAGTGCAGTAAGGCTCTAAGGGCATAAGAATAAATAATAACATAGTAGAACGGAAACTCCCGCCCCAGACGGGCTCAAGGTCAGGATATTAGAGTACTCGTTAAACGAACTACTCAGGTCGGCGTCGCCGCACGCGCGTTTGGTTGTTTATAATTTTGTTGTAATAGTTTTACGTGAGCCTGTATATGTTTTGTACTATTATTTTATATTTTGTAGGTAAGTAATACTTACTTTAATCACCTTAAATGGCTTCATTTGGTATGGCACTTATAATAACTTCTTATTTAGAAGTGTCTTTACGTATGTACCTAATATTTAACAGTAAGCAACCCTAGCAACACGCCTGAACGACAGAGGGGTGTAACGACGTGAAGGGGGAAGTAGGCACATAAATGGCGGCGTTTTAGACTCGGTCAAAAGAGATTCCGTTCTACTATGTTATTATTTATTCTTATGGTAAGGGTAAGACGAATCAAAACGGTCAAGTGTCCAGTAAAGTTTAAGAAGCCGAGCAACACTGCACTCACTGCAGCTGGTGTATTTACGCGAATTTCTTCGAGATATTTCTCACCAATATTTCTTTACCACAAACAGGTCCCGATAAATAGGAAATAACTTTTGGCAATTTCGAAATTTAAGTTTGTGTCATTTGTACAACATTTTTGTAACTGGCTCTTAAAAATCTTACTTGACGCCTTTTCTACTCCAGTGAAAAAATGGTATAGAACTTAAACAACTTAGAAAAATTGAAAACCCCCGACATTTTAATTTAAAGTTAAATATCTCAAAGACGGCTGAATCGATTTTAATGAAACTTAGCTAAGAACTATCTCAATTAAACTAGCTTTCGATTAAAAAAAAGAGGCGTACAAATCGGTAAATTCATTTGGGAGGTATGATGCCACAAATAGATACACAGATACACCCCATATACAGATCATTCTTATAACACCCCTCTTTTTAGGTGGGAGTTAAAAATATGACCGGGACCAGGTTTTTATTAGTTATAAAGGAACTTTAAAATCATTCATGTCACGTACCTTCCTTCTTGTACTCCGTTCCGAACCACTTCTCCTTGGAATCGTACTGTATTTTGTTCGTGTGCTTGTTGGATAGGATCATTATGTTGACGCTGTCGGCTCGCATGCACTTCAGCACTTCGCCAATGCCCTGTTAAAAAACAAGGTTACTTATAACATTAAAGTACCGTAACATTAAATTATTATAATGAAATAAACGGGTCAATCACGTATATAAATAGAGTACAGCTCGACATGTTCTTCCTCTGGGAGCGCTCACCTCGACGGCAACGATTTGAAAACTGCGCGCCAAAGGTTTCTTGGCTTGGCTATAGCCATGCTCATTAGCAGCAAAAAGCCTGGTACTTAGTAGCATATGTGTACGTACTTTGCTAAAAATAAGTAAGTATGCTCATTTTGAGAATACTTACAAATCGATTTCAAACATGTTTTGAGGATACTTATTCAAGAACATGTCTAATGCCGGCTGTACACACCCGTCGAGACCAGGCTAGGCAAGCATGCCGTCCTTTTCTTGCTTATAAGGCCCGAAGGGGACAACATGCGGGCCTTGCCCGGTCTCGGTGACTGTGTGCAGCTGGCATAAAATTAACATGCTTTTTTTCAAGCAAATATTTACAGAATGCTCGTATAAAGCTCGTTAATGAGGACATTTTTGGTGACATGTGTTGTGTAACTTAAGACGTACCTAGGACGCTTTCTTCAGAAAGCGTTGGGAGACAAATATACTAAACAGAGGACGTCTTTGAATAGAAAAGAAGAAATAACGGAGAGGGAGAAAGAAAGACAGAAAGAGAGAAAGGGAGAGAGAGAGATTATTCACGCAAATTCGACACACACAAAAAAGCAATATACATAATACCGCATTTTTCTTTCACATCCCAGGTGGTTACCTTAGGGTCGTATTTGTAGTAGAGCCGGTCGCCAGTGATGTAATGCTCTGGGGGATAGAAGTGCATGTTCTCAGCTAAGTTTTCCACGTAGTCCGCTGGTTGCGATTCTTCCTCGAACCGGAAACTCGTCTCTTCTATCGTCTACGAAGTACAAAAACGAAATTGGAATGAAAATTTACGATCTCAATGAAGTATCTTTTTGATTTTTTTTCCATTTTTTGAAATGGTTTTTCCGCTAAAATCTACAAATAAATACTCACTGAAATCTGAATACTCAGAAAACCAGAAAAATATGACTAATCCCCGGGGATCGAACCCGCATCATTGACATTCAAAGAAACAAGATGTTAATTGAATGCATAGAAAAATACGACGTGAATATCTGTACTACCTTTGCTGTATGGGTAAGCACGTGACGCGGGGTGTCAAGTGTATTCTTATTTCAGTGAGTATTTACAGTACAATGAAAATTTACTTCAAATAATGTTTCAAACATTGCAATTTTTACTAATAAAATCATCCAAAATATCAATGATATACAATACGCGAAATTACGTCATAACCTAAAATAAGCGGAAACTGCGAACATGGAATTTTGCTAATGTACATTGCGCTTTTTGCAACGTTACATTTTGCGTATTGTACATTAAACATTATGCTCTGAAGAGCAAATTATGACTTCGAAGTTTGAACTGTTACATCAGTATTTTTAATTATTATTAGAATCGGAGCTTATATAAAAGTGCGTATATGATAAAATTACCCTTATTTCATCGTAAATTCTCTCTGAAGGTCCCAGTTTTCTGAGCATGTTGATGTATGAAAATATCGCTGCCAAAACCTGAAATCGATGACTTGCATTATATTAATTTACTCAAAATCGCACAACAAAACTACACTGCTCAAAAATGTCTAGGGAACAAACGCTTATGGGAGTCCGCACACAATTGTTCCCTAGACATTTTTAAGCAATGTATACAACCAGACGTATTAGCACAATATTCAACTTATAGTGACGGATATTCAAACACACGGTATTGTTTTGTAATGCTTAGGTACAGTTTACCTCATCGATATGGTCGAGTCCATCCTTCGTGAGCACGACTTGTGTGGAGAACAGACTGTACATCGACGTGTAGTCGATGCCGCTCTCAGAGTTGCCTGTGTAGATGCCCAGCGCCCACACCCTGTATAATATTTACATCCTTTAATATAAACATCAGGATACATGCCCTTTGGAACATTTGCGAGGGTGCGGTGCGGACTTGCGCGCAGTCGCGTGGCTTATATCGCTGGCACTTGGCAACAAAAACGGGAGTACCAAAGAGCCGGTCCATAGGCTTAATAGTTATGTTTATGATCATCACATTATTTAATTAATGGCTGTGTGAGCTGGAGACGTCGCGAGTTAATTTTTTAACATTTTCCGTTTTTTTTTTTTAATTTCCAAAACTTACTCGTCAAGAAAAACCATATTATATCTAATTGTCACAAAATTTTACGAGAATCGGTTGAGAAATGCGACCTGTAGATGAGAACAGCCGGACAGCAGGACGGACAGATCAACAAAAAAATCATATATAATTATGACAAAATTTCACAAAGATCGGGTAATTTTTAAACATTTTTCGTTTTTTTTTTTTTAAATTCCAAACAATGAATCGACAAAGAAAAATGTACCTAATTAGCGAAAGTGCTCACAAAATTTCACATGAATCGGTTGAGAAATGCAACCTGTAGAGCACAGCCGGACAGACATACGAAATAAATTTTATCCAAGCTGAAACGCTTCACTCACTTCTTTCGGTCGGTCAACAATGTAACTTACTTCTTCCTCAAGTAAGACAGCAAACTGCCTTTGCCCTCATGGCCGAGTAGATACGAGATGTACTGGTGTGGCTTGGACTCGTATTCCGATATGAGGGATCGCATACACCAAGTTAAGTGCACCTGAAACGAGACACCTTATGAGAGATAATATAGAGATAAATTCAAGAAATGAAAGTCATTCTCCGTCTTTTCAGGGAAATAGCAAGAGTACTTATATTTAGGTTTGGATTTTTCTTGGAATTGACAGATACATACGGACATCCAAGTGAACATATACGTATTATAAAGGTTCCATTTTGGATTTTTGAGGTACAGAACCCTAAAAAGGGCGCATATCAAATAGGTTGGCAGGAGTAAATCCTCGGCATTGACAAGTAGCTGAAAGTAGGCAAGTCCTTAACCCAGCCGGGGGATACTTCAATGAATTAAGAAAAAAGTAAATGCCTGTTACAATATAAAGTTACCTCAGTGGTATCGCTGATGGGTTTGACGTAGTAGATGCTCCGGAACTCCGGCGTGACGCGATCCGGCCTAAACGAGTACTCGCTGAAGTCATCTGAAGGCAATTTGTTCGTGGGAATTTGTCCGAAAGTGTTGACCACGTATTGTTCTAATGTCGGCAGGTCCATGCGAGCCTGTGTGATATAGAAATTGAAATGATTTGACAGAACTAAAACTATAAAATTAGAGTGTAGTATAAACGAATAAGAGTTTAGCTCATATTTTGCAATTCGTATTGACACTTGCCATTTTCATACATGATACATGACATTTTCAAATTGTCACCTTGTACATATAAAACTGTTTCGAATACAATATTAGAACAACCTAATGCTCCTAAATACTGACGTGCCGTCGGAAACTTTCCAAAATTGCGAAGTTTTCCACATGGGAAGGTTTCAGAAATTTCTCACATGTTTGTATGGGGTTTGAAACTTTCCGATTTTGAAAATGGAAATTTCTTATATTTTTATGAAATTTCCGAGAACTTCTCCAGCTTTTTGGAATCTTTCCGCAACTTGCACATCGTTACTCTTCAATATAAAGTTGTGCAAAAATTTCACTCCACATTTTTGACAGCTGTTGGGACTGTCAAAAATTCCCTCAATACACACCTGCACAGCGACAGTCATCCGATGTGCGCTGTAATGACGCTTCCTGAACTCGTGCGCAGCTTTGTGCAACCGCTCATCATCGTTCACGTCATCCCGCAGACTCTTCAGGTTGCCCCAGGTGAAGGTCCGCGCCGGGTGACCTTCCGGGAACAGGCTGGAGAGAAGCTGGTCCTTGCGGTTGGAATCGGATGGAGAGGCGATTGCGAATTCTGAGGGAATACATGATAAGCCGTCATAGCCTAGTGGTGTGAAAGGCCTCTCAAGCAGAGGGTAGTGGCTTTGAGCCCCGGCTCACGGCTAAAGAAAAAGTTCGTGAGGAAAAACGCACGCTCCTGAGAAGCAATTCAATAGTGTGTGTGAAGTTCCCAATCCGCACTGGGCGCACGTGGGAACTACAGCCCAAGCTATGTAATCTTGAGAGGTGTGTGCCCAGCAGTGGAACGTTAATCATGGCTGGTGATGATGATAAAGTGACATGACGTTACGAGCGCCATCAGAGGGCCTCGCAAAATCTATCTTGCCCACATCACATTTAGATTTCGCTCTGCCCTTATACAAAATGGATCGACAACTTGTATACGAGTAAGGTCGCTGGAAGCCGGTGGAAGCAGAAGCCATACAAACGTTCGTCATACAAGCTATGGGGGGACCTATGTTCAGCAGTGGACGCCTCCTCGGATTAAAAAATGACAAGAAAAAACTGGCTAAGTGGGACTCGGACTCGCGCATCGAGGGTTCCATGTCTCGCAATTAATATCATGTAACATAATGAGGGCCATCGTACGTCAAAGATCCGCTAGGATCGCTAGTGTAGAGTGAGTGAATTTCCACCAATCATAGGCCAGCAGCTTGTCTCTCATTGGCGGAGAATGACAAAAATCCGTTAGGATCGCTAGTGTCAATTTTTGAGTTACTATATATAGCCTTCATTGCAAATTAACGATTTTCGAGTTTTTCCTTTACTTATATTGTGAGACCTTGCTATTGCCAAATTCAATGATCCAAAGTCAATGGGATGCGATGTACACTATACGTTTTTATCTACACACATATCATAAGTCCTCTATAATGCGTTCAGAAACCGTAGAAAATGACCAGCATTGCAGTACATCGTCGCCTCCGCCGCCAACCACCTCCACCAGCAGGTCCTGCAGTAAAGTAATATTGTGACTTGACTTTTCGATATCGAATTCGGTTTTTCGAATTTGACAACCAACGTTATTTACAATCATAGTGAAATAAAACGGATCACTCACGTATATAAGTCGAGTTCAGTCCGACATGTATAATTAATAATGACTTTTTTTTTTTTACTAAAAAAAAATAGTTTGCGAAACGTCAGCTCGGTATGTTTGTCTATGATTTGAAAAAAAAAAAAAAACAATCAAATTCGTGACAAGTATGGGTATGATATATGCCTTCGGCTTCTGGACCCATCTTAGAGTACTTATAATATGTGTGTAGATAAAGTAATGTATGCAACTCCACATATTTAGGCCTTAAAACACTCGTGTGATCCTATTATGAAACTCAGCTTCGCCTCGTTTCATAAAAACACACTCGTGTTTTAAGGACCCTCATTATGTAGCAGTTGCATAAACTACTATTATTCACTCGCGAGTTTCAAAACTCGACTGATAGAGTCAGACGAACAACGAAGTGATCCTATAAGGGGTGTGAGGTGATCACTCACCAGACTCGATGGCCTCCCGCTCCCGCTGCATCGCCTCCTTCCTCATGAGCGGGCTCACGAAGAACTGGCTGAACATGTCCATCGCATGAGGGAGGTGTTTCTCTTGGATCTCGAAGTAGAACGTCGTCACCTCGCAATCCGTAGAGGCATTGTCGGAACCGCCTTTTTTCTGTGAATTTATTGGTAGTATTGTTACAGTCACAGAAAGTATAGTCAGCGGCAAAAGCATATTTTATTACTTTTGTACAATCAAAGTCAAAGACATGGATCCGCGAAAAGTTGCAAAAAATATGTATACATCGACCTTACCGTCACAGTAATAAGGTCTGTATACATATTTTTGGGACTCTGTGGTGTATTACATATTGGTGACCTTTACTGTACCTGACCGCTTTACAGTCAGAAACGAAACGTGATACACAATTGACATGACATGACACGGTATGAAAGTAACAAGCTATTTTTTGATACTGACTGCAACCACAAGAAAAATTACATGTTCATATGAAACGTCAATGACGTTTCAGGAAGTCATGTTATTGCGAAAAGGTAGGTACTTTAGCACCTTAACCGTTCAACATTCACCTGCCTTGATTATAAACAGCGAAGCTTAATTGTTAAATTTCTTCATTAGTTAGATAATTGTTTGTGATTATTTACAAACACGTAGCAAAGGATTAGCAATGCATGACGACGATTCATATCATGATGAGTAACAATTAGACAATAACCTTTACTTCTGAAACCGTCACAGCCACAGCCAGGAAACATAGGATTCAATAAAATGCTCAAAAACATCTCCAAACGCTCGCTAGTCGCTTCAAATATTTATAGACATGGACACCTTTTGCGCTCCGCTGTGGTTAAAATATAGTCTAGTTTAGAAAGATAGCTTTTTTTTTCAGTAGTTACCTTTTTTCTCAGCCTATAATATTGTGCCTCACTTCAGGCAAAAGCCTTTCAATAGCGGCTGTGTGTGACCCAGTCAAGCACGCCCACCGATGCCAGGGCAAATTTTTAACGGTACGGTGGCAACATCAACAACATCATAAATCAACAGAAAAAAAAAGTAAATCCTTTATTCTGATCTTCCACAACTCCCTATCCTGAGTCCTTGAACCGCCTCGAAGTCGGTAAACATCGTGCGATACCGGTGTAACGCTATTTCTCTGAGAAACGAGTATAAGGTCCAGCAGCTCACCTTGATAAAAGCGTCGAACTCGTTCTCCTTGGGGTACTTCTCGCTGCCCATGAAGACCATGTGCTCAACGAAGTGCGCCAGCCCTTGGATGTCGGCCGGGTCGCTGTAGCTGCCTGCGCCCACGCACAGCGCGCACGCCGCCTGGTGACAAACAAACAAATACATGATCACTCTGGATCTCTTTTCTACGTATATTTTTATATTTTTTCTCCAACTTGCTTATTTTTACCCGACTGCGAAACGCAAAGGAGGGTAATGTGTTTATTACGGTTATCCGGTTATGTCGTACCAGCTGCGATACATTGCCGTGGTGGATCGATCGCGTATAATTAAATAGCCGTACTTAATTCGTTTAAATAAAACTTTGGGTGGCTTGTGGCTTATAACATTTTATAAGCATTATCTTTTTGTTTTTGGTATCCTCTTTTTTTCGGCAGTAGGTCTAGTAATGGGCTCACAACTTTATCGATTCCAAAATGACTTAGAATAGTTACGATAAGACATAGAGAAACGTCGCAATTTATAATGATATTAAACGCGATATTATTCGATTATAATAATCGCAAACACATATGTCCATAGATTCCATTAATTTAAATTGCTTCAAATACCGAGAAATTAGTGATATTATATCTATGGTAATATTGCTATTTCAAAAACATGACAATGACATTTAGGCATTATGTGCTGGTGGCGCCTTTAGCGGAAAAACTTAGCAGTTTTATCACCTATTACTCTGTCGTCTCCCGTTGACCCGTATCGGGTCAAAATTTTTTTTGGTTTTATTTATAGTATTTTATTCATGCAAGAAAAAAAAACCAGAAATTACTTTGAGCTATGTATGGATTTCTATTTAATTCCGATCTCAAAAAAATAATAATTTGAAAAACACTCAAAAAACTACGAATAAAAAAAATGCGGTAGTTGGCGGAGATCGGGAGGGTTACAGTTAATATTATTTTAGAAATCGACTGCCTCGTTTGAGATGCATGCTTATAAAACATTTGGCATTGACCTTTACGCATTGATCGATGTTTATTTTCTAATTTTTTGCCAGTCATCTCTCGGCAACATGGAAAACAGTTTGTAACGAAGATGAATAAGCATTTTTGTTAGTTTTACATATCTAGACATTTCATTATATACATACATATGTACCCATACAAACACCAATAAAAAATCGTGTATTTGCTTGAAAGCCTTAACAGATTGTGCAATTTTTTGCGGTTCCGATAATTTTACTTACATACCAACGTGTCAAATTGATAACCTCCTTTTTTTGAAGTACATAGTAAAAAATAATCTTTTTTTATTTAACAATTTTGCGTTTATTTAATACCTATTTAAACAATTATCCTCCAACTCCTAACCGTTAAGGAGTTATACCTTCCATCACCAGCTCATCAACATGAGAAGGCGCAAATACATGAATAGCTTTAGAAAATGAAACACGTACTGCGTGTCTATAAAATTTTAGGGTTGCCTTCGATTTTCCTGTGATGTCATCATCAGATCCCGACATGGTGACAATGGGACCACCTCAGGAATAGTCCTGAGTACTTTCAAACAAAAAAAAAGTCAAATTAAAATCCATTCACAATTGGCTTAGTAATCGAGTAACATACAAAAAAAAAACATACAGTCGAATTGAGAACCTCGTCCTTTTTTTAAGTCGGCTAAAAACTATAGATCTATCAATTAAGTCCAATATTTGAGCATCATCTGCATCATTGACGAAATAATAATTTCACGCGTGTGTTTAAACGTCGCGTAACAGCGTATGACCGCTTGGCGAATTGCGTAAACAGCAGCGTAACACCCATTAGGTATTATGGGGCCATTCATTTATGCGACCACGGCTACAGGTAGATAATATTGTTTTCGTGATATTACCACTTTTTAAGTGTTAGATATACGTGTGTACAAGCAGTTATGCGCATCGGGGCTTGACGACCTTATTAACAGACTTCAAAAAAGGAGGAGGTTCCTTGTCAATTCGTCGGATTTTTTGTTTATATCGCAGATTTATTTATCGCGGACTTTGATGACACATAATATGAGTGAAAATGGTCATGTCTATACTAGTACTTGGCTACACGACCGGAGGCCGGGGAAAAGGGACGCTGTGGTCATAAACTGCCTCTCCCCTGGATTTGCAGCTACCAAGGGTCACCATAATATCGCATGCGTTGTGCGTTGTCCAGCTGCTTAACGGATTTTTCTTTGCTTTGTCATTGTATGTTGCGTTGTACTATCGAACCAAATGAATCGCAACCCACTGTGGAACCTTTTCGTAGAAAATGTCATGGTGACATCACATTGCCTGACAAGGAAAATCATTATGACACTTATTGTGAGAACGTTCTACGGTGGGTCAGGAAGCCAGGAATCAAATGTACGTAGGTATATGCTTTGTGATTGCGCTCTTCGCTATTAGAAACTTCACAGGTCTTTTCTAAAATTTTTTTTATAATCTGTATATATAAAATTCTAAACTGACTGACTCACCGTTGATATATCAACGCACAGCCAAAACCACTGGACCTAGACAATTTTGCACATAGATACCTAATACAATGTAGGCACCCACTAAGGAAGGATTTTTAGAAATTCCCACGGGAACGGGAGAAAACGGGACTTATATATTCGATTCTGAGTGACCCTATCTCAGTAACTATAATAGCTAGACTCTTAAAATTTGGCACAGAAGTAGGTGATTATAATAGGAAAAAACAGTTTTAAGGATTTTCGGAAATTCCCACGGGAACGGGAAAAAACGGGATTTATATAATTCAATTCAACGAAATCCTAAGAACTATAAATACTAGACTCTTCAAATTTGGCATAGAAGTAGGTGATTATAATAGTAAAAAACAGTTTCAAGGATTTTCTGAAATTCCCATGGGAACTAGAAAAAACGGGATTCGTATATTCAGTTCAACGGAATCCTATGAACTATAACTACTAGAATCTTCAAATTTGGCATAGAAGTAGGTGATTATAATAGTGAAAAACAGTTTTCAGTATTTTCGTAAATTCCCACGGGAACAGGAAAAACGGGATTTATATATTCGATTCCGGGTGACCCTATCTCAGTAACTATAATGACTAGACTCTTCAAATTTGACACACAAGTAGGGTATTACATTACTAAAACACCGATTTCGGGATTTTTGGAAATTCTCACGGGATAACGAAAAAACGAGATTTATGTTTTCATTTCAGCGAAATTCTACGAACTATAACTACTAGAATCTTCAAATTTGGCATAGAAATAGGTGATTATAATAGGAAAAAACAGTTTTAAGGATTTTTCGGAAATTCAAACGGGAACGGGAAAAAACGGGATTTATATATTCGATTCCGAGTGACCCTATCTCAGTAACTATAATAACTGGACTCTTCAAATTTGACATAGAAGTAGGTGATTATAATAGTAAAAAACAGTTTTAAGGATTTTCGGAAATTCCCACGGGAACGGGAAAATCGGGATTTTTCATTTTACGGGTCGTAGATCGTCACAACGAGCTCTTTTTTAAGACATGTCACACGGTATAGTTAGCTTGCTTGCATGCTTGCTTGCATGCTTGCTTGCTTGATATCTTGGTTCTTTGAAATACTCATGGTACACGCGAGCGAAGCCGCGGGCAAAAGCTAGTCAATAGATAAAACTCTTCAGTTACTGAGTGACTGACAGACAACGCACAGCCGAAACCCTCGGCCGTAGAAGGCTGACATTTTGCATAGAGGTTTATTTGTGATGTAGACAAACACTAAGGACGGATTTGTTGAAATTTCCACGGGATTGAGAATAAACGGGGTTTATGCGCGTACAAAATTCGCGGGCAAAATTTAGTGTGTATAATTTGTTTTACTTATTATTTATTTATTAGATTTACTATATACCGAAATTCGCAGTCGTAGCCCCCAAAAAACTAGTTCAGGTTATCTAAAATATTGAGTTTTAAAAGTTCCAATATCTCGAAAACTCTATTTCGAATCGAGGTTGATAACTTTTTTGACAAGAGATGGACCTGCCATTGATCCCTATAGCACCTGATGGAATGTTCAGGTGAGGCCAAAGGTCATTGTTTAAAATCAATTTAAATAAATTAAAAATCTTTATTGCCAAACAACAGGGTACATATTAAGACAACAATTCCATACTACAAACTAAACATAACGTACACAGGTTTGACAATGGGCGCCCGTCTCAGCGTGTGCTGGGCTCAAGAGCTCAGCGCTGATTTTCAGAAAGGCCCTTTGGCGTGGATTGATCGCAACCCCCGCTTGAACGCAGTAAAGTTAAAGACAAATAATAATGAAATAAGGTTATTTTTTTTTAAATACATTTGCATTTTCAGTATGGACTCTATCGAACCTTCAAGGGACCCCACTGGCTTGCTGTTTGCTTCTTGTTGGTGGATGCACAGCACTAACCTTGTCCTGTTGACGAGGATTTTTAATTATTAAGATAATAATTGTCATAATAATAATAGTTGTATTTTTAACATCTGGTTAATGAATTATACAAGCCAGTGTGCAGACATACATGCGAAAATGCGATAAGTATACCTAGCGTTTAAAACGAAATTACGTGTTTCAATCAAACGGCGTTATCTAAGAAACGTGTGTAGCCTTGGTCTCATTAACCGACTTCAAAAAAGGAGGAGGTTCTACGTTCCACTGTATGTTTTTTTTTTTTTATGTATGTTCATCGATTACTCCGTCATTTGTTAGTTATCCTTGAGATAACTAGAAAGTTTTCTATTATTATGTCTATCAGTATTCTGTCTGTGACAATTACTTGTCCATTTACAAAGATTTTTTTAACCGACTTCAAAAAATAGGTGGAGGTTCTCAATTCGTCGGAATATTTTTTATTTTTAACCGACTTCAAAAAAGGAGGAGGTTCTACGTTCCACTGTATGTATTTTTTTTTATGTATGTTCATCGATTACTCCGTCAATGGTAGACCGATTTTCAAAATTCTTTTTTTATTCGAAAAGGTATACTCCTGAGGTGGTCCCACTGTCACCAAATCATGATCTGATGATGGGATCTCAGGGAAGAGGGCAACCCTCAAATTTTATAGGCACGTATCATGTGTTTCATATATTTTTTAAGGCTATTCAAGTATTTGCGTCCGGTAGTCATCATCTCATGTTGATGAGCTGATGATGGAAGGTACAACTCCTTAACGGTTAGGAGTTGGAGGATAATTCTGAAAATGTTAAATCAACGTAAAATTGTGAAATAAAAATCTTTTAACAAAAAAGTAAAACCGACTTCAAAAAAAAACCTTAGAAAAAAACAACTTTAAATAATCCTCTACAATAGTGATAAATAAATAAAATAAAATGCGTTTATTTCGGAGAACAGAAACTAAAGCCTAAAGTTTTATGGCCTAGCACTAAGCAGAAGAAATATGAAGTCGGTGCTTCATTCAAAGAATATTCCGCTCGCACCGCACCGACTTCATATTTCTGCTGCTTAGTGCTAGGCCATTAAACTTTAGGCTTTAGTTTCTGTTGTCCGAAATAAACGTATTTTATTTTATTTTATTTATTTATCACTATTTTAGAGGACTATTTTATGTTTTTTTTCTAAGGTTTTTAATATTTAGTAAACAGAGCTTTAAAGCTCTCGACCACTTTAAAAGACTCTGAGATTAGTTGAACATTTACTACGTCTTGGCACTGCGTTTCGAATAACGTCAGCTTATTTCAAGTACGTAAAGTCTTGAAGAACTGTTCATGTTATGCTTCGCGAATACTATCACACAGGAATGTTTGCGGTAACCATACTCCATCCATAGCATAAAATTTTCTACCTAGGTAACTACTTGCAAAACTACGGTAATCGCACTATAATAAGACATACAAGGCCGAATAGAACGCTACTGCAATTTCCTGACCACAGCACAGATGAACTATTCAAACTACTTGTCTATTGAGCTATATGAACGTATCTATCGTGAACTTGTAAACTGACTATCGAACGTAATTTTAGTCATTTTGAAATCGAGATAAATCTCATTGACATCCACAAAATTGGTTTGGTACATGATTGTGACTACAAAAATATGGGCTTGAAACTATTTAACTGTCGTGAGTAAATTTTCTTGTAAATGGGAAGTCATTGAGCTTTTCAGACAATTTACTAGTACTAGTCACCATATTTCATCATAATTTACTTGTAAACTTTCATAAAACACCTGTGACTGGACATTGCGTTGCGTTCACAGCGCTCTGCAGTCTTGCCCAAATGGGATCTGTATGACTTATGTATGTATGGTCGTAAAAGTACAGGGCCCTATTTCACCAACTTTACAATTGTCAGTTTTCAATGACAATTCGAACTACGTTTCTTTGACAATATGAAGCGCGCTAAAATAAAAGGTCTTTAAGTCAGCAGTTGACACCGAATTGTCATTGAAAACTGACAATTGTAAAGTTGGTGAAATAGGAGCCTGATAGGTACACGTGCCACTAAGCTTGCTTTTAAATAAGAATGCTTGAAACATGTAGAAGCGCTCAGACCACGCCCGGCCCCTTCCACCCATGCCAAAAACCGAAAGGCGATGGATTTTTGAGAATTTCTAAAATGAGCATGTTTAGTATTTCTAAGAGAAGTAATTACATCATACTACTAAGTAGCATGATTTCGTGATACTAATGAGTGTATCTGAAGCTTGATGGCATTAACGATGAGTTTTACTGACGGTAGTTTCCAAGTGTCGTACCGTGTAATAAGAGCAAGATACTGGAATATGTAACAATCTCGCGCGAACTCTCTTCACGAACGTAACAAAATGCCGTTTGTAGTGTTTGTAGCGACCCACCTGCCGAGATGTATAGCGTTAATGGGGAGGACACAAGTCAAACAAAACTACGTGCATACACAGGTGGGCGTCACTGAGTGTTAATTAGGTAAGTAGTTTAGTAACAAACCAAAAAATAATTATTACAAGGTAAATTCCAGAGCTGTCTATTCCAGGCCTTTCTGGCGACTTTTGTGCAATACTAATGACGCAAGGAACAGATTTAAGGAGGTGGTGAAGATTAGAAAGTTAACCAGCTCAGTTGACAACTATGTTACAGAGCTCTACACGATACCATCGTCAGGTATTGTGTAGAAATAAGTTTTTGAGCGTACCGTGTAATTTTAATAAGGGATAAGTCCGCCTTTGTGACACAGGACAGTGATTTAAAGGCCAGAGTATAAAATTTACAAAACACACCTGTGAAAATACCACTCGAAATTTGTGCGAATTTGTGTATTACTACAAAACTACCGCAAGAACTCAATTTTTGACTTGTCTACTACTCTACAGGTACTTAGGTATGTGGGTATTTCTAATTCATTTCATCACATTCTTTCCCCTATTTCGAGAGGTATTTTCACAGGTAGGTTCGACTAGATATGTTCGATTTTACCTGTGAACAGATGATCAAAATATTTTGTATTCAACAGTATCCAACAATACATGTGTAGTCGCCTATTAGGACTAAAGAAAGCGGATCTAATGTGCCTTTGCCTACTTACAACGTGTTGCTGAAATGTTAGCTTACTGGTGAAATATTGACGTCGTAAAAAAAATAACAAATAAGGAAAATTAATGAATATACAATCTATTTATTAATGTTTAAATACCACTTAATTTTTTACATTTTAGGGTTCCGTACCTCAAAACGTAAAATACAAGATCACTTTGTTGTCCGTCTGTCTGTCTGTCAATACCCTTTTTCTCTGGAACGCGTGGAGGTAGCATGCTGAAATTAATACCAAATACTCAAGCCTGCGGTCCCTTGAAGCTGTGAAAAAACCAACCTTCTAAGTCAACGCAATCATAAGAACCATCTCGATTAAACTAGGTTTCGAATAAAAAAAAAACGCATAGAGATCGGTCTATCCGCTTGCGAGCTACGATGCCACAGACAGATACACAGATACACAGGTCAAACTTATAACACCCCTCTTTTTCGTCGGGGGTTAAAAAGATACAGTCATTAAAAAGGCAATTTCCATACAAATTGCCGAAATCCGAAAACCTAAAGGTAGAGCTCTAGCTAAAGTGCTATAGCACAACCACTCAGAAAATTCTCAAAATCTTAAATTTTTATGTCTGTCTGTAGATGTCGCAGACCGATATAAGTTGACCCCACACTGCGTACGTTTTGCTTAAGAGCAGGGCTCTGCTAACACTGGACTTCTTAAAACACTGGGGAAAAGCGTTAAAATCTTTCTACGGACCCCTCGTGCGCGAGTCCGACTCGCACTTGGCCGGTTTTTTTATGATAAGTTTACAATAGGCTCCAACTATTTAATCAATATTCTACAATAACCTGTTAGAAAATAGCTACATACGGTATGCGATTTATTTTGCATTGCAAGAAGCTTGCTATAGGATCTTTATCCATTCAATCATATTCATAAAATACGATATAATTATTATAGAAGTGAAGATAATTCATAAGCAACAACATGGTTTTATGTTCTTCTTTGTGTGGTCAGCGATAATGATTAGCATATTTAATGAGCAATATCTAATAACAGAAACACCTACACAGCTAAAAAAATTCTGCTCTTTCAAACTACACCTCAAAAGTTTAGATGATTGCTCCTAATTCCAATTCCATTTTTAATGCCATTCGTTTGCGCTTTACTGTACGTTGAGTGTTCATTATTAATTCTAATAATACTACAGTATCATACACAAATTATGATTATGATTAATACCATAATACAATGCCATACCTAGATACTCGCGTGTTACATTCTAATAATACTACAGTATCATACATAAATTATGATTATGATTAATACCATAATACAATGCCATACCTAGATACTCGCGTGTTACATTCTAATAATACTACAGTATCATACATAAATTATGATTATGATTAATACCATAATACAATGCCATACCTAGATACTCGCGTGTTACATTCTAATAATACTACAGTATCATACATAAATTATGATTATGATTAATACCATAATACAATGCCATACCTAGATACTCGCGTGTTACATTCTAATAATACTACAGTATCATACATAAATTATGATTATGATTAATACCATAATACAATGCCATACCTAGATACTCGCGTGTTACATTCTAATAATACTACAGTATCATACATAAATTATGATTATGATTAATACCATAATACAATGCCATACCTAGATACTCGCGTGTTACATTCTAATAATACTACAGTATCATACATAAATTATGATTATGATTAATACCATAATACAATGCCATACCTAGATACTCGCGTGTTACATTCTAATAATACTACAGTATCATACATAAATTATGATTATGATTAATACCATAATACAATGCCATACCTAGATACTCGCGTGTTACATTCTAATAATACTACAGTATCATACATAAATTATGATTATGATTAATACCATAATACAATGCCATACCTAGATACTCGCGTGTTACATTCTAATAATACTACAGTATCATACATAAATTATGATTATGATTAATACCATAATACAATGCCATACCTAGATACTCGCGTGTTACATTCTAATAATACTACAGTATCATACATAAATTATGATTATGATTAATACCATAATACAATGCCATACCTAGATACTCGCGTGTTACATTCTAATAATACTACAGTATCATACATAAATTATGATTATGATTAATACCATAATACAATGCCATACCTAGATACTCGCGTGTTACATTCTAATAATACTACAGTATCATACATAAATTATGATTATGATTAATACCATAATACAATGCCATACCTAGATACTCGCGTGTTACATTCTAATAATACTACAGTATCATACATAAATTATGATTATGATTAATACCATAATACAATGCCATACCTAGATACTCGCGTGTTACATTCTAATAATACTACAGTATCATACATAAATTATGATTATGATTAATACCATAATACAATGCCATACCTAGATACTCGCGTGTTACATTCTTTACACTTGCGCGCTTTAGGACCCTACCTAAGTAAAAAAAGTGACAGCAAGACTTCACCATAATTCGATGCTTATAGGTAGGTAGGTGTGAGCATTTAAGCTTTAAGTTAAATTACCAAAAAAGTAAAACCATCATCAGCTCATCAGCATGAGATGATGACTACTAGACGCAAATACTTGAATAGCTTTAGAAAATATATGAAACACATAATACGTGCCTATAAAATTTGAGGGTTGCCCTCGATTTCCCTGGGATCCCATCATCAGATCATGACTTGGTGACAATAGGACCACCTCAGGAGTATACCCTTTCGAATAAAAAAAGAATTTTGAAAATCGGTAAACAATTGACGAAGTAATCGATGCAATAATATATGATGAAAATATCTGATCACGGTAGAAGGCAAAGTATATGACGACACTCGACGGCATAAAAATCTAATGGGTTGCGGCCGGCATATATATCGTTCTTGGTTTAGGGCATAAATATCGGACACTGAGTCGCTTAAAAATATCTGATACTATACAAAATCAAAATTAAATGACTCGTCACCAGCATAAATATGTATTCACTTTGGAAGCAAAAACATCAAATCACACGGACCGCATAAATATCTCACATGTTACAAAATCAAAAATATGTGATCAATCAGCAAACATGAACTTAATTCACTAGTATTACGAATCTAATTTGAATGCAGCGATCTGACGCTTCTTGACAACAGTGCATACTTGTCACTACGTATATCTATCTCACGTTTCTTAGCTTTTAAAATAATAACAGTGTTTTTGTGCTTGAAGTTTTTTTTATTTGCGGTTAAACTCCTTGGTAAAGTATATGGAAAAAATAATCCGTCAACAGGGTATGTCATATTAGAAACGAAGAACTGAATTTGTTGGATTTAGATAAAACAAAACATGAGACAGACATATCCAGTGACAAGTACGCACTGTTTTCGAGAAGCGTCAGATCGCTACATTCAAATTAGATTCGTAATACTTCTGAATTAAGTTCATGTTTGCTGATTGATCACATATTTTTGATTTCGTCAAGTATCAGATATTTTTAAGCGACTCTGTGTCCGATACTTATGCCGTTACCCAAGAACGATATTTATGCCGGTCGCAACATATCAGATCTTATTGCCGTCGAATGTCGTCATATATTTTTGCCTTCTACCATGATCAGATATTTTTGCAGTGCTGTCCATAATCATATATTATTGCTGGTGACTATACATACATAAAAAAAAACATACAGTGGAACGTAGAACCTCCTCCTTTTTTGAAGTCGGTTAAGTCGGAATTCGTTCGCGAATTTAGGAGTAACCAATTATAGCAATCAAACTTAACAAATCGCGTATCATTAATCTACGTCAGTCGTTTATTTAAGTAACCCGCCAAACGAGTTTTAGTGAAAGCTTATAGAGAAGCTTATCTTAATAATTCGTGAAAATACAAATATACTAATGGCTACAAGAATTAGCATATTATTCCTATAGCAATATAGTTAAATGTTCGTAACGTAAACATCCACCAGAGCTGAGCTGTGGGAAAGAAAAAATCCACCAATGGGATAGCTGCACTGAGCGGGCCTTGGAAAATCATGTTATCCTATTGGTGGGTTTTCCTCGCACACGGCTCTGGTGGATGCGCAGCCTAAATGTGGTGTGGTCAGTGAAGCGCAGACTGACTGTCATCGTTCATCAAAGCGTGACAAATAAACAAGCAAACGCGTCCAGTGTTGAATAATTGTCTTGGTCTATTTAATATGAAGGTTAAATTTTTGGTCATACAACTTTCGATAGGTACCTACTAACTTGACGTAATTTCATGATCCTAAGTTTATTGCTTTATTTTACGTAGCACACTAGCTTTTGACGCGATTTTAAAACATGTACCTATAAGCAATGGCCGCATGTGATAGGTAGGTATGTATGTTTTAATTGCGTGCGTGGGAGCGCCGCTGGGGCAGTAACCGTCGGCTCCAACCACGGGGAACTGGGCTGAATGAACGCACAAGACGATCGACAGCCCGCCTGTTCCAGCCGGGCGTCCCCACACATCATCATCATCATCATCATCATCATCATCATCATGTTTTAATGCGAGAAATAGTAGAGTTCCAATGTCTTTCAATCTTTGAGGGCGAAGCGATTTATTTTTGTGAAGGTAGTTAATTTAAGCAGTCTGTTTAAACAAGATTGAGGATTTCACAATTGTCGGCAAGCCCACACTATTTAATTAGAATCTACCGGTCACATAATAGGTGGGTAGGTACCTAAGTTACACCCAAATGACCAGTGTTTTTACAGTGAGTAGTTTAGTTACCTAGATATTCCAAATAACGATCAAAATAACCTTCAAGCATGTACTGACTTTCGAAAAACCCAAATTTAATTGATTAGTTTAATCTCTCTTTTTTTTAGTTGAAGTCAGAAACTGTTTGGTTCTTATGATTCAAGAAATTATACAATTCAAATTGAAGTGAAGGTTTATGTAGCTCTTATGTGAAGGTCAATATCAACTGCAGTTGCATGCTGAACAGAAAGACACAATGAACTCATACAATACACATAATAGCAAGCATTATTGCCTAACAATAGTTTGTTGGAACATTGCATTATTTAATTATTACAGATGACTTACATCTGTTTAATTTGTTCTGAATGCTGAAAAAAAACTGTCGTAATTTTGAAATCTGAATGATGCTGTTAAATTTGGTGAAAATATTATCATCTACTTTTAGAATAAATGTCTTGTCTGTTGGTTTTGACTATCTACTTAATTCATAAGTTTATAAGGTTGAAAATTAAAACATACTCTAAACTTTTGTGGGTTTTTTACAAGCTTTTATTTAACTTGCACTGTTTGTATGTATGTTTGTATAACTTAGACACAACCAATAATAATAACATTCTTTTGTGTGTCACTTTGGGGTTTTATTTATAATTGTGTATGTAGGTAACTAACATAGTTATAAATTAATTTTTACTAACCATTATTGTAATTTAGTTTAATTACTTTTAGCTTTGATTTAGTGTAATTGCAAATTGCTTTTATTGAATAAATTACGCAAAACAAAATTATTGTAAAAAAAAATATAATAACAAATGAAATCATTATTAATTGGGTTTTAATTAGTTCAAGTTCATGATCTGAATAGCATCTTTTGTATTTTCTCCAATTTTTTTTACAATAGAGTGTGGCTGTTATCTTGTTGCAAAGTATCTATTTCACACAGATGGCGTTTTTTTACCAAAAATGGTGATAAAGAAGCTGTTACTTGAATGCATGAACAAACAAAATTTAATAACTTGGTGTGACATGGAATGTCAAGGATGTGATCCCTGGGTTACTCATATAGGTATTCTGGTTTTCTGTGTATTCTTGTTTCAATTAATAGTACCTACTTAATAGTTAATAAATATATTTTAATTACTAGTATATCTTAGGCAGTGTCTCAACTTGTGGGAGCCCCAAAATACCTGTTTATTGAAGTTTTAAATTTTTCTTAGGCCTTGCAGAACATGTAAAAAAAGTACCTATTATCCTATTACCTATTCAGAAACAGTTAAAATAAAATAAAACACAATCCAAAACATAAAACATTTTGCAAACTTACCTATTTTAAACTATGAGAAACACTTTGACTCATTTCCTTTTTGTTATTTTCCTAGTGTTTGTTAAAGCAAATAATAACATTTACCACATACTCTTAACCCGATGTGGTCTGGCCGTTTTTCGTTTTTTTTTATTTTATTACATATTTATCTCAGTTATTTATATATTTTTTGAGATCCAAATAAAATAGAAGTCTATACATAGCTCAAGGTAATTTCAGGATTTTTTTATGCATGAAAAAAATAAAAAATGCTTTGACCCATATTGGGTCAACAGGAGGCAATGGGTTAAGACCACAACCAACTTCTATTTCAAAAGAATACAGCAAAATCTATGAAAATTTAAATTCAATTTTAATCAACGTCTCAGAGTATGATGGTAAAACAATAAAAAAAACACTCACCAGTTTCTCTTCATCAAAATCATTGCGTCTCTTCGTCTCATGGTGGTCACTGGCTGCAGAGTGACCAGATTGAGCACCCTCACTATCTGGACCTGAAGACTCATCCGAACCACTGCTTTCCTCTTCACTAGAGCTTTCGCCCGTAACAGCCGGCTTGCTCGGATCCGAAATCAACAACGCTGTTAAACCATTTTCTAACCGTATAGTTCTGTAATAAAATTATATAAAACAATCTCGGTTTACTGTACAATATGTGATTCTAATGTTACAAGTACTGTATTTTACTTGAAATTATTTCATGGGGAAATTGCGCAAAATCCGTATGCGAGTAACCCAATTAACTTAAAAAAAAATTGTAAGACGACAGTCGTACGCAGGCTGGCGCTAGATAAAAATTCAAGACAAAGTATAATTAATGCAAATTTATTAAAAATCCGGACCCCCTTACTTATACAGCTTTTTATCAGCTTCAGATTTGATGGGTTCGGGGAGTACTTCGACTTTCTCCTTCCTTAACAGATTAATCGTTGGTTTTGAGCGGCTGTTGACCACTTTCACTTCAGGCTTGAATTTAGGAGCTCTGTGAAAACCACTCCGTTTAGACATGATGACTACACTGTGTTTTGCCTGCAAATAACCAGATGTATTTTGAATAAAGATGGACAAGAATTTTGACATTTATTGGCAAAAGCATGGTACAGGGTTGCTAGAGGAGAAAAAAAATGAGCGTTGTGTTTACAGGGATAGCTTTTCAATACTTGGCAACAGTGAAATGATTGTACATTAGCCATATTTTGTCGGTAAACTATGGCTTTTTGTGAGGTTTTTAATACGTACATACTTCCACGTTTGAACATTTGACCAAAATTTTAAACTAAATAAGTATTTTTTTAAATCAATACGGTTGGTATACGGTATTTTTATTTTGAATATGATTCGTGTTATGTGTCATACAAATAAATTTTACTACGTTATCTATGGGCATTGCTTTGAAAGTTGCCATTTTAGATTTTTTTATGTAAAGTTGAGGTATTTTTTTCCATTAGTATTATTAAATTTTATCAATGTTAACTTTAATATACCCCCGAGTGGTTCGAATCCCGTTTGGGGCAAATGTTTATATGATGAATATGAATGTTTGTTCTCGGGTCTTGGATGTTTAATATGTATATAAGTATGTATATATCTATATAAGTATGTTTATCCGTTGTCTAGTACCCATAGTACAGACTTTGCCTAGTTTGAGACTAGGTCAATTGGTGTCAATTTGACCCATGATATTTATTTATTTATTTATTTTATATAGCATGGAATTATGTCACAAAGCAAAAAAATCGAACTTATTCCCAACTACATAGTTAGTTGAAATATGATTAAATGATTCCGTTTGCACAATTTAAGTACCTATGGTTGGGGATTTTTGAAAAATATTGGGCTACACTTGGCGTAGAGTAGAGCTGTCCATGGTCATGAAATAAAATATATAAAAAAAATAGAGCTGTCACTGTCAGTGTCATCGTTTTGATGTCATCCTCATCCATCCATCGGAAAGTTTGTATTTGTAACCGCTCGGATGCGGATATTTTTTAAGTTTCCCAAAAAAAATTGTTTGCTAAACGATGTGAATTTCTAAAAAAATTATCGAGATGGATGAATCTTATTCAGAAAGTGATGTATCACTGTCTCCGTCACAAATACTGGAACGATTACATGTTTTACGTCAACTACAGTTGCTGCAGCAAGGTAAACTTCAAAGACAGCGTTTACAGTACCAGGAATCGCCGCAAAGCTCCACTATTACAGAAATTGTGAGCCAATTTAGCCAAAGTACGAGTTTTAACACATTTCGGAGTTTACTTGAGAGCCCCCAGGACACTATTAATGATGCTACTCCACGGATTCACAACACAAATAAGTCACCTCAGGTGCAACCAAATGATCTTATCGACGGAGTGTCTGTGCTTAATTTATCACAAGAGTCTGAATTTATTCTCCAATCACCTTTATCCAGTAGAAGTAAAGCATCTGTTACACCAAAAGCATCCATTAAGAATACGTCTGGTGATAGACCTACTGAAAACCAACCTTTAGCTACCAAGAAACATATATCTCTAGATGACATGCCTATATTGACCCCTAAGAAAGATTTTGAAGCACTCATAATTGAGAAACTGAAAAATGAAATAAATGCACCTAAAAGCAAAATTTTACAGAAACAAAATGATCCACCTAATAAAGGCAAGAAACCTTTTCTTAGACGTGGTGAAGGTATGACACGATTTGGGCTTAAGAAAAATGATATTGTTATACAAAAAACACATTCCTTGCCATGGAAGCAAAATTCGAGGAAGAAGCTACCTGTACAAAAAGATCCACTCAAAATTAGTAAAAAGAAGAATGTTGAAGTACAAATAGTGTTAACTGAACCAAAGCCATCAACAATTGTGAATGATAAATCAACTAAGGTTGTAGATAACACTAAACTCTCACCAAACATTAAAGCTGTTTCTAAAAATACAACACAAGAAACAGATGCTAACAGTAAACAATCAACTACCCAGTCAGTTGATTCTAGTACTTGTGAGATTCATGCTTCCAAACCAATATTTCCGCTGATACAAAAAGAGGTAAAGATCCAGCCACCAAAAATGAAACACCCTTTATTAGGTAACAAAGGCAAAACTTGGGCTTCAGTACTGACTAAAGAACAGGATAATTTTCTAAGACAACTTAAACAAAGTGATTATTACAAGAATTTCACCTCACCAGCTAAAAGCGTAATATCAGACATCAGTTTTGACGAAAATCTTATAAGACTAAAACAAGATAGAGAAATTGCTGAACAGAATATGTTTGAATTGCTTGAAAACAAGGTTAATCATGACAGTTTTGATATAGACAATTCATTTATTGGACGGTTTTTAAATAAAAACTTAAAAGGTAGTAACTTAGAATGCTCTGGTGATAGTACACCTCTGATAATGCAGAAATGCTTAGCCAATAATCCTGAATTGATGAGAATTTTCCCTAATATGCATAGAACAAGAAATAAAAATTCACAAAGTGATGTTGAATCATGCAACAGTGAGTATACAGATTGCTGCAATGAAACATGTACTTCTGCGTCTAGCTGCTGCTCATGTAACACTGTAGAGGAAACCAATAACTCGTACCGGATTAACAGGAACAGTTGTCAGAAAAATGCTAACCAACCTAATAAACCAAGAAAAGCTAACAAAGAGGCTGAAAAGCAGCCAGTAAAAGAGTCCTGCCAAAATGACAATGACACTGACATTATGAAAGCTGAAATGGCAGAGATGAATGCAAAATTAATTGCTACAAGTGACCTACTAAAAGACAGACTCAAGGAGTTAGAGGACGAAATTGAAACTTTTAGAAAAGAAAATTCTAATTTGACGAAAATGCGCCAGGAAATCGACTCTGAGAAACACAAGTTTTATGAAGAAAAAGCAGCTTTTGAACAAAAGTTCAATGAAGAGAAAATTTTGTCAGAATACTATCTAGCTGAAGAGAAAGAGAATTTAAATAAACAAAAACAACTGTACGAACGACAAGTTAGAGAGATTAGAGGCAGACTGAACAAGAAAGAAAAGGATGAAGTTATAAACTTAAAAAAAGAAATTGGTGACTTGAAAGAAGAAATAAGACTTAAGGATGCAAAGTCCACTACCATCACTGCAAGACTCCGTAATCAACTGAAAATCATGGAGAAAGAGAAAAAAGAATTGCAAGAGGAAGTAGAGAAGTTAAAGAAAGAAAATCGCAGGATACAACACAGTAACGACATCACTCGTCGAATGACGAATATCAAATACTTGGAAGAGATCAATAAGAAATTGACAAACATGAAAACTAATAGTACACAATCACAAGTAGAATTGGATGGGGATGTAAAATATAAATCATTTGAAATAGAAAGGCAAAGTAGGAGTAGGAGAGTTCAACCTGCAGTAAAAAATCCACTTAGAGCTAGAGCAAAGAGTGTCCCTAATCTCAATGTCACCTCACGATATGCCAAGTATTTCAGCCAGAGAGATGCAGTGAGTCCCACAGAGAGAAATCAAACATTAAATATAGAAACATATAATTACGAAGAACCAAATAGGGACTCTGATGATGAGATTGAAAGTTTAAAAGACATAGAATCAATTAGCAGTAGAGACATATCAGAAAACGAAGGTGAGAACAGCTTAGAAAAAATATACATGGAAAGATTTCTGGAACATACAAAACACAGCAACCAATCTAATATAGTTGATAGATCTAAACCCAGCCATTCAAGTTTCCAACACAGTTACGAAAAGAATAATGAAAATACTGACACCTTCTTCATTCGTAGATCTGATTCTACCTCTAGTTCAACTAGGAATTCAAAGTCACCAAATCAACCATCTTGCCAACCCTGTGGGCCCAATATGAGCAGATCTAAATCTCCAGTTTCCATACTAAGTCACAGGTCATTGAGTGGTCGCCAATCGCCAATAAGTGTAACCAGGGATTCCCACAAACCTGATTCCTTGTCTAGTTACGCAATAAACTCTCAGAAGTCTAAATCTCCTGTATCTATACTCAGTAACCACACATACAGTAGCCAACGACAGCCAACTGTAATAAATAGAGACCAATATGATAATAGATTGGCTGTTAGTCCAGAACCAGCTGTGAGCAAGGCAAGCTTAACTAAAACAGAACTGAAACCCACAGAATTGAGGAAACCAGATGGAACTAGAGAACTGAGATTCCCAAATGGAAATGTCAAATATTTGTCAGCTGATGGGAAATACAGCAAGTTTGTGTATTATAATGGGGATGTGAAGGAAAACTTCTACAGTGAAGGAAGGATAAAATATTATTACACTGAGACAAAAACATGCCACACCACCCATCCAGATGGATTAGAAGTCCTGGAGTTTTCTGAGTAAGAATTATTTTAACTAATTCAGACATTTTTTCTTTGATGTTTTACCTTAGCAAGACCTGGCTTAGATAAAACACAAAACAAACTTGACTTACTATCTTAAATGTTATATTGTGTCTTGTGAGATTATTCCCCCCTTAGACAAGCATTTGCAGGGAACTTAAGATCGTAGGTACATCACCAGAGCGGAGAGCCCATATTCAAACGCGCTCGCAATCACAACCGCGTTCACCATCTCTTTCTATCGCCATATTTACCATAAATAGTGTGCGCGAGTGCGTTAAACAGCCCATTACATTGGGCCGATATCAGTTAACCTTACGCAAAATGCATCTCAATAAAGGCGTGCGCAAACGGGCGGACGGCAGGGGAGAGTATCGAAGAGGTATATCTCGCGATACCGCGAGCGGCAGCAAGCGCGAGGCGTGCGGCCGGGGCTGCAAAGTGCGCACCTGTTTGTGCTCCGGCCGCGCAAACTGGCGGACGGGGGCAGAGGATGTTTTAGGCCTGCTCTGACACCGACCTAGGAGCATCGCGGAGGTCTACTCTCCACTGGTACTCGTATGCACCGTAACAGGTAGCGGCAAATGGGAAATTGCATTGCAGCGCAGCCTGTCAGGCACTCGCGGTATCAAAAGGGATTTCCTTCACCAGTGTGCGCTGGCGACGGAAAATCCTTTTCGATGCTCTCCCCCGCCGTCCGCCGGTCTGCAAGCGTTCCCCTCCCGAGGCCCCGCTACCCCACACTAGTGGACTCCGGCGCATAACGCCGCAGTATCCTCTAACACGCTCTTCAATGCCGCGAACAGAAAACTTCTGCGATGCTCCGAAGTCGGTCTCAGCGCAATCGAATTTACCTATACCTTCTTCAGCCATTCTCAACCTGCAAGGTATAGGCTTCCTTCAGTTTATGCAATTTTTCCCGGTTCTAAGCAGTTTTCAACCACTTTGTTCCCGCCAGTCTCTTGATATCGTCGTATCAACGCATCTGTGATCTTCCTCATGGGCTTTTCTCGCCCCACGATCTCCCAACTAAACCGATACCTTATTTCAACCGAAATAGCAAAAATATAGATACTTTGATAATTTATTATCATATGCTATCCCGTCCGCCGGCTTGCGCAGGCCATAAGTATAAATAAATATAATTCTTCAACCATTTCATACGACGACGACGGGACAGCAACAGCAGCATCTATGCGTGTCAAAACTTCTTTCAAATATTACAATATTGATTTCAGTGGCCAAGTAGAGAAGCGCTATAAGGATGGTTCTTCAGAAATCCGTCTTCCCAACGGCACAGTCCGTTACTTCGACCCCAAGAATGACCACGTGAGGGAAGAGTGGCGCTTCCCGGACGGAGCCACCCTGACCGTGGCCGCTTCCGGCGACCGGCGCGTCGTGTTCGCTAACGGGCAGGTCGAAGTGCACACGAGGGACCATAAGGCGAGTCACATATACCCAGAGCAACAGGGTAACGGTCGGTTAGGTCGAGTCAGTTGAAATACCGAATTTCGAATTTATATTGAACTGCGTCCAAATGATCTCAATGTATCTTTTTGTATTTTATCAGCGTTTTTATTTTTACTGTTTTCCCGTTAAAATCTATTATTAAACTTTATATAAGTACTTGCTGAAACAAGAATACCTACATAGAAAACCCAAACCATATGACTAGGTAACCCCGGGGACCGAACCGGATCCTTGACATTCCGCGTCACGTGCTTACCCATACACCAAAGTTAGTAAGTATAGATATTCACGATTTCACGTCGAAATTTTGCCATGCATTCAAGTAACACCTTATTTATCCTCATGTTTTGGTGAATATTTATTACCATCTGTGTCAAATACCTCGCAACGAGATGACAGACATAAAATAAATAAGTTCTAATTTTAACTTCCATGCGGTTTTCGTCTTCGTAAGAAAGTCTGAGAACTGTGCAAATTATAACCCTACATTTGTCAAAACTGTTCTGAATATTAATCTACCCATTTATTATTCCAGCGCCGCGAATTTCCCGATGGTACTGTGAAGCTATTATACAATGATGGTACTTCGGAGACTCGCTACGCTTCCGGCAGAGTGCGCATTAAAGACAAGCACGGCAACCTCATCATGGATTCAGTCCCTGGATAACCGAGCAATGACCTAAGATGCGGGTGAAGCCCAGTACAGTTTCACCGTTCCAGGACCAGATTATGCTTCCGCGATCCTCGATTTTTTGCAAGGGGGCGGGGTAGGAACCATGTCGACCTAAAGCACCAAGAGGTCGGAAAGCTAGGTCAGATGCCCCGAAAGGTGCTTTGTCCAGGGCCCCCGGCATGGTTAATCTGACCTTGCTCAATTCCCACGCTTTGGTGACGAATTTTGGAGCCTCCAATCAAGTTCAATTCCTATCTGTGTACATCTGGGAATAAAATTAAGGTCATTTTGGCTAAGGACCTTAAGGATGTTTCTTCTAGTGTTGATTGTGATGATAGATAGAAAGTGACTACATTACTTGGATCACCATGACACAAGGAAAATTTTATGCAGATTGTAATTATAGCATAGTTTTGTAAACTTTTATCTGTAAAATAAACGCGACCTACATTTTGCTTATTTGCGTTTAAACGTGCCAACACATTGTTTTTAAATGAATTTGTAAGTTAAATTTTATATTAGCTAATTTCATAAGCATAGAAATTTAGTAAAGAGCATATTTTCTAACTTTGGTTTTAATGAAACACTGATGACAATACTACAATTTAATCTTTATCACAAACTAAGTAGCTAGCTGCATATTATCCACATGTAGGTATACATGAATTTACCAGAGCTGGCACAAAAGGATCAAGAATGAAATTAAGTAAATGATAGGCCCATTTCCCTGTAAAGACGTCTTTTAAGTGACATTAGTTTTGTACGATCCATTTGTGCCACTTCTGGCGAATTCATCTGTACAAAGCTCTCATAGTACTTCTGTCATCAATAGCTAACTATATCGTCGCGTTTTTTAGCCCTTGAGCTGGCATGAGTGAATTAAAGTATCTGTAACACCGTTTTGGGGCCTTTGCTTTCATTCCTGAACTGAGTTTTGTAGATTTTTGAGCTTCTCATGTAAATATACCTACTGCTAGGCTGACATTAGGTTACAGTTTCAACTGGCTGTTATTTGATATCGGGCTTGTGATGTAGGCTTGGGTATGCCATTTAGTTGGAAGCTGATTGGCTTCATGTGGTCTTCAGTGCCAAAGATCTTCTTGAGAGCTTCCCTGGCGGCCATCTCTTTGGCTGTGGCAACATTTTCTCCAAATCCTGGAAGAATCAGTTTTAAGTCTGTCACAGATTTTCATAGTTTTCACCATTAAGGAGGTTGTCATAATACGTGTAGTGCATTGAAATAAAATTTATAAGTGCGAAGCCGGCACGGATTGCTACTCGCTAGTACCAAATATGTGAGAAATTTTAAAATCTCGATGGTACTTCAGGATTCCTTTATTAGCATAATAACAAATTGTGGAAGAGTTTCCGCAATTAGAAATGCTGCAAAATACAACTTTTTAAGTACTTGCTTTCACTGAGACATTTCGAGCAGCACTGAGTTACGATTTACGAACTGGTGGCCTAAGAGTCACCAGTGTGGCGACAAGGTCACGTGACTATGCGACTTCTGTTTCTGAGTTTTATGTAGTTTTATACATGCACACCTGAAGAAATCATCCTCTTTTCAACATAAAGGCCAACTCTGTAGCATGCCAGGATTGTGTTCTTGCCGATTTCTCCGATCAATCGGGGCTCCACCTCCGCACCCTGGCTGGACAAGAGCCCCGTGAGCATGGCCCAGGGATCTTCAATGTGCCAATACTCGTTTACATCTTGGCCTGGAAAAAGAAAAGTTTTTGTTTTACATTTTTATTAGAGGCAGTAAACGAGCAGGCAGGCCATCTGATAGAAAACAATCGTCGCCTCCCCTGGACACCCGCAACGCGAAGGAAATCACAGGTACGTCGCCGGCCCTTTGAGGGCGAAGTAGGCTTGTTTTTTAAAGATCCCTAAGAAGGTTGTTCCAAACGCCATCCACAGCAGCCATCTCGGTTATTACTTGGTCCATGCCTCATGGATTTACCAGTAAAGTCATTCATGAGGCAAATGTGCCGCACGGGACAGGGAATCTGTTATGAACTTCATACACTCTTGAATTGCTTCTCAGAAGTGTGCTGGTTTCCTCAAGAAGTTTCCCTTCACCAAAAAGCTGAAGAATCCAAATGTAATTTCATATGGAATTCCAAAAATCTCACCAGGTGTGACACTGGGCTTGAACCCATACTTTCTATTTTAGAGCCCATAGGTCAAACCACTAGGCTGCCACAGCTTTTCTGATTAACATTCAATATTTAATAATATATTTTGCAACTTTTATGCTGTCAACAAACTATGACTACCCTACCTACCTTGCAACTGTGTAATGACAAAGTCCCTCACAAAATGTGCAGCCCTGTCCTCTCCGGAAGACTGCAGAAGTGCCCCCACTATCGCTTTGAATGCTGTGGCTAGTGTGTAGTTGTCCACTGGGTATTCCTGTATAAAAAATTTAGATTGTTTACAAGGTTGATTTTGTCTCTTCATGAGTTTGAATTTATGTTATCAATGATACATGAACTGAAAATTAAAAGGTTCCAACTGCATTAAAGGCATTTGGGATATCAACTTAAGAACTCTTATTGGACTCAACTCCAATTACAATACAACCACTTGAAAAACTTGTTAGAAAACTTTTTCATAGCTTGAAATGATTTAGCTGGGTCTGGGCTGGGCAGTTTAAAAAGTTGGAATACCACATGTATCAAACCAAAAACTGCCTCAAATTCTGATAGGGCTTTATAAAAATTAAATCTAGCCATTTTTTTTTTAATCTTACCTAGCATACAGTTTAGGTTTACTTACAGCAGCCAGTATAATATCTTTTGTGCCAAGCTGCTCGGAGATGTTGGCCAGGGTGGCTTCACTGATGAGGTGTTGCCAGACACCTGCCACACCTTCCAACGGGAACTTTGGTAATGCAGCTTCCAAGTACAACTGGATGTACTGTTTCATAAATTTCTCACCTAGAATTAATCAATTTGGACAAATTTAAATAACCTGTAATAGGGCTAACTGCATTTTTAAGTGGGAGATAGACATGAGGAAGAATGTAATATTTGAAGCTGTACTGCAACTATAACAAACATAATTTTAAGGGTGTTCATGCGAAAATTGCTGAAATTTCATGTTATTCATTTCATATCTAGTCACTAGATAGTTAAACCAAATTTTTCAAACTCAGGTTTGATAGTATGATCACTTCTCGACATTTCTGTTGTTTTAAAATAGCCAAAATGATAGCATAGATTTAACTGGATTTTATTTTAAGTAAGTCGATAAAAAGAAAGAATTGGAAACTAGACTTTCATCAAAAGCTACAGACACATGAAACCTATACCTAATTATTCTTGATGAACCTACACAAAAACGTGTGGTCACATTTCGTTTCAATCATGTATATTTAATGAGATAATGGCAGAAAACTGTTTTTTCCTGAAGTTAAACTGAAACAGTATATTGGTAAAAACGGTTGTTGTCAACACAATGAGACATATACAAAATGATGAGCTATGGATGGAAGATCATTCAAAGCCTGGGTGCTCTTAAGGAATAAATCACCTTCTTCAGCCATCACCCTATTGTCTTTCATTTTCAAATCGAATTCTAGCTCCTTCTGCTTCATTTCCTCCTTAATAACATATGTTCGGTCAGTAAAAGCTTGCAGCAAGAGATCTGAATCGAAGTCTTCATTCAAGCGCTTCCCAAAGGCGTACAATTCAGCCTCTAAGTTCCATTCCAGAAAAGTATTTCTTGGGTTTATTTTCTTCCCCCCGATCTTCTTCTCTCGTTTCTTTAGTTCCATTAGCGTCGGAGCCACCCATCGGTGAATTTTTTGAGCTGAAAAAAAGGTTTTATGTAAACATATTCACGGAGACGACAAAAATTTAACATTAAAGTGAATAAGTTTTACCCTGTCTTGCCACGGGGCATATTCTAACTGTTCTCGTTAGAAGAGGCCTGCAAATCTTTACGAGAGCCATTTCTATGCAATATGCAAGAAAGTTAAATGAATTTCTAAAACATTTTTATCCTCACTGAACTGACTGACAGCCTCAGCCGACAGGCAAATCAGGCAAGGCAATAATTTTAGGTTAGTTTTTTTTTTTTACAAATAGAGTAGATGATAGTACAATATCTTTGGTGTAATGTAAAGTACCAAGTTAAATACCCCAAGGCAGATAAGTAAAAATAAATTTAGCCAATAAAAAACACAATAGTACTTACCATGAAAGTCATGAAACAACGAACTTGCCCTTCCCCCATACTTCGAAAATCGAAGTTCGTATCGTATCGTCCCGCTCACACTCGTATTAAATAATATTAGCGTGAGCGGAACGGCACGACACGAAGTTCAAATTTTGCACTAAGGTGCATCGGGGCAATTCCGACAGAAATTTATGCGAGTTGACTAGAGGTATATATTTTGATTTTTTATTCAAAGACGTTTTGTATCTACTGCCGTTGTTGTTTTACCTCTGTTTACTTAATGAACAGACCTATCATAAAGATGTAATAGAATCCAGAATATATAGTAGGGTTTTTAAAAGTAAGCTATTAAAGTATTGACTTGTATTTTTTTGGCATTGGGGAAATTACGAACTACCTTGGGATAGTTCCGAAATTATTTAAAAATGGACTTTATTATACTTTGACTGAAGTTTCGCAGTTATTTTTTGTCCTTCTTTACCCCTCACGCAGCATATGTTTACTTTATTCACTGTAACCGCTAATTTCATTACATACAGCTTTGTTAGTTCGGAATTACCCCAGGAAGGATCAGCGGTTCTCAAACTTTCATTATCATAATGTGTAATGTATGATGCCTAAATTATTTTCTTTGTAAAGTTTATTAAAACCGAGAGAAGAACTGCATATAACTTTATGACATGATGATATGATATATTATGGAACTCAAAAATTGTTTAAGTAGGTATGTAATGAAATACAATACGCTACTGACTTTACCATTCCATGCGCAACTACACTAGTATATCTTTAATTTTATTGTAATTAAGGATTCTTATATTCACATCTAAATTGTAGTGTTAATTTTTTTACAGACTGAGAACCGCTGCTAATTACTATGAATAAGCCAAGTGGGGTTATTGCGAATTGAGTATATATCAGAATAACCCCGGAGGGTGATGACTGATGCGGCGAGCACAATAAAGCTGGCCTCTAGAGTAATGATGAAAATATAAATATATCGCTACCGTTACTTAGATTTTTGAAGTTTCTGAATATACCCGTTTTCGGAATTACCCCGATGCACCTTACATAGTATAGGGGCTGTAAATCGGTACTAAATATTGTAATGTAATGTAAAAGTAATAAATAAGTACTTACTGTATAGTAAGTAAAGTAAAATGGAACCTACAATTTATTAAATGTATCAATAATATTCATCTAGGCAGTATTATTTTAATACTTAATTACAGGCACAAGAGGCATTTCATCTTAGCTCTCTAGGTTGGCAACGCATCTGCAAACCCTCTGGGGTTGCGGGTGTCTATGGGCAGTGGTGATCGCTTATCATCAGGTGACACACTTGCTCGTTTTGCCTTTCTTGTTGTATAAAAAAACTTTTCTGTTTATTTGAATTGTTTTTTTATTTATTTATTTAATTGGCCAGTACCTAAAATTAGCTTTCTTTCTTTTTACTTTGGTAGTAATGCATTTAGATTCAATTCATTTACAATGTTTTTTGATTTGGATGAGTAGATGATATTGAACATTTAAAGCTAAAACAAATAAAGGGTGCTCAGCTATTTCAAATTAAACAAAGAAATATTCTAAACTTATTTATTTTTTATATGACTTACACAGCTTAATATGTGATCATTAACTAAACCACAAGCTTGCATAAATGCATAACAAATGGTTGAACCAATAAATTTGAAACCCTTTGCTTTCAATGCTTTAGCCAACGCCTTTGAGATATCAGTGTCCACTGGAATTTCCTTGTGATTTTCCCAGCTGTTAATTATTGGTTTATTATCTACAAAACTCCAGATGAACTCAGAGAATGTCTCGCCATCATCTTCTAATTTTAAATAGTATTTAGAATTGTTTATTATTGCTTCTATTTTCGCCTTGTGTCTCACAATGCCAGGATCAACTACGAGCCTTTCTACATCTTTCGCAGTAAACTCTGATATTTTTAAAGGATCAAAATTGTGAAACAATTCATGGTAGTGTTGTCTTTTCTTAAGAATAGTAATCCAGGAAAGGCCAGCCTGTTGACCTTCCAAGCACAGCATTTCAAATAGTTTTTGGCTGTCATATTGTGGAACACCCCATTCTTCATCATGATAGGTGATGTAAAGAGGATCATTGTTTAGCCACCCACATCGTGTAATTTTGGTATCACTTGCTTTGTTCATTTTTATAGCACAAATTTTAGCAGAAAAACTTAAACTTATCATAAATACCTTTATAGCGTGAAAAAATGTAATGAAATGAAAACTTTTCTTTTTTTATCAAATTATTTAACAATTGAACTTTTAGTCTGATAATTCTCTCTTGACTGAAATAAAGGTTTAGATTTAAGAAACAGTTAACAGAAACAAAACAAAGCTATTTTATTAACTCAAAATTAGAATTCCCTTCAATCGAATTCAAACTGATTCAAATCAAACTCAAACACATGAATTCATTCAAATTTTGACATTGACAGTGATTTGAGGATTTTTCTTTGTACCTGACCACTCGTTCTTCTTCTTATCGGGGCTTTATCGGGGAAACTATGTTCCCCGTATATGGCAACCGGTACCCGTATTACGAGACCATTTTTGCCAGCGTCGTGTTGTGTTGAATATTGGTAAATGTAATGGCCCTTCTACACGGTTGGCAACAGAGCTTCCACCACCGTGACTTTGGTCGGTTCCCAACCGTTTGTATAAACAACCTTGCAGCGCCCTTGGTTTACGGGCGTGCGTTGGCAACGCGTTCGCTCCACCATGAAAGACGGTGGAAGGCTTGTTGGCAACCGCACGAGCGTGTTGCAAACCGCGTTATCAACCGCGCGAGCGCAGCGCAGTTCAGTTGTTTATGTCTAACTTTTGAAGTTTTGAAAGCAACAAATCATCCACCAAGGTCACGGCTGTGGAAGCTCTGTTGCCAACCGTGTAGAAGGGTCATAAGTAATTGGGTTAATCAACTTATAAGTATTGTTGTTTTGTCCCGGGACGCAGAGGACAGCATTAAATATTGATTGCTGATTTGATACAATATAAAAGTTATAGTTAAGTGTAGTTGCTTAGAAAAAATGCCGTAATCCAGGGGAAATCACCATGTCAACTAGCGGCACTTATAAGTAAATTTACTCAATAAAAAAAATGCTGTATTTTGGCCAGTACTGCCAACCCCAACCCCCAACGAGACTACTTTATTTGAGCTTCTTAATCTGTAAGTAAATGTCTGTACATAACAGCGAAGTGTCGCGAGAGCCCACCTCCAGCCGTATCTGTACCGTAGCGTACCACAACGTCTGCACCACTGTGTGAATTATCGCGTCCAAATTCAGGTCTTTGAACCCGTAGGAGCCCTAGAAGAATAGATATATTTTGTTTAATGCAGATCGAGGGCCTAGTGTAATCAACGACCAACAATACGTCACGATCGCGTTCGCTTTCAAGTCTAAATTACCTACTATGGGCAAATTGGCAGAGCGCTACTAGTGGCACGTATCGACAACATACTATTCTCATCCTATGCGAGACGTATTTTTGGTCGGCGGTTACACTAGTGTAGAAGTAGTTAAACTCCAACTTGATCTTTATAACAACAAGAATCCTTGAGCACCATACACAAAACCAATTGACACCCAAATCGGTAATAAAGGCGGGCTGTCAAAACTAGTGATGTACCATCTACCATAACAACTAGAGGCTCTGTACCCTTTGTGTAATCGGTTTGTGCTTTTAGCGTTTATTTTTCGAAAACGTGAATCGAGAGAATTTCCAACGATACGTTTATCTTCACCGTGACAACAGCATGCGTTAAAAACATTTTTACCTAGAGCGCCTAGTGTAATCGACGGATATTTAATAAAAAACGTCTTGATCGCATTTGCGTTTACGTCAGTAGGCCGAGCACGAAGTTTTCGAATCGCGTAACGTTACGATAACGTATCGAGATCGAGAAACCTCATACTACATTTTATTTCCAAATACTGTTCTGTTCCAAACGTCAGCGTCACAAGTTTCTCGTTAACGATACTATTCGATTACATTACGCAAGATTGGAAAACTTCGAGCTCAAGCCTCTGAATTACTATGGGCAAAGAATATATATACTAATGTAAACGCCTCCGGTAGCACCTTGCTGGCACGTATTATCGACAAGTGGCTGGCGCTGCTAATTTGCCCATTAAGTTAAGTACCTAATTCAGACGTCGCGCTAAGCGCGAGTCGCTGCAAACCAATCGGTAAAGTGTGCTCCATCCTTTATAACCTCCGACAAAAAAGAGGGGTTTGACATGTGTATCTGTGTATGTCTGTGGCATCATAGCTCCAAAACGGGTGGACCGATTTCGATGCGGTTTTTTTTTCAGTCTAAAGCTATTTTAAAGCAAGTTTCATTAAAAAGTCTGTCTCTATTTGTGCACTGGCAAGTGGCAAGTGTTTATAGCTTATTTAGTTTAATTATAAGTTTAGTTAGTTATGGTTAGGAGGCTTCGTGGATGGATGTGAGTGGACCGTGTCTTTGATTTAAATTTTCAACGAACAAAGCGACCGCGATTAAAGTCGCCGAGCCACAAGTACTTACGTGTACTTACTCGCACGTCTATCTCACACTTTAGGAAAGGATAAAAGGGACAAAAAGTAATCTGCTAGGATCACATGAAAAAAGTAGGTAATTACTGCTTTCATTCGACAATTTTGCTCGTTGAGCGGTATCGCGATCGCTTTCAGGATAACTTCCACGATCATATTGTGGCAGTTCTGGTTCTTCACTTCAAACACCTTCGTCTTTTTGTCTTCTAGTTAGTACATGAGGATACGGAACTGGAAAATAAAGCGTTTTTTAGTAACATGATAAGATGATTTAGATATCTATTCACCTGCCATTACAGATGAGTGAAACATTGCGATTGTGGCAACTTTGTGGTCACCGTGCCATATAGAGCAAGAAAATACCGCGAAAATGGAGATTCTTTTGATACTTTAAATACTTACTTAGTACATTTTGCCTCTTTGAGATTTTAGTGCCTCAAAACTAGGTAAATTTCATTGTCTTCTTTACGTATTTCGTCTACGAGGACACATGTGCAGTTTAATGCCTTTTTAACCGACTTCAAAAAATAGAGGAGGTTCTCAATTCGTCGTAATGTTTTTTTTGTGGCTCTATTAATCCGCGATTACTCGAAGACGGTTGGTTGGACCGATTTCGAAAATTCTTTTTTTTTTGTTTGAAAGTGTCTAGTTGGTTTCATTGTCACCAAATCAGGATCTGATGATGGGATTCCAGGGAAATCGAGACTTGAATAGTTTTAAAATTTGAGCCTTTAAAATTTGAGGGTTGTAAAATTTTACAGGCTCAAATTTTAAAACTATTCAAGTATTTGACTCTGGTAGTCATCATCTCGTGTTGATGAGGTGATGATGGAAGGTACACCTCTTTAACGGTTAGGAATTGGAGGATAATTCTTTAAATATTGATGTACTTAAAGTTGTGAAATAAAAATACTTTAACAAAAAGTAAAACCGCCTTCAAAAACACATAAAATAATCCTCTAAAGCCATCAGTTTTATGGCCTACCACAAATCCGAAGTTGGTGCTTCATTCAAAGAATAGGTAGGTAGGTATTCCGCTCAAATCGCACCAACTTCATATTTGTGATAGGTCATAAAACGGATGGTTTTAGAGGATTATTTTATAGGCTTTTGAAGGCGGGTTTTAACCTCCGATTAAAACGATTAGGTATCTGTGTATCTGTCTGTCCGTGTAGAACAGAAAACTAATTTAATTGTGATGATTCTTAGCTAAGTTTCATTAGAATCGGTTCAGCCGTTCTTGAGATAGTGTGTCAAAGCCTAACTCGCCTTAGAAAACAGCCTCCAGTCAAGACTTCGCCGACGAGAAAATGTACTTAGAGAATACCATACCAATTTTCTCAGCGCTGGTCTCATGAGAACTCAAAGCTGTTTCGACGCTGCGCTGGCCGTCAAGCACAGCTGTGAATTTATTCCTTAGAGAATAACACCCCAGAGCAGGGAAATACTGCGGAAATCGAGATTCTTTAGATATACCTACTTTAAATAAATTTTAACAATACATAAGTACTTAAGTTCCATCGTCTTCTTTACGTCTTTATCGACTACATCTACACACGTGCAGTTATAGATTTTTTAACCTTCGACTAAAACAGAGAAAGAGGGAGAGAGAGTACCTGCGTACCTGTGTGCGATTCTTAGCTAATTTTCATAAAAATCGGTTCAGCCGTTCTTGAGATATGGGACTTAAAGTTAAGTAGGTAAACTTTTTTTAGTAGTAGGTTTGTAAACCTTGACATCCTTGACATTTCGGGTGGTGGCGAAGAAGCCACTGATCAGGCTACGGCCTTTGCTGGAGTGCGTCGTCATATTCCACTGCAACCGGCGGGCGGCGACCCGCAGCGCGACATGTTGCTGATCACGGTGTTGTATGGACCCTTAGAGAAACATGGGAATTAAATATCAAGTACTTTACGATTGAAGAGGTAGGTGTTTGATATGAATAGGTATACTATTGTAATAAAATGTGTAGATTTAGTTTACCTATTAATTATTATTGTGTGCCTTTACAGGGCGTCATGAACTGACCTATACTAATTTTTGATATCTTTAAAATATCATAATGTACATGGTTTTACTTACAATAAATGAATATTATTATTATTATTTAGTATCGATTTTAAAAGCCGTAATAGCCTAGCTAGTGGTTTGACCTATGGCCTCTCAAGCAGAGGGTCGTGGGTTCGAGCTCCGGTACGCACCTCTGAGTTTTCCAGAATTTATGTGCGATATTGAAGGAATGGAGAATACTACGCACGGCCACCCTCCGGATCAACGGTGACGCTCTCGAGGTTAAGACCAAGATGAAATATCTGCCTTTCCTTGACGGAGGATGGCGATTCGGAGAGCATTTTAAGCTAAGTACTTGCTCCCCATCTCGTCGGTGCGGCAGGAGCTTTAGGAAGGCTTCTGCCTAACCTGGGAGGGCCAAACGCCCCCTGCAGAAAATTGATGCCCTCAGCACGGCGGCTTACGTGTTGGCCGGCAACCTGCCATAGAATGTCGAGGCAGGGGTGCTGACCGATGCCTATCACGCGCGGACTGAGCGGAAATCCCGGGACGAATCACTCGGCCCGGAGGAGCGCGCCCTCGCTGGACGAGTGTGGCAAGAGGAGGCGATGGAGCTCTGGGCGGAGGGCCTAGCGGACGCTAAATATGGCGTCCGCACCATCCAGGCCATCCGCCCACAGCTCCAGGAGCTTGTGCAGGTGCTGTCCGAATACGGCTGCTTTCGACGGTACTTGCACAGGATACAAATGGAAGAGACTGCGTCGTGCCATAGGTGCTGCGCTGTCGAGGACAGGGTGGAGCACACCGTCGAGGCGTGCCCCGCCTGGTCCACTCAACGTTGCGGGCTGGTGGCGACGGTTGGCGGCGACCTCTCGCTCCCCAGCATCGTAAAAGTCATGCTGGAGAGCGAGAGGTCATGGGAGGCCGTCGCCTCCTTCAGCGACATAGTTCTGTCGCGGAAGGAGGAAAGAGAGTGGTAGCGTGAGAATGACCCCTCGCGCACCCGCTTCGGCGCAGACGGACAGGGAGGAGAATGCGGCAATATATCGCCGCCCTCGCTCCTCGCGTAGTGGTTCTGGCTGACTGGGAATGGGGATCCCCTGCTAGCACAAACAGCCCACACATCTAGGGTGGGGGAGGGGGTTTCTAAAGTGTACTGGTCTCCCCCTCTTAGAGCGGAGGCCCCGGCTCTGTAAAGCTCGAGGCCGGCTTGCGGATATGTCACGGTCCACCTAGCGCTCCCGTGACATCCCTCAGCAAATCCAGTATAGGGCTAACACTTTGCCGCGACTTTGTTTGTCGCGCGAGATTATATTACCCGTCCCGTTGCATGCTGAGTGACAGAAAAGGACGGGCAGTTGTTATCGCGCGAGATAGAAGTCGCACTGTGAGTTGTGTTACTACAGGAGGGACACCGACGGGTTTTTAGTGGATAGGCCTCTCCCTCCCCATCCACTCGGAAAGGAAAGGGGTGAGGCGAGTCCCAGATAACTCCCGCATCGTTGCCACGGTGAAAAAAAAAGGGTAAAGGGTAGGCCGGCGGACAACGATGATTCACTGCGTTCTTAACGCGAACCTCCTTATAAATATTTAGAAACTTAATGGACGCTTAACCAAGAAGTGATTTTCAATTACAAGTTAAAAAATGTATTCACGCTGTAATTTTGTGAGAATACACAGACTTTGCACCAATTTCAAGTGGTATTTTCACAGGTGTGTTTTGTAAAATTTTATGGGTAGGTTGTGTAGTGTGTAGTGTGGCTGTGGGCGTTTGCCGCCGGGGCGATGCACCTCATAATATACCTAGCCTCGACAAAGACTTAAACATAACAGTAAAAGTTTTCTTGCAGGTATAAGTAGGTAGGTACAGCTTCTAATTCTAAATAATGATTAGGTATGGTATGGTTACATAAACAGGAAGTTTGCAACTTTGCAGTAACATTATTGTAAAGAAATCGCAACTAGGTATTATTGTAGATGGCCGAGCCACAGAATAGATAATAGTTTAATAATTACCTAGGTAAATTGTGTTGTGAAACATATTGTGGTCGAAATCGAATCACACTTACCTCGTCAGAAATAAAAGACAGCGCCATCAGGTCACTGACTCTTAAAAGTACTAAGAATGTTCCTAAGACACTAGCACTGCATTCTGTCACTTTTTGGTATACTTATCGGAATAAAGACAAATTACGGATTCAACACTGCAGACCTATCTAATACCGAAAACTGGACCACTTCAGACACATTAAGAACAGTGTATTTATAATATAAGGGTAGATAATAGAGGTAGGTATACTTAGTTGTAATTTGTTGTCGAGCAAGCCACATCCGGCGCATAATATGTATACTTAATTCAATGTAGACACTTGGGAAATTATCTTTAAAATTAAAATAGACTGGGTTATGAATATTTTCAACGAAAATATATTTTCAACATGATCCGATAGGTATATACCTACCTTTCTTGAGTTATTGCCGGAAAATTGCGCTTCTCAAGAAGAAGACGTAGGTAGTTTAGGTAGTAGAGGCTTCCCTGAGAGGATGACCTTGAACGTTTCGCACCTTCCTCACCCCACCTCAATTCTACTAAACTACTTCGTTTTAGTGGCGACATCTATTAAATATCGGTCTAACTTCATTTTACAGTTTTATCACAAAAACGCGTCTTTTCGAAAAAAGAAATTGTTCAGTATTCGCACCGAATACGCAAATTACTTTTTTTTTTTTTAAATATTATAATTATAAATAAGCGCCTGGTGCCCAGCAGTGGGACGTCAATAGGCTAATGATGATGATGGTGATGATGATGATGGTTATAAAAAGATATTATAATAATGCTAAACGTAGAAATCCTAGCCTATTAAATTCTCTATACATGGTGTATGTCGATCACAAGTCAAAGTTAATTATGCTTATGATGTAGTGACTGAATAATAATTGCGACTTGACTTAATTGTGATGAAAATATCATTACTATTAAATACGAAAAAATAATAATAATTAAACAGAAAAACAAGTTGAGATGTTATAACGAAAAAAAAATGAAACGTGGAAAAACAAGTAAGTAGAGATGTTATACTTAGATACTAAAATATAAATATATTTTGTTTTTATCGTTTAAATGATGTACAGAATGGCTCTAAAAAGCAGACATTTCAGCGTCTGGCTCAGGGAAACCCCTTAAGTGCCATGGAATATGGAACACTGGACCACAGTACACAATAACTGTACGGTACGCTCTTTTGCTAATGCAGATTGATTCATCTGTAGTTAGTGTTGCCAACCGTACTATAATATATAGTAAGTATTGTACTATATTTTGTCTGTGTGTACCTAGCCCTACACGTAAAGTGGGGATGATTTCTTGGACTGGAAAAAACAATGCTACTTTAGTGTTGGTTCTTAGTTGTTTCATTTTAATCGATTCTTGAGATACTACGCCACGCCGGGACTTAAAATAAAATCTCGGGCGTTTTTCTACTTTTAAGAACAACTGTTTGACTCTTCTAAAACAGCAACACATCGGTATACCTAAGTAGGTATATTTAACTAGTGAAAAAAGTTTTTCCACATGACAGGCAAAAATTAATCTTTTGTCCAGGTCATAAAATACTTTGTCATGCAAAAACATTTCTCAATTTAACTACCTATACTGTCCTTGTTGTACACCCCATAATTTAGATATAAAACGAAATAATTATTTCTCCATTAGTTCTACGCTACTAAAATGTTATAAGTAATACTTAATACGTAATACTTACTTTGTACTCAAATGTTATTGTTGTAACTTGTGTTTCATCCTGTTTTTGTACAATAAAGTGTTTACTTACTTACTTACTTACTTATACCCTTGGTATTTTTTCGGTTGATGATTCGAGCGATAAAACCGGCCAATAGCGTATCGGACACGCCCAGGATAGGGTTCCAAATCCATTACGAAAAAGCCCTGGCATAGATACCTAATTTTAAAGGTATTATTTTCATCACACCTATTCGAAACCAGTGTTAGCAGAGCCCTACTCCTAAGCAAACTGTACGCAGTGTGGGGTCAATTATATCGGTTACCGACATAGACAAACATAATATATTATAAATTGGTCAATCATTACTCCCAAACCAGAGGGTCGAGCACGACTTTACGAATGCTGCGTAACGTTACGGTTGTCGTATCGAGATCGAGAAACCTCATACAAAATTTTAGTTCCAAATACGCTCACGGGCGGGCGCTGTTCCAAACGTCATACAAACTACAACGTTTACTATTCGATTTTACGTGACGCAGGTTTTGTAAAGTCGTACTCGACTCTCTGAAAAGCCTGCTATCTCTGATAGTTTTCCTTTAAATTCACTATAATGCACTACTGCTCCGATTTTTTTTTCACATTTCCAAATACAACAGTTTCTCAGAGGGTCGAGCACTACTTTTCGAATACCTACTGCGTAACGTAACGTAATCGAGTAGTAAGAGTAACGTTATCTAGAAATTTGTATGACGTTTGGAACAGCGCCCGCCCGTGAGCGTATTTGGAACTAAAATATAGTATGAGGTTTCTCGATTTCGATACGATAACGTTACGATACGCAGGATTCGAGATTCGAAAACTCGTGCTGGGCCTACTGGTAGAGGGGGGGAGGGATAGGTAGGTACTTGACTTCAACAAAAATGAGCACTTCAAAGCGAAATATTTCGCAAACCAATTCTTAATTCAATCGAAAGATGATCTTCGATCACCCCCGATATTTTTAAAAGACATATCCAACGATACTACACTCTATGTCGTAGGCAAGAAATAATAAACACGTCCCCACTTTACACCAAAAAAAATTTTTTTTAACATTTTATCCCAGCACTTTTTTGCCCTAATTAATATGGTATATCTATGCAAACAAACAATTGACAACATTTCTAAATTTCATGTTGTCCATTTTAAGTTCTAGATCGAAAGAAAATGTAATTTTAATGTTCACGTGTTTTTTATTTCTCCAAAAATCCAAATTTTCATTCAAATAAATAAGCCTACACTTCGTTATAAAAACTCTTGGTTGCTTCATAATAATTATGTTCGTAGTACATGAAATTCACGTTCTGGTAGTCGATCAGTTGCATATGTACCCTATTAAATTCGTTCCAGTATCTCGATAGTGTACTGATTCTACCGTCAATACTAGAGTAAGTCTTTCGTTCGGGACCATCTTTTTTAAAGTTGATAAATACCTTCTCGATATTTTGCATGAGCAGGTACTGTCCTGATAGTAAGTCTTCCATGTTTACTCCTCTGATAATTGAAGGACGAAACTTCTAAATAAGCTTTGTAATGTTGTAGTCTCAGTGGGTAGCTAAGGCGCTTTATCAATTCCTCCGGTGAGACCCGCTTGTGGGAGGCCGGGGTATCGATTCGCTACCACCAAGGATCTCACAAGTCACAAAGCAAACTGAAATTGCTGATAGCTTGATGTGAAGTCTGATGCTGCTAGTTTTCTGATAAGTGTCTGATAAGGATAATATTGGTATTCGATGCTGCTAGTTTTCTGATAAATGTCTATCGATGGTTTTAATCAATTGACGTAAACTTCCACGTAGCACTGTTAGTTCTGATAATGATTAGCTCAGAACTTCGCGCGACACGTTTCCGATGAACTGTTCACAAAACTCACGCACGCGAAATAAACTTCCAGGATCACTGAAATCCTGTCACTGATCTGATCCGGTTCGAAGGACCATAAAGATGTACGGTTGTACTACCTTTCAAATGATAGTTCTGATGTTGAGATAATTAATTACTTTATTTCAACGTAATAAACGAGTACACGTAATGGCTGATATTAGTGAACTAAAACGTATTGACCTACATAGGTAGGTCGGCGTAAATAAATGACAACGCAGAATGTGCGGTGCTGTACCGTACAAATATCTAATCTGAAAGTAGTGAATTCCAAAAGGTCGTAAGTAAATCGTGACGTCATTAGTGTGGCTGTAAGACTGTATTACTTATGCCACTTATTTTTCTGAAAAAACCTCTGAGCGTTGACAATGTTGACATATATGGCGTTCGTTTCGCGTCAGTGTTGAAACTGTCAATAAAATTGTTTTCATTTCTTTCTGAGGTTAGGTTATGTGTAACGAGTAAGAAAACGTAAAAAAGTAAGGAAATATGGCATCTCGAGAGCCCTATAAACCCCTGCCCATGGTTAAATACTGTTATATAACCACTTGCAAGAATATTACTACAGTGGCACCACAAAAACGTTTCTTTTGCGTGCCTGTTGGAAGCCAAGCGGAATGGTGTTGAGCGGCAGGGCTGGACCGGATTCCTAATGTATCGGAAGGATTTATCTTAAGCCTCAAAGTCATATAATTATATTAACTCCTATAACTGTTCCCATTACTTACTTACTAACTTTGAAATAAAATAATACATTTAAATACAAACGTTTTATTTAATAACCTGTGTGTACAATATGATTGGGCATTCTTTTACATATAACGATACGACATTGCACATAACATTTATCAGTGGCTCGTCAAACTTCGACGTACCCAACTGCACTTGAGACGTACGAAGTTCGAGATGACAAAGCAGCTTATGCACCTCGTATTTCGGCCAAATTATACTTTGCGTGAATTCCAGCACCATTGCAGTGTCCACCCAGGGCAGGTTTGTGCTGCTAGCTTGCATGAGTCCATCTGAGGTCTTCATTTCAGCAGAGAAAACTCAAACAAGTCCGATGCGATGCGATGTCCAATTTAAAAAGCCAGGTTACCGTTGAAAGAAGCAACGAAGTCCGAATTCTAAGCCAAGATACAGTGAAAAGAAGAAGCCATGTCCGTAATTAAGTAATGCCAAGTCGTAGAATATCAATCCAAATTTCGAAATAACGCTGAGAAACGAGGAAAGTCAAAGCAAACGTATGAATGTCATAGTCACAATGACAGCTTAATTTGAACTTTGTGACAACCGGAAGTGATTCAAATTTTCTTAAGTATAGACAGTATAGTGGACTAAAGTATTGTTCCTTTACAGCCACAGTAATGACGTCACACTTCCGGTTTATACATTTTCACGATTTTCTTGAAACTAGTAAAGAGAAAAATCAAAAAACTATTTTATTACGTTCAGGTAGCATATTTACCGAAATGGTTTTCGATTTAGGCATCATTATACATTTTGAAATGTTGTCAATTACAGCTTTCTAGTACCATTAGTCTTTGAGCTAAGCCGCGGACAGACAGACTGAGAGACAGACAGACAGACAGCCGACATGACCAAACTATAAGGGTTGCGTTTTTTAAAGTTCTGTACCTTAAAAAGGAAAAAACGGAACCCTTATAGGATCACTTTGTTGTCCGTCTGTCTGTCTGTCTGTCTGTCTGTCAAGACCCTTTTTCTCTGGAACGCGTGGAGGTAGTATGCTGAAATTAATATCAAATACTCAAGCCCGCGGTCCCTTGAAGCTGTGAAAAAATCAACGTTCTAAGTCAACGCAATCAAATGATACAGTCATTAAAAAGGCTATTTCCATACAAATTGCCGAAATCCCAAAACCTAAATAAACATGAAATTTGGTATTAAGGTTGTAACGAGGCTAGTATAGCCGTTACAAACCTTAGTCTACTTATCGATTTACTTTAAAAAAAAACGTATTGACTTCTGTTCTTTCTAAATTTCAAATTCAAAATTCATTTCTTGTTCCTGATCCTTTGGCTTTTTCATTCGCTCTCCAGTTTTACCAGCGTACGGTCGTACTTGTGGACGTGTGTCTGAGTCCTTACCAGTTTTTCAAGTTCTGTAAGCCTATAGCCAAAGGTTTAGTGCTAATAAGTGAAGTATTGTTACGTGAACTTTCGTATTATACAACCTAAGTAAAGTTAAATCTTCTGTTATCTACAATACTGCAAAAGGCACAATCGTAAGTGTTAACCCATATGTTTTTATACCACGCATTTTTATCAGTTTTTATTGTATCAATTTAGCTAACAGCTCCTGCTTGTTTTAGGTGCCTTTTCGTTTTTATCCTAAAATATAAACAACGATTCCATCACCACAACAAGCTTTTATTGCTACGATCCTCAAATCCCGTATTCCCGACGTGACAAGTGTAGTGAAACTAGGTCATTAGGTTAGAGACTGTTTATTTACTTCCAATGCCGGTACATGCGAATGTACGTTTACCCGCTGGATTTATCACTAAATACTACATCTTCCCGAATATAAACGTTTACAAACCACCATTGTAATTATACCACCACCAATTAAACTAATTATCTATATAGGTACCTATGCATGTATGTACACACTACCCAGCATGTTTGCGTGTAGGTGTAGCCTACAGCCACACACTTACCCTCTTATACAAACCATAAATAGGTTTGTAGATACTGATTATTACTTTCTTACTTACTAATATAATGAACACTTATGAATGTGAAGGTTTGATTTTTTTTATTTTTATTTAATGGCTTCTGTCCGGTAGGACAATTTTGCCAGCGTCAAAGTTGAAAGCTACAGGTGATCGGTGTCCAAATGTCGTTTACTCAGCAGCGCTGTCACATGATCGGTTGGGTTATGTTTTAGTACTCGCTACCTACAACAAAGACAAAGAAAGGTTCTACACCCGGCATCCGATACAATGAACAACACAAAATCTCAAACCTCAAAATGCTCTACAAAATCGGACAAAGAAGCGCCTAAAGCTTTAGTACAACAAGTTTTTCATCCTAGCTTGTTTGTAAAAACAAGGCAATCACCTCAAGGAGACTCACAGCCATCCCCAATCAACGCCATAGAAGATGATCAACCCAACATGTCACAACAATCAACATCTTTACCCCCTCAGTGGCAGAAAGACCCAAGAGCCAAGATCCCCATCATAAGAATTTAGTAACATCCAACAGATTTAGTGGTCTGCCTATTGATCTCACTGAAGAGACTGAAAAAGAACCCAAAATTAAGTACCCACCACCGCTGTTGCTGTATGGCATACAAGACATTAATAAACTATCAACATTGCTTAAAACAACATTAAAAACACATGAGTTCACCATGAAAATAATTACTCGCAACAAGCTCCAATTACATTGTGACTCCATGGACTCATACCAGCGACTCCGAGTCCTAGTTAGAGCCAACAACTTACTGGGGAATACATTTAATGGAAATGGCTCACGGCCTTATCGCATCGTGATCAGAAACCTACATCACACCACACCAACCTCGGCAATAAAGGAAGTCATCGAGGAGACAGGAAACACTGTAAAAGGTGAAATTGTTCTTGCCCGATATGGTCCAGAAAAAATTCCAACATCTACTTTTTTTGTAAACTTGGAACCACACCCAAACAACTCTTACATATTTAACACACGGGTGACGATTGAAGACCCTATAAAACGGGATACAGTTCCTCAATGCAAGAGATGCCAGCAGTATGGACACACAAAAAACTACTGCTTTATGCCATACCGATGCGTAAAATGCGCAGGAAACCACAAAACCACAGACTGCACCAAAAAGGACAGAAGTACTCCAGCCAAGTGTTGCCTCTGCCTTGGCGACCACCCAGCGAACTACACAGGATGTAAGGTTTTCTGCGAGATAAATGCCAGAAAAAACTCAGGCAAAACTAATAATGCAGCACAAGGATCCCAGTCTGCAACAAACAGGGAAATACCCTATGTTTCAACCAATGCTAATACACCAAGGACACAGAGAGAAGAAAATTCAAATGAAGAGCATAAATAACGTACAAAAGATATAAATAGTGAACATCCTAGCAACTGAACATATGCAGGAGTTGCTGGAAACCGATACCAACAATATAGAAGCACGGGAACACCTTTTGAGATTTTACTTACAAAGCAAGCTGAAAAACTAGACAAACTCATAGACCAGATGTCAATACTTATGAACCTACTCACAACAGTAACCCCCAAACTTGCATCTTCAAAGTAATGACTAGCCTTAGAATTGCCGCATGGAACGTTAACGGACTCACAAAACACAAGAGTGAAGTAGACACGCTATTAAAAATACATCAAATTGATGTACTGCTAGTGTCGGAAGCCCACCTAACTGAGAACCATAACTTTTCTCTCACCAACTATTACACATACATTACCTCTCATCCTGACGGAACAGCACATGCTGGTACAGCAGTGATAATTAAAAAGAAAATCAATCATACTATTCTACCCAGATACCAAACACCACATATTCAGGCTACCACCGTAACAATTACGGACAAGGAAGGCTCACTAACATTGTCAGCGGTATATTGTTCACCCAGACATACCATATAAGAGGAACACTTTACGGAATACTTTAAATCGCTTGGCTGTCGGTACATTTGTGGAGGGGACTGGAACGCAAAGAATGTCCAGTGGGGTTCACGCCTCACTCTACCCAGAGGTAGGGAACTTAATCTCAGTATTGGCAAAAACAACCTGCACGTACTAAGTACTGGCGAACACACCTACTGGGCCAGTGACCCGCTAAAGCTGCCAGACCTACTGGACTTCTTTGTTTACAAGGGGCTCTCGTGTCTGCATCTTGGTGTTGAAAGTTGTCTGGATGGTGATTCAGATCATACTCCCATAATAAGCACAGTAAGCACAACGATTATTGAACGACCTAAAAAGAAACTCTGTGCAGTAAATACACGGACTGGGACGCCTTCAGACGACACATTGAAGCCAACATATCACTCAAAATTCCACTTAAAACTAACGACGATATAGATGGAGCGGCATTCACTTTTATTAACCTAATACAGACAGCAGCATGGTTGGCCACTCCAACGAGTGACGCGAGAGTTGGTTCAAAAAACATACCATGGGAAATAAAGAACAGAATTCGGGAAAAAAGGCGTCTCAGAAGGAAGTGGCACAACAGCCGTCACCCGTCAGACAAAAAGGCACTTAACAAGGCTGCGAGAGAACTGAGACTCTATCTTAAACAAATAGAAGATGACACCTTAAGGTACAAACTAAAAAATCTATCTGCTTCAGCAAAAAACGATTATTCCCTCTGGAACGCCGTTAAGAGTAGCAAGGCAGCACTGACAGCAGCACAACATCCACTAAAACTGGCAAATGGCGCATGGGCTAGAACAGACTTAGAACGAGCAGATGCCTTTGGTGCATTTCTGAGTGACGTTTTTACACCGAACAATGGGGACTTAAATGTGGAAAGACACATCCAGGACTTCCTCGAAACAGATCTTCAGCTTAGCCCACCATTACAAAGTTGCTCACCTAAAGAAGTTCGCAGAGTAATTATGGAACTAAAGACGAAGAAAGCTCCAGGGTTTTGTCTGATTACAGCGGAAGTTCTGCAGCAGCTTCCTAGGAAAGGAACAGTGTTCCTTATTCAACTCTTCAACGGGATCTTAAGGACCTCTCACTACCCACATATTTGGAAAGTATCAGAAATACTTATGATACTTAAACCTGGAAAGCCGCCTCACCTAACCTCTTCATATAGACCTATCAGCCTCTTGCCAGTAATCTCAAAAGTATTTGAGAAAATTGTTCTACAAAGACTAAACGGATTTCTTTACTCCAACAATACTATACCACACCACCAGTTCGGATTTAGGAGTGGCCATTCCACCATAGAGCAGGTGCACAGAGTGGCTAATAAAATCAGAGAGTCACTGGAAAGTAAGGAATACTGCTCGGCTGTCTTCCTTGACGTACTCTTCAAAGCCAAAGAAAAATTACCCCACAACCTCTACATGCTCCTGAAATCCTACCTGAAAGAAAGAATCTTTAGACTAAAAATTAATGACGCACGCTCACAATTCTACGATGTAAAGGCGGGAGTTCCACAAGGATCAGTTTTGGGACCGACGTTGTACCTACTCTTCACTTCTGACCTACCGTCAACGCACAACGTATTAACTGCGACATTTGCTGACGACACGGCAGCACTCTACAGCGACAAAGACCCACACAAGGCTTCAGAAGTACTACAGCAACACCTAAATGAAGTAAACGGATGGATGAGAAAATGGCGCATCCAAGCAAGCTCCAGTAAATCCACCCACGTGACATTCTCTTTGCGTAAAGGGGACTGTGCGCCAGTAAAACTCGGAGATGAAGTCCTACCCCACAGTGACTCTGCCAAATACATTGGTATGCACCTTGACCGAAAGCAGATATGGAAGACTCACATAAAGAAGAAAAGGGATGAACTTAACCAACGATTTAGACAGCTTAATTGGCTCCTTAGTAGACACTCCAAAGTATCCTTATGCAACAAATTGCTCATTTATCAAACAGTCTTAAAACCGGTGTGGACATATGGCATAGAACTCTGGGGCTCGGCCAAAAAGTCCAACATAGAAATCCTTCAACGCTTCCAAAACAAAATACTAAAAACTATAACAAACGCGCCCTGGTTCACCAGGATGAGTGAGCTGCATGAGTACCTAAAATGAATAAAGTCCAGGAGGAGGTTGAGTAGCGTGCAAGGACTTACCAGAACAGAATCCAAACACACACCAACAGCCTAGCAACAGCTCTTAGTGAGCCACTACAAATGAGGAGACTCAAACGTCAGCACATCTGGGACCTCACCACTTGCTAATGTGGTATCTAGAAAGAGGCGGATTCCTTGGAGGAACAGTCCTCACATTCCATACCTGTTCACTCAATGAATCTGCTTATGGCTTGAAAGCCGATCGCATGACCTAATTTAAAAAATACTAATAATAATAATCGACTTGATGAAGCGTTGACTAAAACAATCTACCAATTCGATCCATAGCCCTTCGTGCCGCTTCCCTATATACGCGTTCACGAATGCGGCCCGGCGCGGAGCCGTCACCCGGGACGGGAGGCCCTTACTCATGCGCTGCGTCCCGCGGCGGGGACGCGCGGGAGCACTCGGACGCGCCCGCGCTGTCGCCGGTAGTGTCGCACTGACCTACCTGTTCCCCTTGCGGGGAATCAGATGGTGCGCTAGCGCTGTTGCCGGGCAGTTTAATTAAGTGGCGCCTATTTCGCCTGTAGGTTTTGCCATGGTTATCTATAACAAAATACGATCGCGGTTTGTCGGTTTTAGAGTGTACCTTCATCTCTTGTCTTTTTGGTTCCTCTGCAACCTCCACGGTCTTATCACCTGGTTTTAACTCATCTAGGGGCCGAGAGTGCATGTCATAATATTTTCTATTGCGCTCCTTGTTTCGCAAAATGTTTTCAAAATCAACGCTGTTAGCGCGTTCAGGTCACAGTTTGGCATCGTGTACTGGCAGGAGCGTACTTAACCTGCGACCCATCAGCAGCTGTCACGGCGAGCTTATTCCATCTCGTGGTGTTGCTCTTAAGTTCAGCAAACCGAGATAGAAGTTTGTATATGACCTCAAAATCATAAGCTTGCACGCGAAGCGTCATTCGCTGCAACCTTGCGGGTACCGCATCTAGCGATTTCTTAAACAGCGCCTCCAATGGCTTGTGATCGCTCTCCACGGTTACGCCTCCTCGTCCAAACACATACTGATGGAAACGTTCAAGTGCGAATACAATCGCAAGCATCTCTTTTTCTATTTGAGCGTACCTTTTCTGTGTGTCAGTGAGCGTTGCCAAAGCAAACTCGACTGGGTGACCGCCCTGAAGCATTACTGCACCCACTGCATGAGCGCTCGCGTCGACGGATAGCAGCACTGGTTCGCGCGGCGCGTAAAGCGCGAATACCGGCGCTGAGCACAGTGCCTCCTGCAAAACTTTTACCACAGCCTCGTGATTATGGTCCCACGACCACGCAACACCTTTTTTTAATAAAAAACTCAGAATAGTGAGGAATGAATTTCGACAGATAGTTAACCATACCCAAGAATCGTTCAAGTGACGCTCTGTCTTTGGGTCTCGGCATCTCTGTAACTGCTTTTAATTTATTTTTGTCAATCTGCATTCCTTTTGCACTAAACGTATGACCTAGACAGGTGACTTGTTCTACGCAAAACTCACATTTGCCGCGATTAAATCGAATACCTACCTCTCTAGCTCTATCCAGCAGCCGTTTAAGACGAAGATCGTGCTCTTGTACTGTGGATCCCCAGACTATTATGTCATCTACAAAGGAATCTACCCCTTCCAGGTCTTCCAGCAGCTGGCGGACCCTGGCATGGAACACCTCAGCCGCACAATTAATTCCATACGGTAGCCTCAGGAATTGGTACCTGCCGAAAGGCGTCCCAAAAGTACACAAATCCGCACTCTCATCGTCAATTTGTATCATCCAGTAGCCTGAACGAGCATCTAATTTACTAAAATACCTAGCGCCTTGTAATTTTGTTGAAATTTCAATTAAGGTAGGTAAGGGATAGTGAGCTCGTCTAATTACACTGTTTAGAGGTCGGTGGTCTAGGCAAATACGAATGTCCCCATCTTTTTTAGCTGCAACCACAATTGCATTTACCCACGGTGTGGGATGAGACACTTTTCTGATTACCCCTAACGTCACCATCTGATTCAAGGACTCCATCAATTTCTCTCTAATACCGATAGGTATCTTCCTAACTGGACACACGGAAGGGCTAGCATCGTTTTCTACAACAATCTTGTACTTGCCGGGTAATTTTCCCAGCCCACTGAACAACTCATCATACTCGTTGACAACTAATGATAAGACCCGTTTCACTATTCCTAATTCCTCACATGCATACTTTCCTAAAACACTTTGACATTCGCTAAGTGTAATCACAAAATTAATAGAATAAACATGATTTTTGTGCACCCATGACATCACACACGTTCCCGCTATAGGTATATAATTCCCACAAAATGACTGCGCTTTAATTTTGCTCAACAATAAATCATCTTTATTATATCCTAATCTTTGAAATTTACTCATTGAAATCACGTTCAAATCCGACCCTGTATCGAGTTTAAAATTGAGTGACATTCCATTTCTGGCCAACACTAATGACTCATACCACTTACCGCTCTGTCCATTGGGTAACTTGTGATCATCCAACGTTTCTACGTAAAAAAGTTTATCGTCTTGTTCATTACCTTCACATAATTCGTACGCTTTATTATTGTTCCTAACTGGGCACATTTTCCTAAAGTGTCCCTTTCTGTTGCACGATATACACTTAGCAAACATTGCCGGACACCGCGGACCGCCATCACAACGCCAGTAACCACACGCTGCACAGCATCCGGATAACTCGGTGTTGCCCCGCGGGGCCACCGCCCGTGGAGCGCCCGCCGCGCCGGCGCCGGCCCCGCGGCTCGGCCAGCGCGCGCGTGCAGCACCACCTCGCGTTATGTATGACTTAATCCATCTGAACAAATCGCCGTGTATGCCGGCACTCCAAAGCTTTTCCATAAGGATACTATGACTGATTTTATCGAAAGCCTTGGAGAAGTCGGAGTACACGACGTCCACCTGACACTTGTTATTGAGTGCTCTATACAAAAAATCACTAAAAGTCACAAGGTTAGACTCCACAGAACGGCCTTTGAAAAACCCATGCTGGTTTGGGGATACATAATGTCGTATACAGAATGAGAGCTCACTGGTTACAATTTTTTCTAAGATCTTACCAAATATGCATATATAGCTTAGAAATGGGTCTATATTGAGAGATATCCTCCTTTCTATTGTTTTTTGGTACAGGAGTTATTAAAGCCTGCTTCCATCGTTCGGGAAAAATAAGATAAAAAAAGTGAACGGCGAAATAAATATGTAACTGGGATAGTGAGCTCTCTAGCGCATTTACTCAATAAGATTGGATGTATTCCATCAGGTCCTGCGCCCTTGTTTATATTAACAGATTTAAGGTGCGTGAAAACAATATCAGAATTATTTTTTATAGAATTTATGCTTAAAGGAGAGTTTTTATTTACATTAAGGGGAGGGGGAGGGTTGTTCCTATTTGTGTCGGGGGCACAAATACAGAGTTAAAGTATTTATTGAACATGTTACAGATTTCGCTACTATCGGTAAAAGTGTCATTCTCATACTTAAATGTTTGAGAATATCCTTGGGAGTTTCGTTTAGACTTTACGTATGTCCAAAAATATTTAGGATTTGACTTGATTTTAGTTTCCGTCGCAAGGATATAGGAATTGTAACAGACCTTCTCTAAATCTTTCGTCTGGCGCCTGATAGACGAGAATTCATTGTAATAAGAGGACTCCCCATACTGTTTCCATTTTTTGTGAAGCTTACGTTTCTCTATCATAAGTTTTATTAACTGTTTCGAAAACCAAGGAGGGTAACGACCGGCAAAGGATAGCTTTTTGGTAGGAACGTGAAGATCTATAAGATTATTTAAAACATTATAAAATAATTCAACCTGAGCTTCCAGCCCGTCACATTTTTTAAATTCTTTACACCAATCGAAGTCCGAAAGTCCCATTCTGATGGCCTCAAAGTCAGAGTGATGAAAGATCCTTTTGTACGTAGCGGCATTAGCACAAACGATGATGAGTACATTACGCGAAGATCTATGTTAAGAGAGGGGTGATGGGTATCCTCTGGCGTAAGCGGATGTGGGCATCGAGAAATTTCACATAAAGCATTGCTAAAAGCCAGATCAAGAATCCTGTCATTATACCCAATTTTAAAAACAACGTAGCTGTACTTTGGCCAGTATAATATTGCCAACCGAACCCCAGCAAGACTACTTTAATTGAGCTTCATAATCTGTAAGTAGACGTCGAAACATATCAGCGGCGAAGTCTCGCGGAAGCCCAGCTGCACCCGTAGCTGGGCCGGACCGTACCACAACGACTGCACCACTGTGTGAATGATCGCGTCCACGTTCAGGTCTTTGAACCCGTAGGAGCCCTGGACAGAAAAAAACAAAGATTTAGATTAATGCAGGTCTTCAAACTTCGTAGCCTCGTTGAGCGCTGTTACCTAATCAACGTGTGGTACAAATTTTGGTAGAATATTTGAACATTTTCATTTTAGGCGAAGTTAGGCCCGACAGGCAAGATTAGGGCGTTTTACGGTAATGACTTTACGTTACTGCTGGCGACAGCAGCAGCCGGTCATTTTCTATGGTTTCTGAACGCATTACAGAGGACTAATGATATGTGTATAGATAAAGTACTAAACAGTATTACAATAGACCTCTTGTCACGTAATACTTCCGCGTATCTTTTCTTTATCCAGATTTCACGTGCATTATGGTTTGAATTAGGTATTCATTATCACGCAAAGCTTGGGAAAGCCCAAGAGGACTAATACATTAAGGTGTGTCAAGTTATTAGTCTCAATCCAAGAAAAGAAACTCAATAGTATAAAGAATTACGAATTAATAAAAGGGACAAAAATTATGTGCTAGGATCACAGGAAAAAGGTAGAGTCAACCCACAATAACTCTGCAACGAACTGACAACAGTAGAAATCTAAAGTTTGTTTATGGCAACACTGATTTATAGTCAAACAACACGTTTTGAACTTTTGATTAGATTAAACATAAACAGGTCATCGTTCATCCACCATCCACCGTTAAAATACCTCTGATATTTCGTTTTCTAGATTTTTTACCGTAGGTACAACGGCAAACTCTACTAAACACTGGCAAAATTATCCTCAAATGGACAGAGGCATATTTAAAAAAATACTGCAACGTTTGATTACTAGGTAATCGTTAGTATTTATAATTAAAGAAATGTCTGAGTGACATGAAAAAAGTATTATCACAGCGTGATTTTTCTGGGTCGCCAATTAATATTATGCAGAGTTATCGTGGGACGATTATAGGTAATTATAATTACTGCTTTCACTAGACAGTTTTGCACGGTGAACGGTACCGCGGCCGCTTTCAGCAAAACTGCGACGATCGCATTGTGGCAGTTCTGGTTCCTCACATCAAACACCTTCTGCTTTTTCTCTTCCAGAAGGTACATGAGGATACGGAACTGGAAAATAAAGCGTTTTTAGTAACATGATAAGTTGGTTTAGATATTATATCTAATCTACATATTCATCTACCATTACAGATGAAGATGAGTGTAACATCAATGCGATGGTGGCACTTTTTGGTTTGATACTTTAAATACCTAGTCTATTTAGCCTCTTTTTAGTGCCTCAAACTAAATTTCATCCTCTTTATCTCCTTCGTCTAGGAGTACCTACACATGTGCAGTTTATTACTTTTTTAACTTCCGCCTAAAACAGAGAGAGAAAGAGGGTATCTGCGTATCTGTCCGTGGCAACGTAGAACATAAAACTAATTTAATTGTGATGATTCTTAGTGAAATGAAACTTAGTTTCATTAAAATCGGTTCAGCCGTTCTTGAGATATGGGACTTTTACAGTTAGGCAAAACTTTTCTAAGTAGTAGGTTTGTAAACCTTGACATCCTTGACATTTCGGGTGGTGGCGAAGAAGCCACTGATCAGGCTACGGCCTTTGCTGGAGTACGTCGTCATATTCCACTGCAACCAGGCGGGCGGCGACCCGCAGCGCGACACGTTGTTGATCACGGTGTTGTATGGACCCTTAGAGAAACATGGGAATTAAAGATCAAGGTATCGATTTTACAGGTCATACTTACTTCATACCTGTCAAAATATCAAAAGTAAATGGATCAATGTATTTATAGTTATTAATTGATTACTTATCATTAACAATAACAAGTCAAAAATTTCATTTCGTGCTGTAATTTTGTGGCAATACACAGATTTGCACCAATTTCGAGTGGTATTATTTTCACATGTGTGTTTTGTAAAATTGATACTTACCCGTGTGGCGTTGTAAGTGTATGTTTTTTCCGCCGGGGTGATGCGCCCCCTTCCCTAACCTCGTCAACGATGTAAGACATAACAGTAAAAGTTGTCTTGCATTAAGTGTTAATAAAGCAAAGTTTGAACCCAACCATGAAAATGTCATTTTAAAAACAAGCTTTTTTTGCCGACTGTACTTTTTGTTGTCTGTACAAATACAAATATCTTACGTACAAATGTAGGTACGTGTATTGTCATTTAACTTACATTTCCAAACCATCAATGTTTCATACCAAATTGCATGTCGATGCCATTGAAGAGTTCCCTCCTGTGGAGACGATCTTGGCTGCACCACCAGAATCTCACTACCAGATTAGGTATGCATTGTCACCGAACTTGCATAAGTATGCAAAATTTCTGCTAAATCGAAAATCTAAAAGTCGGTCAACTTGCAAGATTTGACCTGACCACAGAATACATAATACCTATTAGTACATTGTCCCGAACATACATACATAATTATAAACATTGCAAGTTAAATTAAAACTTGTATGGAATTAATTAGGTATGGTTATGGTTACTGGTTAGCTGTCGGGACGAAATCGCAACTATTATTATATAAGGGGCCGAGGCAAGGCATTAATAGATTGTGAGACAACATAACATACCTAATGTAGTCAAAAGTCGAAATCGAATCTCACTCACTTACCTCTTCAGATCTATAAAAAGACTGCGCCATAAGATCACTAACCCTCAATAGTACTAAGAATGTTCCTAACACACAAGTACTGTGCATTTTGTCAGTTTTTGGTATAATCTGGAATCTGAATACAGGCGAGGTATAAACAAACTAAACAAATTACAAATTCAACACTGCAGACCTGTCTAACTAAATAATACAGGAAGCTGGATCCGTCATACACATTAAGGACAGTGTATTTATATGAGTAGGTAAGTACCTACCTAAATTACAACTAGGTAGGTAAGTAAGTACTTACCTACAGTTGTAATTTATTGTCGATCAAGCCATATCCGTGCACGTATACATATTATGGATTATGATTATGACATTACCATTAAGTATAAAAATACTTATAGTCAGTTTCGTTTAAATAAATTAAACCCATTGTATTCTCCTCAATTCTGATTGTATTTGGTTACCCTCGCTTGCTTTGTTTAAAGTTCGTTAATTACCTTGATTTTTAACATTTTCGTGAATAAATCTGAAACAAAAGAAGATCGATGGCGAGGCGAAGGCCTAATATCAGGCATACATACAGTGCTCTTCGGCCCTGTCACTACTCCACCTAAAAGTATGGGGGGCAAATGAACCAGCTTTGGTTGGGTCCGGTGAGGACATTTCGGCTTTTTCGGTTGATGATTCGAGCGATACAAGTCTGATGAATCATATCATTGTAATTAGTGGATACATAACTAATGCTACCTACCTATCTACTAAGCACGCACGTCACGTCCTTCCTAAATTAGAATGGTCTTATAAAAATTACCATTTCTCTGCATTCCATTACATTACAGTATACCTCGAACAAGGTTAAACTTCAAGTTCACAGTATTGTAGAGAGTTAGTTAGGTAGATGATGATGATGATGATGATGATGCTGATGATGATGATGATGATGATGATGTGTTAGGTACGTATATTTTCTAATACAATATTTTAATTTGCTCACTCCTGCCAAGCAATTCTATGGAGTGTGTGGAGTTCCCAATCCGCACTGGGTCCGCGTTTGAACTATAGCCCAAGCCCTCTCATTCTGAGAGGAGGCCTGTGCCCAGCAGTGGAACGTAAAATAGGCTGGTGATGATGATGATGATGATGATGATGATGACCCTGAGTTTGAACTTGACCCGGAGTTCGACAAACTTGAGGGACAGACATTATGTTCCCGATCGAGTCCAGGCAGGATGACTACCTGTACTTACCTAATCTACACAATGATATTGTGTAGTAACCAGTAGTTTTAGTTGTTAGGTTTTAACTAGGCCCTCAATATAAAACTTGTTCTTATTGTTAATATAAAATAAACGGTGTCAAACGCTTATTATAAGTAGGGTCAACTGGGTGTAATTTTCACTCAAATTTTCACCCTATTTGCCTTGATATTATTTAATAAAGAGTGAAGATGACAAGCATGTGAGAGGGGTCCCCTCCGTACGGCAGTTTCTAAGTATCAAACCTCAAAACAAAATCCCAACATCTGAACAATATTTTACTAAAAAAATACACTGTTTACATTTCACAAAACACAGAGTAAACAAGCAAGTTCCGTCAACTCTTGCGATTGTTGAGGAACACCCTCACGGAACTGAAGAAGCCTCTTTTCTGCATCCTGGTAACCGGCAGGATGGTGTGGTTGCTGTAGAATGACGCTGACGTGTCGTAGATCGACGAGCTCATGTCTACTGCCTGCAATAAGTATAAGACCTTTTACAATACCAAGGATCAAAAAATCCAAGAGGACTGACGATGTCCGTTCCTTTGAAACAATAAGCCTACTGTAGTTAGTTTTACTACGGAGGGGTCTCTGTACCATTCATTTGGTCCAGAGACATACCTCTAGCTAACACAATAGCACCATCTAAATTTGTTTTCTCTTTCAGTTCTTAGATGGCGCTATTGTGTTAGCCAGAGGTCTAAGTGTCATACAAAATTAATGGTACAGAGACCTCTATATAGTGAAACTAGCTACAGCAGGCTCATTATTTTACAGGAACGCGACATTGTATCATAAGAACAAATAACAACATAGTAAAACGGAAACTCCCGCTCCGGACGGGCTCAAGGTGACGATATTAGAGTATTCGTTAAACATACTACTCAGTCAGGCTGTCACGGCCGGCGTCGCCGCACGCGCGTTTGGTTGTTTATAATTTGGCTGTAATAGTTTTACGTGAGCCTGTATGAATTTTATTTTATATTTGTAGGTAAGTAATACTTACTTAAATCACCTTAAAATTCTTCATTTGGTATGGCACTTATAATAACTTCTTATTTAGAAGCGTCTATAATTATGTAGGTACGTAATGATTTATAAATCTCATATTTTGTAAGACTGGAGTAAAATAATGATTTCAAAGTAAAGAAAAACTTGTATCTTAGTGATATTGTCTTTAGACGTAAGTACGTAATATTTAACAGCAAGCAACCCTAGCAACACGCCTGGATGACAGAAGGGTGTAACGATGCGAAGGGGGAAGTAGGTATATAAATGGCGGCGTTTTGGACTCGGTCAAAAGAGATTCCGTTCAACTATGTTATTATTTATTCTTATGATTGTATAGCCATTGGCAGTCCTCTTGGTTTTATCGTCCTTGACAATACGTAGCTATTTTTTGCGTGCAGAATGCCGCGCGACTGAATCGTTATGCTCAAATTAAATGATATCAGGCCCCTGTAAGCTATTTCACCAACGTTACAAATGTTAATTTACAGTGACAATTCGCCCTGAAGGACCGAGATGGAATGACAAATATTTGGTCAATACGGCATAGTGAAGTACCAGCATTAAACAACCACGCCCAGATGTGATAAAGCGCGTAAAAATACAGTGGGTACCTACAGTATTTAACGTCGTTACTCGTTATTGACATTGTCCAAGCCCCTGCTATAAGTGGGCACTTAATTATAATTCCCCGTGTAACGGCGCGGTTTGAACATCACAGCATATCACAGCCACAGCATTCGGGACAGCGAAATGTAATGGGATTGGACGTACAATTCATACGTATGAAGCCGCTTTCATAAATACCGTGCACCTATCCACAGCAATAGGCTATTCTACTCTTTTTTGAAAAGTGGCTAAATTTGTTAATTATTGTTCTTTTAGACCGTAAAAAAAAATATTTAATTTTTGTAGGACTTAAAACAATATAAAAACTTTATTTTAAAATGAACTTCTCATGAACAGACGAAAACGCTGCCAGACATGATTTTCTATAGATTATCTGTGTCGTGACGTCACATAGTTTGTAAACAAAGTGAGAATAAAACAAAATCACATTCGAAAGTAACGTTTAGTCACTTGTTTCCGTTGTTTACAAATTCTATGACGTCACGATCATGGCCCAGAGTGTTTTTGACGTTTCAAATTACAGATTAAAAATCCGCCTTCAAAAAAAACCTCAGAAAAAAAAGCCATGAGTTTTATGGCCTAGCAGAAATATGAAGTCGGTGCGGTGCTAGCTGAATATTCTTTGAATGAAGCACCGACGTCATATATCTGCTGCTTTGTGCTAGGCCATAAAACTTTAGGCTTTGGTTTATGTTGTCCGAAATAAACGCTTTTTATTTTATTTTATTTATTTATCATTATTTTAGAGGATTATTTTACGTTTTTTTTTCTAAGGTTTTTTTTGAAGGCGGTTATACTTTTTGTTAAAAGATTTTTTATTTCACAATTTTTAGTTGACACCAGTTGAGTCTAACTATGACATTGGGGCTTTCAAGAAAAGAGTGTGTTGTTCCCTTAAAGGCTTTCAGCGGACTAGTGACTCTCTTGGGGTTGCTGGTTCTCATGGGTGGCGGTGATCGCTTAACATCAGGTGACCCGTTTGCTCGTTTGCCTCCCTCTATCAATAAAAAAGTTACGTTAATATTTAAAATATTATCCTCCAACTCCTAACCGTTAAGGAGTTGTACCTTCCATCATCACCTCATCAACACGAAATGATGACTACCAGACGCAAGTACTTGAATAGCTTTCGAAAATATATGAAACACATGATACGTCCCTATAAAATTTGAAGGTTGCCCTCGATTTTCCTGGGATCCCATCATCAGATCCTGACTTAGTGACAATGGGACCACATCAGGAGTATACCCTTTCGAATAATGATTTAACATTTTCAGAATTATCCTCCAACTCCTAACCGTTAAGGAATTGTACCTTCCATCATCAGCTTATCAACATGGGATGATGACTACCAGACGCAAATACTTAAATAGCTTAAGAAAATATATGAAACACATGATCCGTCCCTATAAAATTTGAGGGTTGCCCTTGATTTCCCTGGGATCCCATCATCAGACCCTGACTTGGTGACAATTGGACCAACTAGAAAGTATACCCTTTCAAACAAAAAAAATAATTTTTAAAATTGGTCCAGCCGTCTTTGAGTAATCGGGGAACATACATAAAAAATATATATATTCCGACGAATTGAGAACCTCCTCCTTTTTTTGAAGTCGGTTAAAAATACATTTTTAAATTTAATTTCCACGACATGTTTTTACTGTAATGTTTTAAAATTGACATAATTTAGGTTCGCTAGACCTAATACTATATGAAATAGGTACATATATTTTTTACAATTTGTGATATGAGTCCACTAGCCTATTATCCCGTTTCACAATCAACAGAAACACTTGAAATCTATAAATATTCAGTCGCGGAAAAACCGTCACGATTTTCCAAACAAACGACGGAGGTAGGGTCGCATGAGGTGAGAAACTATGAATGATCGAATTGCAAACACGAAAGTATCTATACTAAACCAACTTATAATTTTTGAGAGCTTCAACTTACCCCAAGCGAAGAGTTGATGTGATAAGAATCTATAGAACTGTTCACAATGGAATTTTTGTGCACAGGACCAGCAGGGAACTTCGTGTCCGACACTCTGGACGCTCTCATGACCAGGCAGGATATCAGCCTTTTCAGGAACGGTTTCTTGGGCTTGAGTTCATAATTCACAGGCTCATTGAAACATTTGAAGCGCGTTTCGGAATGTTCGCTGCCTCCTTCGGGGTATAACGAGTAGGCCGAAGTACCAAGGTTTGGAGTGAGCGGCCTTCGACGCCCTGAAATAGACGAAGAAGATACAGGAAAAAATTGATACTTACCACATTTCGATTTAGGTCCTACGGCATTTGTTAGTGCGAGACCATTATTTTCAAAAAATATGGAAGGGCTGCCGTTCGAATAAGGAAAAAGTCGTGTCATAATCATAATAACCCTTGTAGAACTTTGGACTAGAGTCATCATTTCATAGCTCAGAAATAAGCCCGGATAACGAAATAACGCTTCTATATGTTAGGTATTCTCTTCCAGGGCCGTGTTTTATAAACCTACAAGTTTCAATTTTACAGGCGTTTATTGGCAACACTTGTCCTGTTTTTTACAATTTGGGTTTTATAAAAGTACTGTGCTACAATTTTACAAGCTACAAGTACAGGCGCCTGTAGCCATATCATAGACAAAAAGTGGACATTTTATAGTTTTAAAATTCATAATCGAACAAGCGTTTTTGAAAAAAAATGTAAAATACAACTGTAGATTTGTAAAATTGTAGCGAAAAATTACGTACGTCTTGCGACCTGTAACAATGGCTACAGGTGTACACATTTTCGGATTAGGTGTCTTGATCAGTACCAATCAATCGTTCTATCTACCTATCTATCTCTTCTTCAAGTTATTAAATTCAAAGTCATCAAGGAATGAATAATTTATTGATAAACTCGTCTGAGTCGGACTCGGAAGAAGAGAGTCCACGGCAGCATAGAACTAGGGAGTTTTGGCCACGAATAAATACAGATTTTGACACCTTTTCAATATTATAATGAAAGGTCCAGGAATAAACTATACGCAAATAGACTAGACTAGATTCTGCAAGAAATTGGGAGCTTATTAGAATCGTCGAGTAGGTACCTAATCAAAATAATTCATTGAGCGCGAAGCTTCAATTCTCTGCCTGTGTCTGTCTGTATGCAATGGAGTATCATGCAATCGTTGACATGCAGTGGGCAGGGCAGTCGTGGTCACTTACCATCAGATGACCCACTTGCTCGTTTGCCTTCCTTGTCGTAATAAAAAAAAAAAACATTTTTTGGCCGTTTTTTGCCATTGTTTAGAATATATATATTTTACAAGCCGACCCGCGAACTTCGTACCGCCATAGGTCATTCTATAGAAAATGTACCTATGAGAAAATGAACTTCCTATTTTTTTTCTCGAGAAATTTTCCCCTCTACTGATACCTATCCTACTATTCGAAGCAAAGATAAATCCAACAAATGAAAGATCATAAAAATCGGTCCAGCCGTTCTTGACTTAGAAATAGTGCAATTAACACGATTTTGTTTTATGTACTTAGACAGATTTTCATTTATCAACTTTGCATGGGTATTTTTAATATGTAATACTTAGATAAAAAACCTCTACGTATTTGTAATTTTTGGCAGCCACTTTTTTTTTAAATTAGTGATGTCCATTACACTTGTAGAATTTACTTGTAGTCGAGATTTACAATACCGTATTACAAGTGTAGCTTTCCGTGTGTCTTTATAAAACACCAGGTAGCTTCTGATTTAACTCACATTCACGTGATATTATTGCACTTGTGTTTAAATTATTTTGATGCAAAAAGCATTAGGACGGCACTCACCTTTGAAAATTGTGTGAATCGAGGTTGAATTTTCACGTTCTGCTTTTGGACTGTTTTTATTGACAGACTGTTTTTGATGCACATTACGCGGAACTGGTGGAGGTGTATGCGTTTCCGAGGATGAAAACATCACGCGTTTCGTGTACTCCAGTCGTGCGTAGTGTATCTGAACAGACGATGCGGCTTTTCTTGGGTATTCACGGGGACTTCCTTTTTTGGAACACTTCCGATGACAAGCATTGAATAAGACCGTTGTTTCAAATTTTTCCACACCGCGACCATCTTTGTTCGTAGTAAAGGGATTTAAAAAGGGACTATCTTTACGATCTGACGCTTTATTGAATGCCCGTAAACTTTCTTTACTTTTAACAGCTTCCTGTTCCTCCTGATTGTGTCTGCTTTCAGAACTCCTCACTTCACCAGGCTTCACGAATTCTTCAATACTGGGCATAACAGGAGCACGTTTTCTAGACTCTTGACTTTTGTAAGAAAGATTTACATTTAATAAATTGGGGATATCAGGTTCAAATTCAGTTTTAGTTTGGGTCATTTTGTTGTAGTGAAACACGAATTCTTCTTTGGGTTTTGCCTTGACTTTTCCTACTGAAACTAAGCTGCATTTTTGCCGCCTTTCCAAACAGTTCCTTTTCAGCAAGATATGGTAGATCGTTTTTCTGACTTTAGCATATTGTTGCGGTGTCAAAACTATTGATTTCTGTTTATTTCGCTGATCCAGGCGAAGAAGCAACTTGATGCTTCGATCTTGGATCAATTGCTGGTACGGAGAAGTCTTATTTTCTAGTTTCACGATACGATCTCTGTCAGTATTTTCGCAAGCAACACTGTATTTTGAAATTGGCGATGAGAAATTAGCTTGAATTTGGCTGAAATCGAAGTATCATAATTAGAACTATATATCTAGCGTGTGCGCAATATTCAAATATCTATATAAATAAATAAAAACCTAGGGCGACGGAATAAGCAACGAAGGAAATCTTGACTGGCGTTCTTTTCTGAAGCATCCCTGCTGGCCTAAACGAAAAATAAACAAAAAAAAAACGTAAGAGACATGATATGATACAGGCAAGAGTTTTACAAAGGACATTTGTTAATTTTACAAATATTAAGCAAAAATTAAACAATGTAAAGTTTGAACTTTAATTGAGAGAGATTGAGGCTAAAGATGCTACAATTTGTAGCATTTTTCGCGCTTCATTTTCGGCGTGCTGATGACATATCTACCTCTTTCTTTATGTAATATCATTGATTATAACGTATGGTCGCACAATTTTATCTCCTCAAAAGAGTAGGTTAAATTAAGCAATGCAATGAGGAAAAGTATTAATATAAGTAATAAAATAAAGTTTGTTTTAACTCGCCTCGGAGGATTTTTGCATCGGCGGTTTGAATCTGCCCTTATCTATGCCGAGCAGCTCCCTTATCTCCTTGTCTCTTTCTATTGGGTCGGAAATCGAACAGTCGTCGCCTCGAAAGTGTTTCAGCTGGACTAAATCATTGGAAATTTAAAGTTTGTCACTAGTTCTAAGAATAACATTATTACATAATATCCTATGAAACGGTGTCACTTTCACATTGTAAATCCCTGCGGTGGTTCGGTAAGCATGACAATGAGTTTTAGCATGACAGCATCAGGATTCCGTTAAGACTCGACAATAGCATCATGTCCTATAGACTCTCCATTGCGCTGGGGCCACCTTACTCGGCGCTTTTCGGATTTCTCGATTCAGTTCCGCAGTTGATTGGGGGATATAGACAGATTTTGTCTTTGGTCAATATAGAGATGAACTAGCAAAATAATCTTAAAATTAATCTTTGATTTGAGTTTAGTAATAGCATAAAGTAATATGATGTTGGTGTATTAAATAATTCAATACAAAAAAATAAAAACAATGTTACCGAAGTAGTTGGGATCAACGTCGTTGGGAACATCTGTATTAGTCGTTACATGTGTTTGAGTCACTCTACCGACAATACTGTTTCTTTCTTCGCGCCTGTAACGTCCATCATCTTCACAACACTTTAAATTTAAACAAAGTGGTATTTAGCAGTAACTGGGGATATAGAAGGTACCTGTGAGATATTTCAATGCTGTCCCTGACGTTCAATTTTGAAGTCATATTTGGTGGATCATTCTGCAACTAAATTATAAGCATTAATAACAGTGAATTAATAATTATAACTTAATGGATTTTTCACGTAACTAAAGCAAGTTCTGAGAAAATGCACCGTCTGAAAGCAGGATGGCGAACTACTCTCTCACTCACTGTCTTGGTAGATGTAAATCTATAAGAACTGCACGATCTCTCCAAACGAAAAAGTATATATATATATTTGGAGAAATGAAGAAAAAAATAGTTAACTACCTACCCCATCGAACATAAGGGTTTGTGAAAACGATCTCTTTCTTGGTTCATTTTCGGGCTGTATGAATAAAAAATTCTCTAAAGACGTTGAAGTCTCGTTATCCCCTGGATACCTTGCGACGTTATTTTTTACAGTCTTCCTAACGGTCACACCTGTATCCATTTCCCCCTGGCTGAACATTACATTGTAGTATTCTTTATCGCCGTCTATATTGACGGTGACTGTAGAAACATTGTGTTTGGTGTTTAATGCTGGGTTTCCTTTTGCGTTTTTTTCCATCTGCTCGGTGTATTTTCTTGTGAAATCATCCACTAAAGCTTTTTTAGCTAGCATTTGTTCAGTGTTGGTTCCTATTGTTGCGTGCTGCTTGGGTTTCGGGCTGCTCGATCGCCTAAACGGGGACGAGGCTCTAGGAGACGCCGCTCGAGAGTTCGGTTTCTGTTCCGATTTCTTGTTGCCCACAGAATTTGATTGGAAAACATTTTTACTTTGAAACTTGTTAATAATAGTCTTAGTCTTTTTATTAACACCAGACGATGTGGTCTCGCGGACTACTTTCTTAGAATTTGAAGCGAAAACGCGAGCCTTCACATCGTTAGCTCCTTTTTCCTTATTGGTTACTTTTACAGGAGAAGGGGAACGGCTGCGAACAGCCGTTTTCTTGAGTTTTGGCTCTCCTTGCTTATTTTCAGCATTGTATACTTGTTTCACTTTATGACTGTAGACTTGTGGTGAAAATTGTTTTATCAATTCCTGACTCACGCCGACTCTATTTATATTATTAAGCGGTTTAGTTGTAACTTTTTCAACTGACTCATGTTTTGGATAAACCGATATAATAACGAGCGGGCTCTGGCATTCTTTGAGAGGGACATCTTCGTCCTGATCTGACACACAAGTCCCGTTTTCGACTGTATTAACACAGTAACATTGTACTACTTTGTCATAGTTTACTTTTTTTGAGCTTTCATGTTTTCTGAAAACTACATCAAAATCGACTTGTGTTGCTTGAGATGATTTTCTGAAAACAAACAAAAGTAACTTGCTTTTCGCTTACAGCAATTATTATTATTATGAGTATTTATTATGTTGAGACCATACCCTAATAAAGTAGGAGTTGCAGGAGTTGCAGAATATGGTACATTACAGACATTAGCTTGACTGACTGAGTCACGTTGAATTCTCGCGGGTCTGAAAGAAGTTGACATGCAACGAGCGTCTCATTTTGTTATGAATTATATAACTAAAACGCAAAGTCCTCTCTCCTTATGTAGGTATCATTAAGTTGTAGTGTAGTAGTAGTGTCTATGTGTGTAACTAGTATATAAGGAGTGTTTATTATTAATAAAGAGAGTTAACCTACGGCATTCGGACCTATCATTTGCCTCCTCTACACCCAACACCACATGGCGATCCTGCCAGTGCGGCTTTCGCGCCGTGCTGGCGGCGCGCCGCGCCGATCAGTTTATAAATATTAAATTTATGAAGAAAGTGAAAAGTAAATTTTATGACACAATTGGACTAAAAGTGAAGGACAGATTTTTCTGAATTACAGTGAATATACAAAAAAAAGTGAATTGACTAAACAAGTGAGTGAAATAAAAACTTTTAAAGTGAAAAAAGCATTTAAATAAATATTGTAATAAATAAACATTTTAAAATATAAGTTCCTGTTGCGCGTATGATTAAAAACAAAATATTGACATAAAGAAACACCTGAGAAAACTAGGAGAAGAAACGGAATAAAAAGAAAATTCCACAGAATTAACAAAATATTTGCTGAAAAAGATTTGAAAAAGACGAAAATTAAAACACAAGAAGAAGATGAAAAGATAGAAAGAAAATATATAGTACAATTTAAACAAGATAAAGAGAAGACAGAAAATCAAAATAAGTAAGAAGAATAATTAATTAATAGTAGAAGAAAGAAGAAATCAAGAAGTTTAAATATAAGAAGATAGAAGAGTAATTGTTTTCTGATGTAAAATGAAAATTATGAGCAGTAATAAAACCCACATGTGAAAAAAAATATATTGAACAACGCCATTAAACCAATGAAGAAATTGAAGAGAAGAAAAAATTGTGACAGAAAAATGAAAGTAAGGACGAAGAAAATGGAAAATAAATAAAGTCAAGAATGAACAGTAAGGTATAAAAAGGAATACAAAAGAAGAGTAAAGAATTTTGGTCGCTGCTGGGAGTAGGAAGCTGCTGGGAGTAGTAAGCTGCTGGGAGTTTGTTGTCAATAAGAAGTGGCTGCTGCCGCCGGGAGTCGTTGGAGTCGAGGAAGTGAAGAGTATTGGTAGAAGGAAACCTTGGTATGCAGCCGGGAGTTAGTCCGTGTCGTTAAGGATGGAGATTTGGTATTTTTGAAGATGGAACTATAGGAACAGAAGCCAAGTGACAACGAGAAGTTTTTGAATCCGAATTATGGACTTGAAACAAATGGTATGTTAGTAGTGTGTTTTATTACCTATCGAAATGCATGCATCTATGTTCATTAAATTTATTCATTGATTAAAATCGATTACAACAGTAACATTAAATATTAAGATAAATAGTAAGATTACTTTTTCAAATGTTAAAGAAATAAGCATTAAGAATTACTAAGTATCATAAAAAGTTAAAACTATTTTCGTCAACATCTTACATTTCCACCTAGGTACATAAATTGTACTCAGTATAATTTAAATGCATTTAGTTAAGCATAGTAACAGTTTATAGTGCATGATCTAATACAGATGACTCAAAAAGAAACGGTATCCCGCGTCTGTTATTACGGCTCAGGTTACGCGTGAATTCTCAGTATGCAATAGGTAGGTGCCATCATTCTCATGAATAGTGCAAAGTGCAACGTAAGGTTTCGTTGTATCTTCATAAACATGTTTGGTAGATAGTTTTTAATGTTTAAAATAGATTGAAAACATGGCATGATTTTATAGGTATAATTTTAGGATAAACTGGGAAAGTTTTTTTTTTAATGACTTGATGTACGAAATAGGTAGAGTACATGTTTATTTTAAGCGTTTCGGTTAGAAATGATCGATTGAATATAAATAAACAGAAAGCCAAGAATAGAATTTCAGCTAGAAAGTATGACTTTTAGAGGGAGAAACATATTTTTAGAAGTGCATTATTGGTTATACTTACGTAGAATAATCGTCCTTTTTATTCAGCTGAAGACGGATAATAAGGATGATTCAAAAATAATTTGCTATCACAGCTAGCCTGATCATCTGGCTGTTATTTCAAATTATTAGTGGATGGCAATTAAAAAGCTTCGATTAGAATGGTTCGATTACAGTTTCAGAATAATTAATATTTTTTGAATTTTATGGGTTCAATTTATTTTAACATTTGAATTTGTTTGTGATGGAATTTTGAATAGAGTAGAGTCAGGTATAGAGTAAGGATGGTAAAAGTATTTTAAAATATGCTTTGGTGTTGTTTTGATAGGAAATTATTGGAGCTGAAGTTTTCAAATTGTATAAGAAATGTGCTAGAGATTTTGATTTATTTTTTTAGATGATTTTAAGTAAGCAAGTATAATTAGGATGACTTTTGTTATCAACAGTAGCCCGAGTTGCGCTGTTGAGCGAAAGAGTTAGTTAAGTTATGTAGCAAGGTACACCAGGATACAAGGCAGGTAGGGAATCCTTGCCCTCTGATCATGATTCGATCGAGCATCAAACGTGAAGAGACTTGGACACAAGGTATGTCAATGAAGTAAGGAGGTGTTAAAAGAACTGCCTGAATGAATATGTTAAAAAAAAATCCTTGTATCCTGAATAATAAAATATATGAAGAAGTCAAGGTTGGCCAACCAAAAATGTTAAATAATGTGTACCTTGCAAAAAGCGATGCCGAAGTAGCACACATAAAAATAAAAGTTGAAGTTAAAATCGATTTCATTTAAAGTTGAAAGACGTCATAAATAAATTAGGTAGATACTTGCAAGTTAGATCTAAGAAAAATCAGCGCTAGAAAAAAAAGAGTACGTACAATATACTAGGTACCTAGGACATAGCATAAGCGTTATTACTCGCATAAACTGTATGAGCTATTGTGTTATGAAGTAATAATTCATTTTTGTTTAGATAGGTATATTTTAAGTTTGGTGGTTTTGACAGTGATTAGAACTGTATATCCTTAGAAGAGCCATTTTAAAGGGTTTTTTTTAAAGGTTTCGTATACGTACGAAAAAAAAGAGGAAACAATGTCATTATCTTGTTTAAAAAATTGCAGATAGATATTTTTTTATATAGGTATATTAATAAATTTAAAAAAAAATTGGAGGGTAAAGGTTTTGACATGCTCCGTTTTGGAACATTTAAAAATGTATAAATTTCATTATGTTTTGGATTTGGAATTCAATTAAATCAAAAAAAATCAAAAAAAAGTGATGCAAAAAAAAAAAACTATTTTATATAATGTTTTTTTTCTCTGTGAATGGGAGGCGTAGTGTAGTAGTAGTGTCTATGTGTGTAACTAGTATATAAGGAGTGTTTATTATTAATAAAGAGAGTTAACCTACGGCATTCGGACCTATCATTTGCCTCCTCTACACCCAACACCACAAAGTACATTTACCATTGTAGATATATATGACATGTCCATTCTGATATTTACCTGAAGCACCTCATCACCGAAGGCCTGCAATAGAATAAATTTATGAATTAGTAAATAATAAAAGCAATTTATTGAATAAATATCATAATTTATCAATGCCATGCCACAATAATTATCTTACCATTTCTCCTCTTTTCCCAGCGACACCGGCAACAAAGTACAGTCTGCTGATTGGAATTGGGTTGGAACTACAACAATTATCATAGTAAGTAAACAATACAAGATTTTGAACTGATCTGTAAAAATATTTTACCAGCAATACTTACTGGGCTTGTCGTCCAGAGTAGCGTCACATTTGAGCACGTAACTGTCCTCTCCAGTGAGCCCGAGACGACCCGTAATTCTAATACGGCCCTTGTGAGGCGAGAGTTGTGCGGTGTCGTTGTGTGTGCTGATGTTGCGAGGGCGGCATTCCTCGCACAGTTGTTTTGGTGGCCGTGCTATTACGCCTTGCTCGCTAGTTTGTTTTGAACCAGACTCTTCCGACTGCGTATTGCTATCAACGTTACGTTGTTTTGCATTTTGTCTGCCGATACCTTGTCTTGCTACTTCTGTTGAACGTCTTCTCTTCGAGGTTTGCTGTTTTGGAAGGATATTTGATTTTTTCTGTCTTGTGTTGGACGGATTATTAATATTATTAATAGCCGCACAACCACAATCGTGGTGATCGCACGCTGGTAGATCATCATCGTAGTTAGCCGTGACCTCCTTATCCTGCTTTTTTTGCATCATAGACTGTCTCTCGAAATATTTCTGCATATTTGTATTAACAAAATCCCTTAACTTTTCGCAGTCTCTGACGTATTCATTAGGTGTGTAGGTATAGTTGTCTGTTTTGTAGCGTTTTCCTAAGCATGTATGTGGGTTAGCACAACAGGCCTCATTGTTCAATGTGTTTATCTGGTAGACTTTTTCCCTTTTACGTCCAGCCACGACGACGTAAACGTTTTTAGTGTTGATAGAAGTGTCTGGGTTTGATATTTTATACGCGTTTTTCTTTCGTCTCCTCTGCGTGTTGGCTGTTTGGTTCTTTTTAGTTTTTGGAATGACTGTCACTTTAATTAAAGGTTTGTCGGCAGCTGTAGTAAACTTTTCATCAAAGTCACCATACACAGGGCTATTCGTTTGCAGAATATTAGTGAAACTCAGTACTGAATAATCATTGAAGACCTGCAACAAGTTTAGTCAACTTAGTTAACTTAGGTTAAAATACATGGGCGTAACGGGAGGGGGGAGGGCAGGGGGGGGGGGTCAGCCGCCCCCCATGGACCCCTAGATCTTACAATCAAACTTTAAAAAAAAGTAGGTATGTGAATTAATACTTTTCACCTCACCAGCTCGGAAAGGCTTTCTTTGTCATTTGATATCTTAGCGCAAAAGCAAATTCGAACGTGAAGATCTTCTACTATCGCGGGTTAAGACTTTGATTTGCCAACCCCCTACTCCGGGCTAAAACATAAGAATAAATAATACCATAGTAGAACGGAAGACGGGCTCAAGGTCACGAAATCGACATCCTTACAGTGGCATCTCAGTATATATATGATGTAATATTGTATACACATAAGAACATCAAAACTTTTAAGAAAGTGTCGGATGTGCATGGTTTCAACACTCGAAATAAGCATAAACTTGCCGTCCCTAAATTTCGTCTACGAAAAGTCAGCAAGTCGTTTTTGGGAAATTGCGTGAGGTTCTACAATAAAGTGCCTGTAGATGCATGGGAATTGCCTCACATAGCTACATAAAGACCGCTCTCCTGAAAAAAGCATACTACAAAGTGGATGAATACTTATGTGATGATACTACTTGGCCAAGGTCGAAAACAGATGATAATTAGGACACCAATGTGACTTGGCTGCGTCCCGAAGATATTCGTGTATGGCGTCTGGCTCTGTTGCCGTTGTCCGCTGCTTACTAATTATATATAATTGACAAATAATGTTTTATTTATTTGACATGATGACATGAAATGTATATTTCATCAATTTTGTTATTTGACATTTGGAGACCATATACATCTCCAGTTTATGTATATGTATTATTATACTTATTATTTGACCTTGGAGGCGTTTCACACCTCTGCTGATTTTAAATTTAGTTTAAATTGACCCTAAAGACTATACATCTCTAAGCCATTTATATTAAGTATCATATTATAGTATTAATTCTGGGACCCTATACATCCCCTTGTAATTCTAAAGATATTTAACCTGGAGACCCTATACATCTCCTGCTCAATTAAAACGTGCCAATAAATTAAAGTTTTCTGGTTTTGCTGTTCTAATAAAAAAAAAATTTACACTTTTTTCTAAAATACGGTATTTTTTTTTCTCCTTATTATTTTTTTAATGATAGAGTGAGCTTTCTTTGTGTAATTTATCTGTGGTTACGTATTGTAAGATCTGATGTAACTTGTTTTTAGAAAAAGTGACTTTGTGCCAAGTTTCTTGCGGCGCATTCTTCTTGGCAATCATGGTCTTTCCGAAAGCGCTGGTAGACTCAAAAAAATGACGTGTAAAATGCTCATTCAACTGCCTATTTGCTGAATAAAATTTTGAATTTGAATTTGAATTGAATTTGATATTAGAGTATTCGTTAAACATACTACTCAGTCAGGCTGTCACGGCCGGCGTCGCCGCACGCGCGTTTGGTTGTTTATAATTTGGCTGTAATAGTTTTACGTGAGCCTGTATGAATTTTATTTTATATTTGTAGGTAAGTAATACTTACTTAAATCACCTTAAAAGGCTTCATTTGGTGTGGCACTTATAATAACTTCTTATTTAGAAGTGTCTATAATTATGTAGGTACAGTCACCAGCAATAATATATGATGATGGACAGCGCTGCAAAAATATCTGATCACGTTAGAAAGCAAAAGTATATGACGACACTCGACGGCATAAAGATCAAATGGGTTGCGGCTGGCATAAATATCGTTCTTGGTTAAGGGCATAAATATCTGACATGTTATAAAATCAAAAATATGTCATCAATCAGCAAATATAAACTTAATTCGCATGTCTTACGAATCTAATTTGAATGCAGCGATCTGACGCTTCTTGAAAACAGTGCATACTTGTCACTACATATGTCTTTCTCACGTTTCTCAGCTTTTAAAATAACAACAATACTTTTGTGCTTGAAGTTTTTTATTAGCGGTTAAACTCCTTGGTAAAATATATGGAAAAAAATATGTCAACAGGGTATGTCATATTAGAAACGAAGAACTGAATTTGTTGGATTTAGAGAAAACAAAATATGAGACAGACATATGCAGTGACAAGTATGCACTGTTTTCAAGAAGCGTCAGATCGCTGCATTCAAATTAGATTTGTAATACTACTTAATTAAGATCATGTTTCCTGGTTGATCACATATTTTTGATTTCGTCAAGTATCAGATACTTTTAAGCGACTCGGTGTCCGATACTTATGCCGTTACCCAAGAACGATATTTATGCCGGCCGCTACGCATCACATCTTATTGACGTCGAGTGTCGTCATATGTTTTTGCCTGCTACCTTGATCAGATATTTTTGCAGCGCTGCCCATAATCATATATTATTGCTGGTGACTGTACGTAATGATTTATAAATCTCATATTTTGTAAAACTAGAGTAAAATAATGATTTCAAAGTAAAGAATAACTTGTATCTTAGTGATATTATCTTTAGACGTAAGTACGTAATATTTAACAGCAAGCAACCCTAGCAACACGACTGGATGACAGAAGGGTGCAACGATGCGAAGGGGGAAGTAGGTATATAAATGGCGGCGTTTTGGACTCGGTCAAAAGAGATTCCGTTCTACTAAGTTATTATTTATTCTTATGGCTAAAATCTGGTTAATCCCCCCCCCCCCTCCACCGGGCCAAAAGCTGGTTACGCCCTTGTTGAGATACTTAGTGATGATTACGACTGATAATTATGAAATATGAGTAAGTATCTAAATAAATCTGAATTAATCTAATCGTACTAACCTGTCTCTCTGTGGTTTTCTTTAAGATCAGTGATGTGGAGGACTCTACTTTTTTTCTGTTTCTGATGGGATCTTTTCTTCGGCTAAGTTTCTTGCGGACGCCCTTCAGGAGGCAGTAGCAAGGATTGTTATCGTCTATTGATTTTCTTTCTCTGAAGAGGTCTTGGTTTGGATCTTTGACGGGGAATTTTAGGAAGTCCCATGAATCTAAAAAAATACAGAATGAAAAATAAATGTGCTCGTAAAACATAAAATATTTTTTTAAAATACTATGGACCTATTATTTCCGAAGACAAGCTGTTATAGTCCATTTCATTAATTTTGAGGCTACGCAGTTTAAAAAAATCACAATAATGCTAATAAAATTGTATCGAAATAAAATTTTGACGCCGTTACGGTGCCATTTCTTGTAATAATGTATGTACTGTCATTGTCATTCGGAAGCCGTCAGTCATTGACAAAAGTCCTTATTAATGCCTCTATGTAGGTTAACATTTAAAAGGATTTAACACAAACGTAACGTAACCTATATACTTACTTTACTCTTTGGTCCCTCTTTTTTCATTTGCGACAGTTTGACGCCATGGATGTAAATCCGTATTATCATCAAATCAATCAGTAAAAATAATATTAGCGTTATTAATTGCATCTCCTATCGAATGATAAAACTAAATACATCTCAGATAATAATCAGGATTGCAACATACTTATTAAGCAAAAACGATAATCTACTTAGATGAATACCTAATGTTCTAAAAAACCGGCGAAGCAAAATAACTTTCAAACCCAAACATGCCGAATTACGAAGTAGTGGAAGATCGTCTTTCGACAGGAATGATCATTCCAGTGTCCAAAGGGACTTACTTCAACACTAAATGGGTGTCGAAGGTACAACCTTTGTATCCATACGATATGCTGTACCACCCTCCTGACTACAATCCTAAGGCTACGAGGTCGGATCGCACGGAACCCAAGATTATTAGAAAGAACATTTGGGACCAGGTGAGGATGTCTCTACTCCAGCACTCCCATTATTTGGATGAACCATGGATGCACCCCTCTCTTTTACGTGATAAATATTCTGTCTTGATAGGGTAACCAAGGGTTACCAGAAGAGATGCTGGCAGAATATGCTGAACTGTAACACACGTATTGTACCATATTCTTGGAAATAAATGATTGATTGATTGATGGATGGGATAGATATACACGCGGCGTGGTCTTTGTATTGTAGTAAGTAATATGGTTTCACATTCCCGCCCATTGAAACCAATATCTGAGATCACTTCGACCGACCTCCTTTCGATTGTACGGGTCGGCTCGCGATTTTCACTATCCGATTCCGGGATTTAAGCACGTAAAATAAAATTGTTCTAAATACGAGGACTTAGACTGTATTGTAGCCATGGTCACCACACCAGACTGCAATGTAGCCACGCACGTTTTACGGACTACTCGCACTTGCTCTTCACACACACTGGTGGTACCGCTGTCTGTTTCCGTTTTTTCAGGAATATCACAAAGGGATACCTTCTACAACGCACTTCCAGCTCGTGCGTCCCAAATGGAAGATCGCTGATGTACCCACTAAGCAATACGTGAGAGCGCAAGGTAAGACCATTGTTATATTATGTACATAGTACCTAGTAACATTTTCAGTGAAGTAATAACGTAACGTGTTTGATTTACTTGTGAAAACAAAGCAAGGTTTTTGGCTGGGTCATATTCTCAGTGTAAAGTACTGATAATTATTTATGTACCAATGACACATACAATAGGTAAACGTCTACCCACCGTCTACCTATAGGTATCATAATTATCATAAAGCACGGGAGGCGCCTTTGGCTCGTACCCACACGTACAGCACACATCTGCGCTCATGTCAAATTTGTTACGTTCCTACAAATTCACACTAAAAACACAAATGCCAATAAACGCACACAATCAACAGACCCTGATCATTTTGGTCAGACTAATCAGACTTAATGTTAGAGTTTTGGCAGAGTGGAAATCGCGCGTTCCATTTTCGGACATAATTACATGGAAATAACCAAGGAATAAAAACGGTTGTGGCGATTAAGCAGAGAATGCCAAAATTGAGAATATATACACAGATTGAAATATAATTTAATTAAATTTAAAAATGCTCTACCTAATTAAAGTTTCCCGAATAAGCGCGATACCACGATCTATAATTTCATTATTGATATTCAGAAGTAAATTTAAGTACCAACTCATCAACTTACTTACTTACCTACTTTAATCACGAATTTTCAGAAGTCAGAAAGTGTTGTGTACTTCTGAAAAAAAAATATTTTTTTTCATGAATTTTATAAATATATGTACCTACCTGCTAATCAGCGAGGCAACGCTGCCAGCCTTTTGGCCACCATACCACGGGGGCCTTATTTTGATTTCATTTAATTTAAAATTTTAGTTTATTTAGTTTTAGCTTAAATTTAATGTCATTGTAAATTGCTTTTGTTATGTACCTATATTAAGTAATCATAATCAAACTTTACCTTAACTTAATGTTTTTTTAAGCGACAAGTATTCAACAAAATTAAACTTCAAGAAAAAATAAAGGATTCTAATTTTGTTTCTTTTATATCTCTTGTTTATGTATTGTATTTCTCCATTTACAGTGAAGAACGAAAATCCACATATACGAATCTACCACGTGGTTGAATGGGCCGTGCTACTCAACGATGGGAAGCCTAGCCTGTGTGATTGAAATACGGAAACTCCAAAACCTACACATTTGAACATGACGATCGCAAAACAGGAAACGTAGTTTTGTTTGCGCTAATACTTAGCACTGCAAAAAAATGTTGGAAATAAGTACAAATTCGTGCAAAGGAAGTGCATACGGATAAGGATATTACCCTATTAGTTAATTTATGGCATAAATTATATAAATAACTTGCGCCCAAAAATTAGGCTTCGCATCAGTTCGCGCTCTGTCTGCTGATACGAAACAACGCAAAGTGAAGAAAATAACGGGAAAACATTACACAAACTTAACGCGGAAAAAAACATGATATAAAAGTATGAGCCATTTTGCTATCTCATCTATCTATTACGGCAGGCTTCTTTACGACGAGAGACAAATTAAATGGATTTCGGCGGTAAACAATTAAATATTAGTCCAGTAACAAACAACAATGATAAATATGATAATACCTAATCAAATCACTCGGCACTGTTAAATCTTTTGCACCCTGTCGTGGGTTGTAAGAAAACATATATATACACCGGAAAAACGCGACAACGTTTCATTGTTTTCGGGTGCATACTTAAGGCAGGGTGAACCCTTGAGGTCGACATTCTAAAATAACATTGAACCTGTTTTGCGGACGTCGCGTGCCAACTGTTTCAAGAGCGGACAAAACCTGATGTGAGTGCTTATTTTTTATTTATTTATGGCATGCAAAAACTTTTAAAATTTCACTAGGTATTTTTTTCTTTTTATTGTCTTTATTTCTGTTTTTACTGTACAATATAGTAGTTTATGCAGCTGCTACATAAGCGCTAAAGAGGTGCGTGGCCAGTCTTTCATGTTTAAAAGTCGATGGTAGTTTATGAAACTGCGCCATAATGAGGGTCCTTAAAACACGAGTGTGTTTTTATGAAACGAGGCGAAGCTGAGTTTCATAACAGGATCACACGAGTGTTTTAAGGCCTAATTATGTGGAGTTTGCGTACATTACTTTATCTACACACATATTATAAGTACTTACTTTATGATGGGTTCAAAAGCCGAAGGCATATCATACCCATACCTGTCACGAATTTGACTGTTTTTTTATCATAGACAAACATACCGAGCTGACGTTTCGTAGACTGTTTTTTTTTTAATGTAAATGATCACATTATTATTTATACATGTCGGACTGAACTCGACTTATATACGTGAGTGATCCGTTTTATTTCACTAGATTGTAAATAACGTTGGTTTTCAAATTTGGAACTCTTAACGACATCAAATTCGATATCGAAAAGTCATTACGACAGCGAATTCAATGTCGTAATGACTATTACTTTGCTACTTCCGGCGGCTGGAGGCGGCCGTTGGCGACCAGTCGACGACATACTGAAATGCTGGTGCATTGCCTAGTACATCGTCGCCTCCGCCCGCCCTGCAGGTCCAGCGGTAAAGTAATAGCCATTACGACATCGAATCCGTTTTATTTCACTAGATTGTAAATAACGTTGGTTTTCAAATTTGGAACTCTTAACGACATCGAATTCGATATCGAAATGTCGATGTATCGATATCAGTCCGACATGTATAATTCTTTCGCATGTCTGTCCAGCTGTTCTCCTCTATGGTGTAAAATGTTGTAAACAGGCTCGATAATTATAGTTTTTTTGGAAAACAAAAACTCACGAGGTCTACAGCTCACAGAGTCATACTGATAATATTTTACGTATAAGAGACGAGCTCACAGAGTGGCAAGTGGAATGGAAGGCAAGTGTTTCGTAACTGTTTCAAAGGAAAAAAAAAAAGTCATCATCATCATCATCATCAGCCTATTGACGTCCCACTGCTGGCCACAGGCCTCCTCTCAGAATGAGAGGGCTTGGGCTATAGTTTCCACGCGGGACCAGTGCGGATTAGGAACTTTACACACACCATTAAATTGCTTCGCAGGAGTGTGCAGGTTTCCTCACGATGTTTTTCTTCACCGAAAAGCTCATGATAAATTACAAATGTGATTTCGCACATAAATTCTGAAAAACTCAGAGGTGCGAGCAAGGGTTTGAACCCTCGACTCTCTGCTTCAGAGGCGATAGGTCAAACCACTAGGCTATCACGGCTTCACAAAATAATGTAAAAAATACAAAAAAGATATTTCAGTGTCGTCATTGGCCAGATAATGCCCAGTCTAAATAGGTAGATCTAAAAACTGGAAAATCAGTAGAAATAGATGCAATAGTCAGTTTCTGTAATAGTTTTATTCCATTTACCAGGAATGAACAAAGCAATAGTAAAATAAAAATAAAAACAAGTATTCTATGAAAGTTCACCGGAAGTTTTTCTTTCTGAATTTCTACTCGGGTCGGGATTTATCAGGTCGGGAAATTAATGACCCTATGTTATTTGGCCATAATATTAGGGGTAGGAATTTATCAGGTGAGGAAATAAATTGTTGGCCCTGCATTATTTGGCTATAATATTATAATTTTAAATGAGTGGTTTTCTTTACAAATAATGAGTATGTTATTTATTTACGTATTTAACACAAAACAAAGCACAAAGAATCACAATTCCTTTGCAATTGCTTTGTTTTTCTTTTTCGTGTGGTTTGTACAGTTCAAAAATGTGTGAAACTGTTGTAATTGGGCAAGTCAAGGAGATGTCACCTGCGCGGCGGCTGTTGGCGACTAAGTCACCGAGTAACCTAATCACCTATATTGCTTGTCCGCGCGCGGTGAAGGGGTGGCGTATCCGTCAGTATTTGGTACATCAATGTAAACTACTATAAAACTACCTCGACTTTTCGACGGCACTGCTGCGGCCGTGGTCACGAATGGAAACCATAATTAAAAAAATTATTATTGTCGTGATTTGGTCCCGAAGTGCTCGAGTACGGCGTGATTAATGAATAAAATATCGTCATGTATTGTTAGGGTTCCGAACCGAAGTGGTAAAAAGTAACCCTTACGGTGCGACTCAGAAACGAAATCTAAATTTTATTCAGTAAGTACGCGGTTTTACGCGTATTTATTTTTATCTACACACATATCATAAGTCCTCTATTATTCGTTCAAAAGCCGTAGGAGAGACCATCATTACAACAGTCAGTTTTCATCTTCAAAAAACCGGACAAATGCGAGTCGGACTCGCGCACGAGGGTTCCGTAGAAAGATTTTAACGCTTTTCCCGTCTTTTAAGTTGTCCAGTGTTAGCAGAGCCCTGCTTCTAAGCAAAATGTACGCAGTATGGGGTCATCTTATATTGGTATGTGAAATCTACAGACAGACAATAGTACTTTTTGATATAAGTGCGGAAAGTATGTCATTCATTATGTACGAGTCGGGCTGTCTAGGCCCGAGCCGTGAGGCGAGAGTCTAGACTCAGGACGAGTAAAAATGACACTTCCGCACGTGTACCAAACGCCGTTTTTTAATACTTTTGCGAAAAAATACAATAAAACCAAAGGCGGTGAGCCGGCGGGGGCGGCCCTGTCGTGGAGGAGGTGGAAGGTGAAGGCGCCCCGGAGCCGCCGGCGCCTTGGAAAAGTAAAAAGCACTAGTACGAAAAATACAACTTTCCGCATGAAACATAGCTACAAAAAATACCACATTTTGAGCAACTGTATTAAAAAAAATTAAGATTTTGAGAATTTTCTGAGTGGTTGTACTATAAGAGCTACTTACCTTTATACCAAATTTCAAGTTTCTAGGACAACTGAAAGTACCCTTTAGGTTTTCAGGTTAATGGCAATTTGTATGGAAACAATCTTTTTAATGACTGTATCTTTTGATTCATAAATATAACCACAAATCAAATAGTCTGTAGTCTCTTGATGCTGAAAAGAAGTAAAACTTCTAAGTCAATGCAATCAAAAGATACCTATTACTCGCCTAGTCACTTTTAACATTATTAAAACTACCGTGAGACTCAATCATAGTGAAATAATACAGATTACACACGTATATTTAGTCGAGTTTACTCGACTTATACACGTGAGTGATCCGTTTTATTTCACTATACTTACAGTCATTTGAAAGGGTGTTTCCATACAATACAAATTGCCGTGGTATTGAAATCTATATAGGGTACTTCTGGTTGTCCTAGAAACTTTAAATTTGGTATGGAGGTAGTTCTAGCATTACTAATCAGATGCATCTGAAAAACTTAAATTGTTTATGTCTGTCTGTGTGTATCGTGTTCAATATAAAGTAGGTACTCTCCCACATTGCATAGTTACATTTTGCTTAGGAGCAGTACGTACCTAGTCTGCTACACAGGACAACTAAAAAGATCCGACAAACCGGGAAAATCCTCGAGACTCGTTTTCCGTGATACGAACTAATTTACAGACCTAGTAATTTGTACGGAACCCTCGGTGCGCGACTCCGACTTACACCTTGGCCAGTTCTTTTAACTTAAATGTACATAGTGCAGTCATTTCCGTAAATATACAAAAAAGTGATGTAAAGTGCAGAAAACTAAGAGCGTATCCCGTCTCATGTATTTTCAAAGAAATTATTTTTATAAGTAATGGATTAATTAATAGTTAGTATTAATAGTTAAAATATATGAAACGTGCCTATAAAATTAGAGGGTTGCCCTCGATTTCCCTGGGATCCCATCATCTGATCATGACTTGGTGACAATGGGACCAGCTTTTACGAGTGTACCCTTTCAAATAATAAAAAGAAAACGTACATACGGTGAAACGTAGAACCTCCTCCCTTTTTGAAATCGGTTAATAATATTTCACAAAATCATGATGCTTTTGGGAAGACAGTAAACATTTTACCAGTTGATAGGCAGGTATTTAACATTTATTTTTCCATTTGAAATATCTTTTACGAAATGGTACCTACCGCAAGTTTCGTTTCGTTCATTTATGGGAAAGTATTACTTTACCAACAACAATTTTTGTGCACTTTGATTCCTTTAAGTCCCTTGAAGCTGTGAAAAATCGAACTTCTAAACCAACGCAATCAAAAGATACACCCATTAAAAGGTTGTTTCCATACAAATTGCCGTACCGTGAAAACCTAAAGGGTACTTCCAGTTGTCCTAGAAAAATTAAATTTGGTATGAAGTTAGCTCTTATAGCACAACCACTCAGAAAATTCTCGAAATCTTAAATTTTTATGTCTGTCTGTATAGATTTCAGAGACCAATATAAGATGACCCCACACTGCGTACATTTTGTTTACGAGCAGGGCTCTGCTAACATTGGAATTCTTAAAACACTGGGGAAAAGCGTTTTAAAATCTTTGTAAGGAAGTATGGAACCCTCGTATGCGCGAGTCCGACTCACACTTGTCCGGTTTTGATCATAGACTCGAACTCACATGCCATAGCGTCGTACCGTTCATCTTTTTCAGGTGAACTCATGGCATCAGGGTACGGTTGGTAGTGGTGAACCACAGCGAGTACATCTGTTGAATAAGATATACGCGCTGCAGCCACCAATGATGTTAAATGAAAATCATTATATACCTCTCGGGAAAAATGCCTCGTGGACTTCGCACAGTGGGTCAAGCAAGACTTGTCGAATCCTGCGTAACGTTACGGTTATCGTATCGAGATCGAGAAACCGCATACTAAATTTTAGTTCCAAATACGCTCACGGGCGGGCGCTGTTCCAAACGTCATACAAACTCGACAACGTTTACTATTCGATTTTACTTGACGCAGGATTCGAAAAGGCGTGCTCGACCCTGAGGACAAGATATAGACGTGTCGGTAGAACCCGGCATAATCTGCTCTCCCCCTTGATATGAAAAGGACGGAAGAGGGTTGACGGTGCCAGATAGCACGCCATAATCCTCGCCGTCATACTCAGAGAAATCTTCAGAAGTGCGGTTACAATTGCTATCACAGCCACTTGTTGCCATGGAGATGTCCCCTGGGTAACTCGTCTAAAATAAGATTTTCTAAGGCACCACTCAATCAATTTCGGCAATTAGTATATGCCAATTATTTCATGCTTCATCTTCTAAACATGCAAATCCTGATTTTCGGGGGGTGGTGTCTTAGAAAATATTGTTTTAGACGAGTTACCCAGGGGATATCTCCATATACGAGTGGCAATGAAAAGTTTATGACCCAAGTACATCATTAGTAATAAATTTATCCTCAAGAAAACAACATTTCTCTTTCTTTCTCGTACAGTTTGCTAAGGAGTAGGGCTCTGCTAACACTGGTTTAAATAGGTGATGAAAATACCTTTAAAATTAAGTATGTATGCCAGAACTTTTTCGTAACGGCTATAAGGAACCTGGGCGTGTCCGACACGCTCTTGTATATTTTTCTGTCGTTTGATTTATTGTTCGCTTTATTTATCCATCATAGCTGTACCGTATATGATTACTTACGTATGTGTATCTTTTAACATTACAAAAGTGTTTATATTTAAACAATAAATTCTTAATTAATATTCGAATTTTAGCGAAGCGTGTTATTTGGACAGATGACATTACAAGTTACTATAAAATTGCCTTTTTTATGTTTAAATTTTAGTTCGAAGACTGCTTGGGATTCATGGACTTGTTCATAGAGGAGTAAGTCCAAAGTTTTTCTTGAAGTAAAGTGAACTTTACGTGTTAGGTAGCTTGCATAATTTTATTCCATGACACTAATTATTTTAAAATAAAAAATAAGAAATCTTTATTGCCAAACAACATACGCGTTTTTTTAAATTTATGTATTTTATTTGGTACTGTAGAAATAACCTACTGAAAATATACTTACATAATGACTAGTTTAAGAACTTCGTAGGAAAAATGTGTGTTCTAAGTTGATTGAAAATTTGAGAGAAAGAGTTAATTATTTATGAGTGAACCAAACGATAAAAACCGAACAAGTGCGAGTCGGACTTGCGCACGAGGGTTCCGTACAAAGATTCCCCTGCTTTTCCCCAGCGTTTTAAATTGTCCAGTATTAGCAGAGCCCTGTTCCTATATAAGCAAAATGTACGCAGTGTGGGGTGATCTTATATTGATCTGTGAAATCTACAGACAGACATAAAAATTTAAGATTTTGAGAATTTTCTGAGTAGTTGTGCTCTAAGAGCTACCTACCTTCATACCAAATTCCAAGTTTCTGGGACAACTGGAACTAGTAGGTACCCTTTAGGTTTTCGTGATAGGTACGGCAGTTTGTATGGAAACAGCCTTTTTAATTACTGTATCTTTTGATTGCGTTGACTTAGAAGGTTGATTTTTTCACAGCTTCAAGGGACCACAGGCTTGAGCATCCTACTTGATATTAATTTCAGCATGCTGCCTCCACGCGTTCCAGAGAAAAAGGGTTCCGTGTTTTCCTTTCGAGGTACATACGGTACGAAACCCTAAAAATCACATAAGCACGCAAAAATAAGATTTGAGAAGGACAAAAAGGACAACAAGCAAGTCTATCCTTTTTCTTCTGGTTAACTTAATGTTGCCAGTAATTAGAAACTTCATAGTTGTGCATATTGCACTGTCAGGATTGACTTCATGCAGCAGGGCACTAGGTATAGTGCTGATTTTTAACCGATTTCAAAAAAAGGAGGAGGTTCTCAATTCGTCGGAATATTTGTTTTTTTTTTTTATGTATGTTCCCCGATTACTCGAAGACGATTGGATCGATTTCAAAAATTCTTTTTTTATTTGAAAGGGTATACTTTCTAGTTGGTCCCACTGTCACCAAGTCAGGATCTGATGATGGGATCCCAGGGAAATCGAGCGCAACCCTCAAACTTTATAGGGACATATCTTATGTGTTTCATATATTTTCGGAAGCTATTCAAGTACTTGCGTCTTGTAGTCATCATCTCGTGTTGATGAGGTGATGATGGAAGGTACAACTCCTTAACGGTTAGGAGTTGGAGGATAATATTTTAAATACCTATTAACGTAACTAATAATTGTGAAATAAAAAATCTTTTACTTAACAGAAAGTAAAACCGCCTTCAAAAAAAACCTCAGAAAAAAACATAAAATAATCCCCAAAAAGCCATGAGTTTTATGGCCTAGCAGAAATATGAAGTCGGTGCTTCATTCCAAGAATATTCCGCTAGCACCGCACCGGCTTCATATTTCTGCTAGGCCATAAAACTCATGGCTTTTTGGGGATTATTTTATGTTTTTTTCTGAGGTTATTTTTGAAGGCGTTTTTACTTTTTTATTATTTGTATTGGTTTAAATTTAAATTACTTCATGTGTTTTCTTATTTAGGGCTGTCAAGTAGCGCTAGTCATCCAACTGCTGAAGCTAGACAATATGACGATACTATCCCCAGAGGTATGTTTCGCTCTCTTTCGTCAAACGCGAATGCGATAGCGAGCCAGCGCACAGCGCACGTTAGACAATGCGTGCGGCCTCTGACTCTGGCATAGTGAAATAAAAGGATGACTCGCGTATATAAGTCGAGTTTAGTCCATATTTCGGACTTATTTGTAGTCCTTTCTCTAGGAGCGCACGACTCGGCGCCAGCGAAACGTACACTACTCCGTACCATATACTTAGGAAGAACTAGTCCGAAACATGACGGGCTAAAATCGACATGTATGTAGGTTTACGTGAAACGTGATTGATCCGTTTATTTCATTATGATTGAATCTCACGGCAGTTTCATGTTATAAACGTATACGGCCCCGTCCTGTTTTAATTTTTAAATAGAACATAAACTCCAAATCCGATTATATCCTATAGCTTTTAATTAAAAGCCAAATGCTTACTTGGAATTGGAAATGAGGTTTTTAATTTTTACCAAACTTTACACTTCATTCAGGTACGTCCCATTTGTTCTATACCTATTCCTAAAAAACGTCGAAGAAATAGAGCTGAAAATTGATTCAAATTTATCAGTTCTCTATGGAACAAATTGGACGTAATGTACCCCTTCATTCCTACTTATTGTGCTTCGTTCTCGCGTAGCGATGCAGCTGTCCCCTGGACGATCTTCCGTTGGCTCTGCCGGACTCGCCTCTCTGCGGGGGCGGCGTGTTTCTCTTCATGGTGCTACTAGAGCACTTCCTCAAAGGCCGGTGTGCTCTCAACGACCCATGTCGGAGAGTTCGGTCGGTTGTCGAGGTCGAGTCCGAGTACGATTTCATCGTGGTCGGTGGAGGTTCAGCTGGATCTATAGTTGCTGGCAGACTGAGTGAAAACAAGAATTTTGATGTAAGTGTGCACACAGCCACAGAATACACATAATAGTATAAATCCGGCTTTTTATGTAGTTTTGTTCCTTGCAAGGAAAAACTAGTCGATAGCGAATCTGACTCTTTTATTCTTTCTTCTGATCTGAGCCATCGTCTTAGTAGTAGGTATTTGTGATACTTTGCGTAAGTACAGTCTATTCAATGTAAGATAGACGGAAAATCTGACAGTGCCATCTCTTTTTCTATAGATTTTTTTACTATTTCTGAAAACTGTGCGTTTACAGCCTTATCACACTGGCGATTTGCTAGCAAGTTTTGTATTGAGGCGATCACGCAACGTGTTCGACGCGAAGGATATATGAAGCGCTCGCTCTTGATAAGGCTCTGTTATTTTTCATGTACCCAATAATTTCTGTTTTTTTTTTCTCTACAAACTTCAGAGACAATTGAAATAAGGGAATAAGTAGGGGGGTAATATAAAAAATACAATTATAATGCGAAAACTATGGGGGTTAACAAAAGGAAAAATGTTTTAGGAGGATATGAATAAGAAGAATAAGGTTTCCTGATGTCGAAATTATCCAATTCCTCAACTAAAAATCATTCCAGGTGATGAAAATAATCGATTTATTGATTATTTTTGTTTTATTTTTATGAAACATTCATAGAATGAAATTCAACATACAATGACAATGCAAAGAAAAATTCGTTAAGCAGCTGGACTTGAACCAGCAACCTCGGTAATCCGTACCACGCTCCACCAATTAAGCTTTACTTAACGTTGGTGTACCTAACGAATTTTTCAATGCCTTGTGTCATATTTTATTTGGAAGATTGAAAATTCGTTAGGTACACCGACGTTAAGTATAGCTTAATTGGTGGAGCGTGGTACGGATTACCGAGGTTGCTGGTTCAAGTCCAGCTGCTTAACGAATTTTTCTTTGCATTGTCATTGTATGTTGCATTCCAGGTGATACTCTTGGAAGCCGGTGGTGAGGAGCCGTTGGCGGCGCGGCTGCCGTCCTTCTACCGCGCGTTCTGGAACGACGAGAGGTTCGACTGGAACTACCGCACCCTGCCTGCTGACTACTGCTTGGACCAGGGCGGCTTGGGGTGCAACTGGCCGAGAGGCAAGGTTCTTGGTAAGTAGGAGAATCTCACAATCCTTAAATTCTGTTTCATCACACAAAATGGTACTGTTATGGTATTTTTAAGTACCCTTTTAGAAAAAGTGCCCTGATTTTTTTTGTATTCTATTTGACGTTGAGAACTTGTAGTTTTAGTTCATAGCTAAAGACTTCCAGGTAAGTCCGAAAACATCGATTTTAAAGGTATTGATCTGAAATACTCAAGGAGCTGAAAAACAGTGCTGCACGCTGGCTGGTATTGAATTTTTTTGAACCAAAGAAAACCGAGTCAATAGGACCTACCTATATTCTCACCCACCATAAAGTGCTCGTTTTTTGTCTATTCAAAATCCTAATACCTCATTTGTACTTAACGTAGGGGGATCAAGCGTGCTCAACGGCATGATGTACCACCGAGGGCACGCAGCAGACTACGAGGACTGGGTGGCAGCTGGGGCCAAAGGTTGGTCATGGGAAGAGAACTTGCCCTACTTTGACATGACTGAGGGCAACAAGCAAATCGGCTCGTTGGTCAACTGGCAACATCACTCCGACAAGGGGCCTTTGCCTGTGCAACAGGTACTTACATTGAAGATTAGCGTTGGCATTTGAAATTCAACTAAAAGTGTCCCTTTAAACATCTTAAGTTGTAATGCTTTTATAAACAGCCAGGTATTGAATGGGCTAACCAAACAAGCCTGCTAGATAAGCCATTTTATCAAAGTACCCAATTTTTAACGTCCTCCTTTCAATCGGGGGAAGTTTCATGTTCCTTCTTTTTCCCTAATGGCATCAATTCTAGATTTAGTACCGTAATAGCCAAAGGATTAGTGCGAAGTGGGTTTCTCTGCGTTGTCTTTCATGTCGTTGTGTTATTCCCAGTTCAGATACCAGCATCCGTTCGTGTATGACCTGCTGGCGGCGATCAATGAGACAGGGCTGCCCATCGTCGCCGATATGAACGACCCCAACACTCCTGAAGGGTTCTGCATCGCGCAGACGTTCAACGAGTTAGTCACAAGCTTTGCGTTTAATTTTTAAATAGATTATGCGAAGTGAGATATACCACCACCAAAAGTATATTGCCATGCTCAATTTATTTTCTCTGTTCAGTTTTGTTCCCAACCAATGTGATACCAACTTTCTTAGCTTGAAATAATTTTCATGAGCCTACCCTTAGAGCCTGCCAAATCTCTTACATTAAGTCTGATCAAAATGATCAGGGTATGTTGATTGTGTGTGTGTTTTTGGCATTTGTGTGACAGTTTTGTTCTAGTGTGCGCTTGTAGGAACGTAACAAATTTTGACAGGAGTAGGACGCATCTACATGCGTGCTGTACGTGTGTGTTCCTCGTCCCCCTCAAAAAGTAGCAAAAAAAATTTAATGCATAGATAAGCCAATAAGACGCCTCCCGTCTGTCTGCTTTATGAGCCTACCACATACACATATTTACGAGTGGTAGGACCTTGTGCGAGGTTCGTCCGGATCACTACCAACATCTTACTTGCTAATCCTACCGCTAAGCAGCAGTGCTTGCACTGTTGTGTTCCGGTGTGGAGAGTAAGACAGCCGGTGTAATTACGGGTACAAGAGGAATTTCATCTTAGCTCTCCGGGTTGGCAGCGCGTCTGCAAACCCCCCGGGGTTGTGGGTGTCTATGTCTATGGGCATTGGTTATCATTTACCATCAGGTGATCCACTTGCTCGTTTGCCTTCCTTGTCGTAGATATAAGTACAAAAAACATACGTAAGGCGAAACCTTCTTGGTCACACACCACGTGGTTAACTCTAACCCGCGAGCTCATTGACATTTTATCACCATAAAAGTTAAACTGTGTATCTTTCACTCTTCTTAGGACTTTGTCATTTTATAAGCCATTTTATCATACCAATGGTAATTTCTCCTTTAGTGAGGGTCAACGCTGGACAACAGCGCGCGCGTTCCTAAAGCCGCGCAGCCAGCTACCAAACCTCAGCGTGAAGCTGAACGCACAAGTGACCAGGGTGCTTTTCGAGGGTACCCGCGCCGTGGGCGTTGAGTATGTTGACGAAAACAGGGAGAAGTATACTGTACGAGCTAGGAAAGAGGTATTACTTAAGATAAAAATTTTGAGGTCATTTATTTTTATGTTCCTGGTATCTAAAAAGGCCCTCGAACTTATTGTGGTGTTCGTTCGCGCGTACGTCCTCCCGCCGCCCGTCTGTCTTATAGGCGTATCGGTCTGTCTGTCTTTCAATGCGTTCTAACCTCAGCGTGAAGCTGCATGCACGAAGCGACTAAGGACTAAGGAGGATGGGACGACACCCGCGCAGTGGCCGCCGAATTTGTTAACGAGAAAGGGGTGCAGAAGTGTGCTGTGCGAGCTATAGGGCTAGGAAAGGAGAAAGTATAGCTTTTTCGCAATTCTTTAAATTCGAATTCATTTATTCGCGTTAAGTGTTAGTTTTCCGTAGTCCGTAGTGAATATGGCTAAGTAACAGAGTTTTAAATGATTCGAGGTTAATTACATTAGACATATATATATTTTAGAACGGGATATTGACTGTGATTTGATTAACTTACTAGATTTGATGAGCTCCCGATGTACCTACCTAACTACCTACTTAGTATAAGGTACCTAATCGCGGTTAATATCCCTAATTATAATCATAGCGTTGGTTGTCATGTCCTGCGGAAACAGACATTAATTACTTAATACATGTCTGTATGTAACTTGTAGAGTAGGTTGTTTCCTAAGACGTTATGCAAAATATTGTTAATTTATCACTTTATCAGTGACAATCGGTGTATAGTTACAAGGAAAACCATGGTGGCTTTATCGCAAAGCGAACAAAAAACTAATTAACTGAGTGTATTTAATTTAAACAAAGGTTAATGATAAAATTAATAACATAAGCCTAATTGAAAGATAAATATTCATGTTCTTAACTTTGGCCTTACCAGTGGATGTCTGTCTAGGTATATGTATTACCTAATTTTATTACCTTACTATGGTGTCAACAAGGTTTCTTCCTGTATCGTTTGCTGTACGAGGGCTGTTTGATAAGTACCCGTTTTCTAAATATATTAATATCACTGGCCGCAAATAAGTATACCACCTTTTTAAGCTATTTTTCAGAGGCGGCAAAATTAAAAAAAAAATGGCATTCTTTTGTTTTTTTTTTTCTCATTTGACAACGATTTAGTGAAGGCGTGAACTTAAAATTGTTAAAATGGAGAAAGAACAGTATCGGTCTGTAATTAGATTCTTATTTTTGGAAGGAAAAACATGTGATGAAATAAAAGTAAGAATGCAAGCGGTTTACCATGAATGTGCTCCTTCTATGACAACCGTCAGATATTGGTATAACGAGTTTAAGCGGGGGAGAACAACCGTCTTTGATGAGGATCGCCCAGGCCGGCCAGTTGAGGTGACTACAGACGATATGGTTAAGAAAATTTAAAATATCGATTTAGCTGACCGCCGAATTAAACTCCGAGAAATCGTTGATGCTGTAAACGTTTCAATCGAGAGGGTACAACACATATTAGAAGAAAAACTGGGTATGAAGAAAGTATCGGCGAGGTGGGTGCCGCGTTTACTCACGGAGGAGCAAAAACGGAACCGACTGACTACTTCGGAGCAGTGTTTGGCCGTGTTCAAACGTAACCCGAAGGAGTTTCTGCGTCGTTTCGTGACCGTGGACGAAACGTGGGTCCACCACTACACCCCGGAAATGAAAGAGCAGTCGAAGCAGTGGATTCTACCGGGTGAACCTGCTCCAAAGAAAGCAAAAACCGTCCCATCGGCTGGAAAGGTCGTGGCGACCGTTTTTTGGGATTCGCAAAATTGGGATTGACTATTTAGAAAAGGGAAAAACAATAACAGGGCAGTACTATGCCAATTTATTGGATGAATTTGACGCCGTGTTGAAGGACAAACGACCCCATATGAAAAAGAAAATAGTACTGTTTCATCACGACAACGCCCCGGCTCATTCGTCCAGAGTTGTGACGGCTAAATTAGCACAGTTACGCTACGAACTATTGTCTCACCCCCCGTATTCTCCAGATTTGGCCCCATGCGATTTCTTTTTGTTTCCCATCCTAAAAAAATTGCTCGGTGGCAAGCGATTTGGATCAAATGACGAAGGCATTGCCGCCACAGAGGCCTATTTTAATGACTTTCCAAAATCATACTTTTTGGATGGTTTATTGAAGCTTGAGTATAGGTGGAACAAATGTTTAGAGTTAAAAGGCGACTACGTAGAAAAATAAATGCATATGTACAAAAAATAATGTTTTTTTTTTCCATAAACGGGTACTTATCAAACAGCCCTCGTAAGTATAGTCATTCATTATTTAAAGAGGTTTTATCTATAATCTTGAATATACCTACTATTATTTATGATTAAACATATGGTGCATTTTTTACCCTTTTCAAATACGTTTCAATCAACCACATGAATAAGTACCTACGTACTTAAGTTTTAGGGTTCCGTACCTCAAAAGGAAAAAACGGAACCCTTACAGGACCACTTTGTTGTCCGTCTGTCTGTCTGTCTGTCAATACCCTTTTTCTCTGGAACGAGCATGCTGAAATTAATATCAAATACTCAATAAGCCTGTGGTCCCTTGAAGCTGTGAAAAAATCAACCCTCTAAGTCAACGCAATCAAAAGATACAGTCATTAAAAAGGATGTTTCCATACAAATTGCCGTACCCTGAAAACCTAAATGGTACTTCCAGTTGTCCTAGAAACTTGAAATTTGGTATGAAGGTAGCTCTTATAGCACAACCGCTCAGAAAAGTCTCGAAATCTTAAATTTTTATGTCTGTCTGTAAATTTCGAAGACCAATATAAATTGACCCCACACTGCGTACATTTTGCTTAGGAGCAGGGCTCTATTAAGACTGAACTTCTTAAAACACTGGGGAAAAGCGTTAAAATCATTCTACGGAACCCTCGTACGCGAGTCCCACTCGTCCTTGGCCGGTTTTTTTTTTAGAGACCCATGGAACTTTTTAAATTTAGAAATTTACTTAATACAGTCATTAGCATCGTATACTTACCTACTTACTTAATGCGGACAAGCACGCTGATTAGTAATCAAGATGGCGATAGCGATTAGAATGAACCTTGTCCAAAGCCTCACGCATCCGCCAAAATAGTGTGAAAGTACTTGAATTACGAATTATTTAATTACTTATATTGTACCTAACCATCTACAGGTGATACTCAGTGCAGGTGCACTAAATAGCCCACACATTCTTCTCCACTCGGGCATTGGCCCCGGTAAAACGCTGGAGAAGTTTAATATCCCGCTGTTAGCGGACCTTCCTGTGGGGAAGAACCTGAGAAACCACTACGGCATGACCCTCTACTTCATCCTCACTAAACTGAACAACACGAGGGACCTTGACTGGAGTGTGCTGACTCAATACCTGCTGGAAGCTGAGGGGCCTATGACCAGCAGTGCGATTACGCAGGTACGAACTTTTAATAAATAATAGTAGCTACCAAACATATTATCGTACCTAGGTAAGTTCATTTATATTTTTTTACGAACAACTTACATCACAGGTTAGGTTAGGTTTTACTTACTTGCTTACTCTACCCGACTAAAGGGAGGATTAAGCGTTGTGATCCTTCCCTTTAAGAGCGGGGCCCTGGCGTTTGGGCTAGGGCGACCGGAGGGCGCCGCTGGTGCATCCCTAGGGATCCCCCGGCGCCTACCAACCCGGCAGGAGGACAACACCGGTGGGTTTTAGTGGGTATGCCTCCCCACCTTCCCCCCTTCATGGAGGAATGTTCCGGGGAGGTGAGTCCCACATAACCACCGCGTCGTCCCCACGGCGCGGGGGTATGCGTAATGCATCTCCCACCGTTAAAAATAAATGTTAGGTTTTACTTCATGAATCAATTGCCTACTCGTATGTCTCTGAGTCCAGTGAGTACGACACTATTATAATAGTGTCGTGTCGCGTCAGCATCAGCATGCACTACCTAATGTTAAATGTATGGTACATTATTCACAGTTTAGACTTTAGATTATTAAAGGTTTGAATGTATTACACTGCGGCTATCATCGCGGTTTCCAAATCGGTTCAAATATCTGTCGTTCCGTCTTCGCTCCGTACCTAAGTCATTGAAAGTCATTCCCAAGGTACCTGACCTACCGTCTTAAAAGCAGGCAAGACGATGCGATGCTAGCCACACATTACATATGCAACCAGCTTGAATATTGCATAGGTACTTAATGTTTTTTTTGTCTCATTTAATGTGATAAACAGGACATATTATTGTAAGTAAGTAAGTAAGTAAACACTTTATTGTACAAAAAATAGGATAAAACACAAGTTACAACAATAACATTTCAGTACAAAGGCGGACTTATTGTCTAACGCGTTTGTAATTATACGCCTATCTGAACTATCTCCTTCTGGTGCAGTCTTGTAGAAACTTCTTTTCAGATAATAACTGTTAAGTACTGCGATTGCCAAGAGCGCGGAGCTAAAAAAATAAAAAAAAGTACTGCGATTTGCGATTGCGATTAATTGTAAGGGCGTTAGACAAAGACCCTATTATTCATAAACCTATTTTAACTAAAATGCCATTAAAGTTCGTATGTCCTTTTTTGTCACATTGACATTTCCGTTAGTAAGAAGAAGACAAAACCTATTTCAGCTAATGGAGACTTAAGCGACGTTTATGAATAAGGCCCTTTAACAAGGTCATTCACCCTGTTTCCCAGCTGACAGGCCTCCTATATTCTTCAATGACCGAGCGCAGCCGCCGGCAGCCAGACATCCAGCTGTTCTTCAACGGCTTCTACGCGGAGCTGTCCCGCACCGGCGCGGTCCTCGAAGCTGCGCCCGAGCCGACCCACGTCAATATCACGTGAGTTACAATCTTGCAAGCTGTGTCCTTAGTGTAATCAAAAAGCACAAAATAGGTCTCGATCGCGTTTGCGTTAAAGTGTCAAATAGTATAAGAATTGTTAAACGCGAACGCGACGTATTTCTTGGCCTGGTCGGCGATTACACTAGGCGCTCAGAGCCTCTAGTGTAATTTTTGGTCCAAAAGACGTCTCGATCGCGTTCGCGTTAACATCTGAATTACTATGGGCAACTTGGCAGCGCCTCTAGCGGCACGTATCGATAACAAACTATTCTGAGCGCCTAGTGTAACCGACGGCGAAAAACGTTTGGGTTAAAATGTCAAATAGAATAAGTACTGTTTGTTGGTGATACGCGCCACTGGAGGCGCTGCCAATTTATCCATAGAAGTAGTAGGCATTTCATCTTAGATCTCTAGGTTGGCAACACATCTGCAAACGCCCGGGGTTGTGGGTGTCTATCGGCAGTGGTGATCACTTAGCATCAGGTGACCCATTGCTCGTTTGCCCTCCTTGTCGTATAAAAAAAACGCGAACGTGATTGAGATGTTTTTTTGGGTCACGAGAGGCTCTGATCGAGACATATTTCTTGGCCACGTCGGCGATTACACTAGGCACTCTGTTTCTGTATTCTGCAAACGGATTTGTCAAATCATGCCCATTGGCGTATTATTATAAGAGAGTAGGTTTACGGGGATAGTAGATTACGTAATTAATCATTATAACTTTTTATCACCAACAGCCACGTAATTAAGTGTTGCATTTTTTTAAAGCGCCAACGTAGCTCTCCTGCTACCGCGCAGTGTCGGCTGGTTGACCCTGGACTCGCCGAACCCCCTGGACCCGCCTGTCTTCGACCCTGGCTACTTCTCGCACCCTGCTGACATGATCATGTTGAAGGACGGCGCGAGATACTTACAAAGGATTGTTGATAGCGACGTGAGTTGGAAGGACTTTTGGTCCCAAATTGGGCGCCACTTTGTGCTTACGAAATTTTACTGATTGCAGTTGCTAGGTTGCGTAATTTGACGTTATTTAACTAAAGCTGCGGATAAAAACACTGGCGACGAAAAATAAAGAGGTACCTATTTACCCACCCAGCTGATGCTAACAAAATTAATCGATGGAAGTGCTTCTAAAAGGTTACCAAATTATTCCATCTCCTCTAAACAAGGCCGCTCTGTTTCCAGACACTTAAAAAAGGCTTCGGCATCGAGCTCGACAGCTCGCACACGTCCCAGTGCGCAGGCGCCGGCGAGGAGTGGTGCGACGCGTGGCTGGAGTGCATGGCGCGCCTGCACACCGACCCGCAGAACCACCAGCTCGGCACCGCCGCCGTCGGGCTGGTCGTCGACGCGAGCCTGAGGGTCTACAAGGTCCGAGGTGCGACTTGGTTCGGGTTGCCAGGCCGAGACCTTTTTTACCGAGAATTAGACGGGGACAAACGAGCAAGCGGGTCACCTGATGGTAAGCGATCACCGCCACCCATGAGAACCAGCAACCCCAAGAGAGTCACTAGTCCGTTGCCGACCTTTAATGAGTAAAAGGGCTAGAGGAAAGGGGGGCGGAGGGGGATCGGGCCTCCTGCACTCTCACTGACCGAATGAAACGGAACAGGGTATGACTGGATGGCAACCGTGCGGATATTGTAGCTAGCTGGAGTTGGCCCTGGCACCATACGAGTAGGTCTACACGGCTTCTAAGCTGTCGGCTGATAGGTGTGACATGATTATAAATTTTTATAATGTATTTTATGTGAAACACAAATCACGGTGACACCCCCCCCCCCCCCCCCCCCCCCCCTCAAACTGATCGAACCCGGTGTGGCCCCTGGCCACTGACTGTTACCTACGATACAATCTCTCTCAGCGTAATTAGGTAGACATACTTACCAGCTTTTACGCTAGTATAGGGCTATTAAGTATATCGATGGATTTAACCTAACGGTACCTGGCCCTGTGAAGAGGTGTTGACGTTGTCGCCCTTTCCCCGTTCTCTGTCTCCTATAAGTATCCCAATCGAACCTCTGGAAAAAAATAGGGAACTCTCATAAAGTAGACCAAACAGACTGGATCTCTGGCTTACCTATCTAAGTACCTGCAATTTTGCTGCCACTTTTCGAGGGGGACGAGGTGCACGTACAGCATACGTTTAGGTACGCAGAGAATAAAAACGTAACTACCTACTTATTCATGTTTTTTTTTTTATAAATGACTTTTCTATCCTCCAGGATTGAGAGTGATCGACGCGTCTGTGATGCCCACGCAAGTCTCCGGCAACCCGCAAGGATCTATCATGATGGTTGCCGAGAGGGGAGCTGCCTTTATAAAAGAATCATGGAAAGATTAAAACGACAGCGATGGATGGAATATTTTTATTTATTTTATTATATTTATTTTGCAATAGGAACTGAGAGGAGGCCAATTCAAAGTAGAGCCAAAGAAAATATATAGGTATAATCACTACAAACGTAATTTGGGGTATCATATGAAAAAGCGTCTGCACATTTTAAAAATTTTTTTTTTTTACACAAATTGTCGTGGAATCAAAATCTATAACCTAGGTACTTCCAGTTATCCCAGAAACTTGAGATTTAGTATGATATAGACATTGGAAGACCCTTGGTTTTATCGTCCTTACTAATAGTCTAGCTACTTATGACCTTGCAAAAAGGCGGTAATTTTGAAAAATCTTTGGTTGGATTTACACTTTTGATACTTTCACATTTCCACTGTCATTTAATTTAATTAGTTGCAAGAACCTCTTCCGAAAATCAAGCAAACTTTAATAGTAAAAGGCGACTCCAGAGATAAAATAAACTGATTAAGAATAAAATAGTATTTTTTATTATTATTAAAAACTGACCAGCGATTGATCCGTATCTCACCATACGGTAAGTGAAGATGATGCCAAAAGCGTAGAGCACTGGTTCAGTAAGAACCAAGAATCAGATTACCAGAATTCATGCCGGACTACCAAGATCATTTGGCAGCATATTGTTTGACAGTAATTCTCGATTGTGACATGACAGGTAATGTTGCCGTCTAAATATCTACTAGGGCCAGCTCTCGATAGCCAGACTATTAATTTTATACCATGACCTCATAAAGTGTAAAAATAGGTTTCAAACCATATTCAAACCCATTAGCGAGGTAAAGATTGATGAAGCATAATTAAAACAAAACACTCCGGAAGATAGTTTATTACTTTAAAGAGAAAATAAATACATAGGTACATGATTACATAGAGGCTAAATACACGCGTGTTAGATTAACTTGGAAATAAATTCATAATTTGAAACGAAAACGCTTTAACTTACAATATAAACTTCATTTTCAAACGAATCATCTAATTCTAGGAATGATAATTATAATACTTTAAGCCAATCACCTTCAGGTGTGTACTTTTTACTTTAAAATCGTATTGGAAATGTTAATTATTCAACTCAGCCAAACTTAGCAGTAATGGTCCAAAATCGGAATTATTAATTTCAGAGAAATGCATAACATATTTATTACAAATGCAACAAACAAGTACTAGACTTTAGCACCGCAGTATTTTCGAGATTTTCTAATCCATAATCAGTTACAACTTACAATCTACAATGGTTACCTGTCTCATACAACTTTATTAGTTTGGCAATATATAAAAATCTAAAAAAATTATACCGCCGGCAGGTTGGATTTTCATCAACACCTCATTCAAAGTTATCCCACAAACAACTCCAGTCTAAAGTACTTTCATATATTTTCGAGCCAAATAATTTGTCAGACTGAAAATAGTATACCACGATGCAGCTCATTTACATTGAATTTATAGCACATTGATAACAATTTATATCACTTAGCATTAGAATGTGTGCCAAAGAAATTGTTACAAGTGTCAACAGAGTGTTAGTGTGAAATTCAACCTGTCAATATTATCTATCTCTACTGAGACGAGCCTCATGTCAACATAGTCTTGTGCCAACCTGTAAAATCGTATCGTACTTAAGGCACTTATGATCCAACGATGGTCGAAATAAACGTTATTATTATTAAGGCAAGTCAAGTTTCCACCACAAGCGGCAGTATAACTCGCAACAACAAAATGCAAGAAACCGCTCGAGCAAATTGCTCTGAAGCTATGGGGCCGACTATTACTTCACCTTTTATGGTTCTGCATTTGCTTTTTCCCTTGAGCTGGTGTTGAATAAAGAGTCATTGCATTGTATTGTAAATTGCATATAACCATTAACAAAGAGTTTTCGTCTCTACATCGTCATTGGCAAAATACTCCTTGCCAAAGAGCAAGCCATTAAAAAAAACAGCTTTCTTGTATGCACTTTATGCTCGCGAGTCTCTTTAAAAAAAGCTCAGGCCAAATTCATGCCTACATAGCCCGCTTGCAGAGGAAACCACGCTTATGGATCAGTTCACTTTACTGCTGAGTGCATTGACAAAAGCCCGCCACACACATCGAGAGCTTACTGCTCATCTTTATCCTTCGCGCCGTGCTTGAGGATGCGGGTGAACTCGACGTAGTCGAAGATCCCGTCGCGGATGGGCGCCTCGCGCAGCATCTCGTCCACGTCGTCGTCGGTGAAGCGGTCGCCCATCGTGGTCAGCAGCTCGCGGAGACGCTCCTCGCCTATCACGCCGTTGTTTTCTTCGTCGAAACAACTAAAAGGATTTGATTAGTTAAGTCTTCTGTAGCGATCGTAATACTGGGTAGTCAGTAATTACTTGCATATTTAGAGTAGTTTTTCCTGATAAATATCTCGCATGTCAAGCATGATTTTACAGTAGATACTCAAGTGTTTCGTTTATTTCAATACTGCCGCTGAGCGCTAGCTTGAGTTAACGATAGGCCTTTATTGAATAAAGCACGCGCGGTCGCTATTGAAATCCCCCTTTTCTCTCTTCGCGTCATCTTATACCGTTTGACAGAAAGAGGAGGCAAAAACGATAGTAAGAAATGACAGAGAAAGCACTCAAATCAAACTTTTGCCATGTTTTTTTGGTGATAGTATGGCTTATACCATACAAGTTATATAGAAGTCCATGGTTTCCTTTGTAGATGGCCATAGTTATACTGTAAACAGTATAAAAGGGCACAGTTGTCATAAATTAAATTAAAACCAACCCAAAAGCATTCTTAATGACATCCTCAGGATCCGTGCCCTGCAGACGCTCTCCGAACAGTGTCAGGAACATGGTGAAGTTGATTGGACCAGGCGCCTCATTCATCATAGCCTCCAAGTATTCTTCTGTTGGATTCTTGCCTGTTGACAGTGTAAAGTAACTTAAATTCTCATTCAAGAAGTAATTGCGAAAAACACATCTTCAGGTAAGTGACGTCCTCAACGTAATAATAATTTAGTAAACATTTAAAGTGAGGACCACTGTCCTCTACCCTCTCTCCTGTATCACTGATATGGATGGCTAGTGTGGTTGTAATTTTTTTCCCTTATTACATTTATACATATGGTGTCACAAAATTTACCGAAATATTTCAATAAGTAAGTACCTATAGCTTGACATGCTGCCGCATGTTTAGATAGGTGAAGGTGAACAACCCTGTTAAGTCTTTTTATACTTATTAATTAAGAATGTAGTATATTTAGTTATTTTTATAATTAGTCACAACCTCTGCTGTTAGTCAGTATTGTTTTTATCAAGATTAATTGAAACCTTATATGTATAAGTCAAGCAAGACTAATATTATTATGCAATGCCAACCTATACATTATAGGGATAAGTACAATTATTCTCTATTATGATTAAATTTTATTTGCACATTATTGAAGAGCCAATAGCCAAAGATATAGTACATTTTATAGCCATTACCATGTTTCTTACTAAAAATTTGCATATGCTTGACTTTGAGTTGACCTAAGACTCTTTTTCTTTTAAGGGTGCTTATTTATTAATAAACTTAATGAGATTGAAGAAACATTTTTAAGAAATGAGTTGCTACATTTAATTTCTCACCAAGTGAAGCCAGCATGTCATGTAGGTCATCCTTGTCAACAAAACCATCTCTGTTCTGGTCAATCATGTTGAATGCCTCTTTGAACTCGGCAATTTGCGCCTGGTCGAACATGGCGAAAACATTGGAGGTGGCACGCTGGGCGCGCTTTTTATTGGTGCCACGACGGCCGGCTGTCTTACGGGACGACATTTTAATGATCTGAGGAAGATATATATATATACCTTGTTAATTGATATAGTGGTGAGCAAGATCAGTCAACTTGTTTTAAAATTTTCATCATGTATTTCTCTTTAATGAGATATACGAAAAGTTGGTACATCAGCTTCCTGGGGAACCATGGAACACACACCAGGATCCATGTACGGAATAATCACATAGAGCAAACAAATTTGTTGGACAAAAACCTACCTAGATAGGTAGCAATCCAGGATATGGGCACAAATTTTACAAAGCACACAGTTCCGGTGTGTCCACACTGACAAAGTAAAATAAAGATATAAATTAAAGGGGGTCACAAAAACAATAGCAAATAAAGATGGTAGTGCTACATAACAAAGTAAAAGTACTATAAGCTTACAAGATACAAAGCTACAGATGGTTGTTTACAATCATATACTTAATTGATGCAGTTAAACTTATTAGATGCCTAATAGAATAAAAAGATGCGTTTAGAACTGTATTGCAGGAACTGTGGACGAAATATTAGAATATCAAACATTATAGTTACAAAATACTTAATGCACATATCTAAAAGACTCGTGTCTTGTAATTATGACTTGAGGGGTTTACCTGTAAGGTGCAGGACGTGTGATCGTGAGGTTCCTACGAACACAATGAGAATCACCTCAGTTTATAAATAAAATCTAATGAAGCCCACACGCGTCAGTCAACCTATCGTCACCTCAAATAACGAGAAAGTGACTCATATAAGTAAAGAGTATTGCACAGTCGCGTTCATTCCTAAATGTAGGGCATACAGTGTCAAATACGGCTAAAACCAAGGATGTCCATACATGGTTATGAGTTCTTCTATACGCCACCTGTTCTCTATAATGGCTTTATAGTTTAGGCTGAAAAACTTAAATACTTACATGGTCTTTAATTACACCTAACGAGGAAAATCAGCCGTTTTTAACAGAATTCGATTAGGAAAACAACTTTTGGTGATTGAAGCAATATGACTATAATTATGACTAATCGAATCGTTTCGTTTGGTTGCTGCTTGCCTTGGTGTTACCAGTCACAGACTACTAAGTTACCTTAGTTGGTCAAAGTGACAAAAACGGCTGATATTATATATAACTACAAGTCAACCAACATTACGGAGTAACTAATCTTAACGTAAGTTAATGAAATGATCAAACGAACTTACCTTTAGTGATGTTCGATCATTATTACATGAAGACATCATCCTTCTATGATAACTATGTAGTATGTCCTTAAGCGCTAGCCATTTGCACGTATTTAAAGCTGAGAAAAAAAAATCGAGTTGCTTGCGAGAGTTTGTGGTAACTCAGCCTACCGTAGATCCCATCCTTCATTAAGTTCCATTGAGATAGGAATTGCTATTAGGTCTGTGTTAAGTTCAAAGCTAAATTCGTTTCGCCCAAAGGGTTTGCCCCACAAGACGGGTTGGGCCAAACCTTACAGGTGGGACTCCTCATAGAAGGATGATGTCTTCATGTAATAATGATCGAACATCACTTAAGGTAAGTTCGTTTGATCATTTCATTACATTTTAGACATCATCCTTCTATGATAACTATGTAGGATGTTTAAAGTAGAACTTGTGGGGCAGACGAGAACATATCTATAGGTAACAACCACAGAATACCTGATTAAAAACTCGGTTTATTGCCTACTAAATGTTATACCACATAATGTTATATAACGTTATTATCTTAATATTCATTAATTAAAAATATAAATTGAATAAGCCTCTTATTTATTTACCCTGCGTAATTTAGGCACATTAGGTTTACAATATCTTCAATCACAGCTATTCCTATTAAGTATTAATAATAATAATAGATCTATGAATTATGTGACAGTTTATTCATCTAGGTAGGTAGGTGTTTCTTAATATTTAAGCAAAAAATTTCTAATACTGCATGAATCACTTAGCTGTTACTACACTAACAAGGAGGGAGACTACTGACCTCATAAAATTAAGGGTCCGATATGAAGCGCCTCTGTCTGTTGTAATTTATTGTAAAGAAATAATATCTGTGGTACGGATGCTCTAAAACATCTATTTGTTTTTTCAGAAAGAGAGCTAAGCTACAATACTTACTAGATTTATACTGTTATATGTATAGTATTATCCGATAGGGATGCTAAGTATCATTATGTCAACCGGCTTACTCGAGTAGGTATCCTTACTTCATGATCATGAAGGCTTTCCTGTTATTATCCCTGCCGCTAATCGGAGGTCCTTGTGTAATGGATGAGGGGCTGCAACACCTGACAAAAGTAAACATTTATGAGGGGATAGAACTGTCAATTAAGAAATCAACATTTTTTTTTTATTCTCCTCATGTCGGCTTGTACTATTATTGTGGTATTACCATAATAGACAAATTTTACCTAAAAATAAAATTCATATTAAGCTACTTACCTTATTCCAAGCCTATAAAATTGAGATGACACTTCCGTTTCCTACTGCGAACACGTGACTATCACGTGCCCCGTGCCGTTTTGCCGCTATTATCCCCTCCCTAATCCAGCGGCCAGGCTCGGTTGCGCACCGAGCTGGACTCATTGGATTCTCAATTTGACCTACCCTCCGCTTAGGTATGAAAGGACGGTAGTATCAAGCCACTATGAGGAGCACAGGTGGCGCCACTATATTTTGTAAACAAAGGTACACTGATGTTTGCTGAAATAAGCTGAAAAGTAAGCTTAACTACTAATGTACAGATTAGAAAATGGTGATTATAGATCATGACCGTATTTGAAATTAGGTTTAAACAAATTGTACAAAAAATATCAGCAGACAGTAATTAAAATTTGGCTTGGAATAAGGTAAGTAGCTTAATATAAATTTTATTTTTAGGTAAAATTTGTCTATTAAGTACTTGTACCTTATTCCAAGCCTATAAAATTGAGAAGTGTTTGTTATCGGCTGCTGGATTAGTGGAATAGTAAGTAAGTATGTATTGAAAAGAACGCCAATGTGAGATTAAAATTCATGTCGCGACATCTCGCGATATATATATATTTGTCCCTGGCAACAATTATCCGACTGTTCCGTCACCTCCTTTATTTGTCTATGGTAAGATATTTGAATCTTTATAAATGAAACGTTTGTGTGCAATTACTTTGATCTAGAGTTTGATATATTCCTTGATAATAATTAAACTACAGTGATTGTGTATAACGAAGGAAGGCATCCTCGAGCGCCTGAACATCAATGAGAGCTAAGTATTATCTCTAGTTGCCAATGACAGGTTTTATTATGTGACCGTTAGCAAAGAGATTGCTCCCGAGCTTCTGTTGTTTTAACATGTATGTAGTTTCATCCTAGCTAGGTGGAATACAATCTAAAGGACGTGGCCTGCCAAGGTCACTGTGGGGTACAAGGCGTTCACGCCCTGAGACTACATCTTACTAAAACCGGTTGGGGCAATAAAGCCTTATATCTGATGCACCCCACGGGGGGGTCCTCGGAGCGAGGATGACCCCCCAGATGGTCCGTGCAGAGCCCACGTGTGGGTTGCTGTATCTTATTCTGTAATTGGCACCTCAGAGAGAAATCAGGTCATCATACCGATGGCCGCCCTTGTAAGTCGGTGTATTCCCTGGGGACATTGTTGAATTCTGCTCTGGGGTGTTTTATGCGTGTCTGATGTACTCTTTGTGTGGTTTACTCCCTGAGACATCCGTGGAGAAGCTCGGGGCGAGTGACATGGAAGTCATACTTATTATCTTTCAACAGGTTGTGCGATACACCAGAGCAACTGTACCTGTACTCTGATGGGGCTCGTCCCGTGAGGGGGATAGAGATGAGATGATAATTTATTTGGGTATGTATGAGTTTTGTCTAAATCCGCACCAACACAGATATATGAACGTTCATGAACCAATAATAATAATACAGCGAAGTAGATACAAATAATTCTTGTTATACTAAAGTTACTCGTATTATTTAATTATAAAACCAGGGCTTTATTAAAGAGCATCCCACATAACATTTGTCGCTGTCGTGATTTCCCCGCGCGGCGGCGATAATTCATGTATTTAACAAATTATTCATAGTGTATTATTAAAAACAAAAATTTATAAGCATTTCTACATGCACAGAAACTAATATCTTAAATAGATTGAAAACATTTATCTAACGGATTAGAACTTAAATTCAGAGAATTCACGGATTTCTTATAAAATTTGTGGAATGTATATGCACTTTTCCAGTAACCGCGAATCAAGATATCATTAATATCATGATTGTCAAGCCAGCTTGACGAAGCCACTGCGGAGCGTACGCTGCCTGCGCTACTATCGATACCTGCGTCTCTCAAGACTGATCGGACCCAACCGCCTATGATTGTTCGTGAGGCTAACTTTACAATCCCACAAATAGAAATAAACAAACTATTTAAATCCCCTCTTCGGGTCTCAGACAGAGTAATCAACTTTCTAATCCGGTACACAGGATCAATATTGATATTCAAAGGATTGTGTAATAATTTCCATCCAGATTGCCTGTTCATGGCATTGTCTGTCTTAGAACCAAAGTTGGGCCAAAACGTTACACTGTCGGGTTTAATCACACAGCTAGAGCGATTTATGTTTAATAGAGTTAGGTCGTGAATCCTACGAACGGAACACAATAATAGTAAAATGGCACATCTCTTAGATACCTCGTATAAACTGGTCTGATTAGTTTGTAGTAGTTTGTATATTTGATTGTACTATATGATAGCTTTTCAATCAGGTGTAAGTCAGTCAAAAATTTTGCCAGGTCTTGAGGTGACGGACTATTTTTACTCACGTTGTTAGTTGAACACCATCGACACCACCGAACCCAGGCTGGTTTATAGGTGGATAAAGAAGATTTACGCCAGCCACTAGCTAATAGCCCTTTCTGTTTATCGTTCCATGATTCTATTAAGGTGGCCCACCCCGTATCAGCCAGACTTCCAAAACCATCCGCTTAACATCCGAGGGAGGTCGCTGGGTCTGAACGTCTACCAGCCTGATTTGGAGGTTCTGAATCTCGATTGGAGAAGCCAGTGATCGATTCCTCAGATCGCTGCGCCAAAACACCTTCTCCCAATAGGGTACGACTATTAGAAACGTACGGCTTTGTTGAGGTGAATTAGCACTCGCGGTATCAGACACGGCGGGGGAAATATCAAGCCAGTTGATACACCCATCTCTGACTGAACGCGTTGACGAATACGGCATTCGAGTCGGTCGGATCTAACGCCACGTATGCTGGGACATCATGAGCTCTCTGTGATGCAAATAGGTCTATTTGTGGGGTGCCCCATACCTGAAAAATACATACTGTCGCCGAGGGGAGCAAATGCCACTCCGACTGGCTTCGAAATCTCGACAGACGATCGGCTTCGTTGTTGTAACGGCCTGGGATAAACTGAACTGTCATATGAATATGATAGAGATCTAACATACTTAGGATGTCGTATGTCGTGTCCATCATCCGTAGAGATTTGGTGCCTCCCTCGTTCCGCAGGTATGACACAACCGTCCGGTCTTTGAGCTTGAGAGGTTATTACCTTCTTTACAGCAATCATTTCCAATACATTAGAGTATTCTCCTAGCTCCTGTGGCGACCATTGACCTGCTAGCCTCTTGTCGTTGAGTTGCGCCCCCCAGCTCCTGCCCGATGCATCCGTCGTAAGAAAGAACTCTGGGGCCGGACAGTGAAGGAGAGACGAGAGGTGAGCGTGACTGATCCACCACTCTAGGTTGGGCATTACGGACGGAGGTAGTCTTACCTTGACCCTCGAGTTGATGTCCAACAGCTGGTTTGAGAATGCTAACAGCCTGCTGTTGAGGTGTCCCCTCGGGACGACGAAACATGCAAAGTTGCACAACCCGAGAAGAGATTGAATTTGACGAAGTCACCTTTTTTGACAGCATGTCGCGGCAATTTTGCAGAACGTTCAGAGTCTTCTCTTCTGGAAGTTATTTCACGTAGTTCCATGGATCCCAGTGAATTCCTAGAAATTCCAGGGCACGCTGCGGCATGGAGACTGGATTTCTCGTGATTTATAGTCCAGCCCAGATGCTTCAATATATTCATTGTGAGACCTACTTGTTCTTGGAGCTGTGTGCGATTCTAACATGCTAGGAAAAAATCGTCCAAGTAGACCAGAACCCATATACCTCGAGACCTGATCACCTGAGCTATCCAGTTGGTTATGGTTGAAAAGACCTTTGGCGCTGTCGACAGGCCGAAGGGAAGGCAGGTCATTTGCCAAAGCCGACGTCGAAAAACAACTCTCAGGAATCTCCGGTGTGTCTCGGTTACTGGTATATGGAAATATGCATTGTGGAGATCTAGCTTTACCAACCAGTCCTGCGGTTGAAGAAAATCTGGGACCTTGTACATATTTACCAGACGAAATTTTGTCGTGTGTACGAATTTGTTGAGCAGTTTCAGGTTGAATACTGGTCGAACCTTTTTTGAACCTCAACAAGCACCCCAGCCCACATTTGAAGCAACACTAAAAATTACCAATGAAATTCTAAATCGTCATAAGGGGTTATAAGTTCCATCTACTGTAACAAACACCATTCAAGATCGGCCTTACGATATTGAGTTATAGCGATTTAATGACAAAAATTTATGTCGAGCAGCTGCGCGATCAGAGCCGCGGCGAGTAGTTTACGTTTCGCTACCAGTGTGCTCCCAGAGGAAGGACTACGGATTAGTCCGAAACATGTCGGACAGTACTTGACCGACATACGGGAGTGATCGGATTAATTCAGTACCTGTAGAAATAAGAATAAAAAATGTGTTTTTCTAATTGGTTTGGTATATAGAAATCCAGATACTGCTGGATATGCCATAATTATGGATCGAATTTGGTCTGAAATAAAGTGATTTTATTATTTATTATAATTAAAACCCCAAAGCTTTAGCTAAATATATCGAATGCTATATTGGTTCGTTTTAACAACTGTTAAGTACATTGTTAAATACGTTTATTTCTCTACAATGTAGTCCACATTTACAATAAAAACCCAGACTCTCCAGCAACGCCTTAATAAGGCTTATAATATTTTCTAGGTATTCGGCTAATGATTCTGATCAATGAAAATAATCGATTTATTGATTATTTTTGTTTTTATTTTTATGAAACATTCATAGAATGAAATTCAAAATACAATGACAATGCAAAGAAAAATCCGTTAAGCAGCTGGACTTGAACCAGCAACCTCGGTAATCCGTACCACGCTCCACCAATTAAGCTATACTTAACGTTGGTGTACCTAACGAATTTTTCAATGCCTTGTGTCATATTTTTATTTGGAAGATCTCTCCTCAGCGCCATCTATGAGTAGCTTAATCAAGCGGCTCACCCACTACGGAACTTCTACAGTTACGCATTAGTGGCAAGAGATGGAGCTATTTTCTGAATCAATGAAAATAATCGATTTATTGATTATTTTTGTTTTTATTTTTATGAAACATTCATAGAATGAAATTCAAAATACAATGGCAATGCAAAGAAAAATCCGTTAAGCAGCTGGACTTGAACCAGCAACCTCGGTAATCCGTACCACGCTCCACCAATTAAGCTATACTTAACGTTGGTGTACCTAACGAATTTTTCAATGCCTTGTGTCATATTTTTATTTGGAAGATCTCTCCTCAGCGCCATCTATGAGTAGCTTAATCAAGCGGCTCACCCACTACGGAACTTCTACAGTTACGCATTAGTGGCAAGAGATGGAGCTATTTTCTGAATCAATGAAAATAATCGATTTATTTATTATTTTTGTTTTTATTTTTATGAAACATTCATAGAATGAAATTCAAAATACAATGACAATGCAAAGAAAAATCAATAAATCAATAAATCGATTATGTTCATTGATTCAGAAAATAGCTCCATCTCTTGCCACTAATGCGTAACTGTAGAAGTTCCGTAGTGGGTGAGCCGCTTGATTAAGCTACTCATAGATGGCGCTGAGGAGAGATCTTCCAAATAAAAATATGACACAAGGCATTGAAAAATTCGTTAGGTACACCAACGTTAAGTATAGCTTAATTGGTGGAGCGTGGTACGGATTACCGAGGTTGCTGGTTCAAGTCCAGCTGCTTAACGGATTTTTCTTTGCATTGTCATTGTATTTTGAATTTCATTCTATGAATGTTTCATAAAAATAAAAACAAAAATAATCAATAAATCGATTATTTTCATTGATTCAGAAAATAGCTCCATCTCTTGCCACTAATGCGTAACTGTAGAAGTTCCGTAGTGGGTGAGCCGCTTGATTAAGCTACTCATAGATGGCGCTGAGGAGAGATCTTCCAAATAAAAATATGACACAAGGCATTGAAAAATTCGTTAGGTACACCATCGTTAAGTATAGCTTAATTGGTGGAGCGTGGTACGGATTACCGAGGTTGCTGGTTCAAGTCCAGCTGCTTAACGGATTTTTCTTTGCATTGTCATTGTATTTTTAATGATTCTGATATCAAAAGGAAATCATCTAGGTATGAAACAGAGATGAAACCTTTCCTTCTAAGATGTAAAAGTACTGGTTTCATTGATTTTCTGAAAACCAAGGGTTGATAATCCGAAAGGCAACCTTTAAAATAAATTAAAAAGATTACTACCATGGCGAAGCCTTAAGTATTGACTATATTGTTCATCTAATAATAACATAAAGTAATCGATTTTCGCTAGGAAACATGACTTTGTGATGAGTTTGCATGCTGCTGTCATGTTTTAAATTTAAAATGTTGCGAGTGAAGTAACTTAAGAATTTAGTGTTTTAAGTTCAGGATAAACCTGCAAGCGCCATTTTTATGACAAAAGTATTCGAGATGAACTGAATCTCAGTATCTGAGCATTTCTCTATTGCACCTGATATCAATATAATAATTTCTTCATTGATCCCAGAAGACTCTTCAGTTGTCATGTTCACTGGAGCAGGATTGGTGAATTGGTGCTGGCTGTGGCACAGAGTTATCTGGATTGTGCCGATAGGGTTAGAATGCTGCGCCACTGATGTGACGCGCGAGCGATCCATGACAGAATGATTTTGCCATGTACAACTATTGTTAACCATTTATTTATTAAAAAATAAAAACATGTACATATATATAAGTATAATAAAGAATATTTGTATTTGTATTTTGTATATATATGGTAAAATTAACCGGCCCACTAAAGGCGTGGTTTTTGCTCTCAGAGACTGGTTCTGCACTCCCGATGTGGTGGCTTGATGGCTTCCTCTCTTCTGTGTGCTTGGCGCCAGAACATACCTACCTATCTGTTGGGAGCTGGGCCCCCGCCCCATTCCTTGGTATCCTTGATAGCTTCGGCGCTAGGAGTACTTCGTTTTCTCTTTTAACTCCTTTGCAGCCTTTCAACAGCCTTAACTGTCTTAATGCTTGTTTAGTACTTATACTCTTATAATATAAACATCAAGATAATTAAGTATGCCCTTTGGAACATTATGAAATAGGAATGGTGTTATGAGCCCGGCGGCGGCAAGCTTGCCGGCACCCGTGACTAGTTCGTTGTACTACAAAATTGTCAGCAAACATGGAGTACCCAAAAGGTCCGTCCATACTGTGTATATTCAACATCATCATGTCAGCCGAAAGACGTCCACTGTTGGACATAGGCCTCCCCAAAGGTTTTTCACTCAGACCGGTCTTGTGCTTTCCACATTTATCACTATATATTATGTCTATACTTTTATCTCTTGTCTTGTTGTCTTTGCCACATCTGACATTGCTACCTCTATTTCAGGATTCAGTTTGGGTCATTGAGATAGGAAAATGGAGCCGTTATATTCTTCTATATGAAGCGTGACTTATACAAATATCTGCCATATCGACACATACATGTCAAACGGCATTTTATCTCTTTTTAACTTACTGACAGCTGCATATGAATAGGAGAGCCAAATAGTATTTGTTGGTTACTAAATTTGGCAGCTCTCTCTAAGTGACGTCACGAGTTTACGACAGCGTGGCAGGTGCCACCATGTTCCGTGCCAAGTTTCGTGGTAGATGTGCTGTCAAACGGTAGCCGGCTCCGAATATATTTGCTGTTTTTGTGAGGATTACTCAAAGAAACGAGTTATCATGGTGTGCAGGGCTTTGTCTTAAATAGGATAATCATGCCCTAGTGCTGCGTCAGACAGTGTAGTGTTAAAAAAAACATTAATCAACCTGAATTGACCCTTCAAAGGTTAGTAACCAGTTACCTTGAATAATTCGAATGTTTTATTGTATTTTGGCATGTATCGTAACATAATGATCTTATAAAATGAGTATGAACGTCTGTTTTAGTACGATTTGTTTTATTTTCCAATGATTTTATTTATTTCAACAGAAATCATTTGCATGATTTTGGCATATTAGCTTATGCGGTGCTAAGTATCGACATAGGTATCGATGGAATTCTAAACATTGATTAAATTTTTTTTTTCGTCAGATTTCCTGTGAATGAAACTGCCAAAAAGAAAAGGATTGGAATTGAAAATATAAACCCACGACATAAGACATGGTTTGTCTGCTCGATGCACTTCGACATGTCATAATGCTTCAACAGAACTCTTAATGTGACGAGATTGATGACGTGACGGAGCAATTCAGGTAATTGTTAGATCTAAACATATAAAATAAAACCGTGACTTACTGACTGACACACAACGCACAGCCTGAACCAGATTTGAGATTTGAAAAAAATGTCCCTTGAGTAGGCTAGAGATGAACTTATAGATACTTAATATTCTTCTTTTTCAGTCTACTCGTGCCTGTCACCTGTGTTGCCTTGTACATCAAGTGTGAGGGTAAGGTAATGTCTGTAATCAAAATGATTATAGATTTGAGGTTTCGCTATCACGGAAAAAGAAGTTGTGAGTGTTGTGACAAAGTATCTTTCAGAAAATATTAGAAATGAATAAAAACTTTGGAGATGCCTAAGACAAATGTTATTTATTTTCACTTTTGTTGGTAGTAGGACCTTGTGCGAAGTAGCAGTGCTTGCACTGTTATGTCCCGGCGTGGAGAGTAAGATAGCCGGTGTAATTACGGGCACAAGGGGAATTCCATCTTAGCTCTCTAGGTTGGCAACGCATCTGCAAACCCATATACACACATGTCATAACTCCTCTATAATGCGTTCAAAAACCGTAGAAAATATGAAATCCAAAATATGAAAACTATGATATGAAAACCAACATAATTTACAATAAAAAAACAGTCGAAACGAAACGTCAGCTCGGTATGTTTACTTATCTATGATAAAAACAACAGTCAAATTCGTGACAGGTATAGATATGATAATGCCTTCTGCTTCTGAACGTGTCTTAGAGTACTTATAATATGTATGTAGATTAAAGTAATGTATGCTACTCTAGATAATTAGGCCTTAAAACACTCGTAACGTGACAGTTGCATAAACTTCTATAGCGTAGATTTTATCGATATCGATATCTGCATACGTTTAACAGTCCCAACCCTAGGAAAAGCAGCCATATTACGTGCCCAATTTTAGTAGGTATGCACGCTAATTCTGTAGGTATCACCGGTCCACTTGCTATTAGGTCTGTGGTTTGGGTATTATTAACTGAGGCATATTATCTATAGGTGGACATATATTTATTATTTTCTTCTTTTTGACCTTTTCATGATATTCATAGTCATTCTCTATTTTCTTTCTTTCTTTCTCTAGAAATAGAAAAATCGATGTATTCAGCACTGTTTCGTGAAAAAACACCAAGATGGCGGCACAGCCACATGGCTGCAGACGCAGAGCAAGAGCAGACCGCATACTCGCATAGCAGCATGAAATAACAGCCACTTGCGTATCGCCAAAAAATTAAATTCGTGGGTTAGCAACAATGGGACGTCCCGTCGTGGGTTAACGACATTGGGACTCTTCGTCGTGGGTTAACGACACTAGAACCTCCCGTCGTGGGTTAACGACATTGGGACTTCTATCATTATTTCCATATATTCTTTCACATGGCTGACCCCTCGGGGAACTAGTCCCAACCGTGACAGCTCTAATGCAAAGAAAGCGGTCCGTCGCCTGACCCCTGGGGTTTCGTAACCCAACCGTGTCAGGTCTGGACATGGAAAAAACAATGATAGGAAATAAGCAGCTATCCAAATATTCCACCGGCCATTCGATAGATGCCGACGAGTTGCTGCAGCTGTCGCGACGCTCACGTTTCTTTATACCTCTTCTTCTCCATAATACAATCATCACAATATTAAATACCAAAAAAAAACAATACAATACAATACAATTTTTAAAATATGGCTCCATCGATACAATCGATGATTTCGCCAATGTCAAGTATGGAGACACTATCAGTGTTTAGACGTTGTTCGGTAATTTTAGCGTTGCGGTTAGTTAGGTTAGGCTTCACAGCCTAACCTAAAAACCCAACCCTCCCCCCCCCTTCGTCGGATATTAGCCAACGGTTAACTATTTTATAAATAAAATAGTTAACCGTTGTTGCCCAGGGTGCACCGGCCCAAGCGCTACTCTTCCCCCTTAAGACTTAAGAGGGAACCGTAACGCTCGAGCACACGTGGAGGTTATCCGACACGCACCCCAAAAAAAAAACGAAAATATATCTAAACGTGCGAAATGACGTTACACGAAAGAACGAATCAAAGACTACAGTAGTTTAGATGAGACGGATAGTAGTATATATGGAACGAATGAAGGATGGGATCTATGGTAGGCTGAGTTACCACAAACTCTCGCAAGCAACTCGATTTTTTTTTCTCAGCTTTAAATACGTGCAAATGGCTAGCGCTTAAGGACATACTACATAGTTATCATAGAAGGATGATGTCTGAAATGTAATTTTGTTGTATTACCTGTAAAGCTGCCCATTCACTTGAAAACATGTGAGAAAAACTACAGATAAAGCAAAGTTCAGTTTAATTTTTTTTTTAAATGTTTTCTTTTTTACGTAACGGAAAACAAATGCTGTCAAAATTATTATAAATAAATTTATATTACGGCGGATACTAAATTTTGGTATCTTCTCTCAAAAATGCACACAAACCTATAGTAATCTACGGGGTAACTTTAAATTGTAAGTATATATTTTCTAGCTTTTCTAATTGCTTCAACATGCACAGGTATCATGATACTTTCAGAATCACAATGTTATATTGTAATATCATTGAAGAATCACGTGTTTTGTTTGCTATGCTATGTTTTACTGTTTTTGCAGATGCTCAGCCAAAGTAAAACCAGACTGGTGACAAACGTAATTAGAACGTTTAACACTTCAACTGCAGTTTTTAGCAACCACTATGATGTCCTTGGAATCACACCGAGGGCTACACAAAACGATATCAAATCAGCATATTACAAATTATCAAAAATGTATCATCCAGACAAATCAAGTGTAAGTAGAACAGTGTATTTTAATATCTATTTGTACCTACTGTCTACTTTATCATTATGACACAATTTTAATGAAAGTTTATCATCAGATATTATTAATTAGGTATAATAGTTACATGCTTATTTTAATGTCTTCAGTCTAGGTATCTCCAACTCCTTTCACATTCAAAATGCTTTCTTGTCCGTATAGTTTTGTGTATGAATGTAAATATTTTAAATAGGATGAATAGCATAAGAATAAATAATAACATAGTAGAACGGAAACTCACGCTCCGGACGGGCTCAAGGTCACGATATTAGAGTATTCGTTAACTACTCAGTCAGGCTGTCACAGCCGGCGTCGCCGCACGCGCGTTTGGTTGCTTGTAATTTAGTTGTAATAGTTTTAGGTAAGCCTGTATGTAATTTATTTTATATTTGTAGGTAAGTAATACTTACTCAAATCTCCTTAAATGGCTTCATTTGGTATGGCACTTATAACAACTTATAAATCTCATATTTTGTAAAACTGGAATAACATAATGGCTTCAAAGTAAAGAAAAACTTATATCTTAGTGATATTGTCTTTAGACGTAAGTACCTAATATTTAACAGCAAGCAACCCTAGCAACATGCCTGGATGACAGAGGGGTGTAACAACATGAAGGGGGAAGTAGGTATATAAATGGCGGCGTTTTGGACTCTGTCAAAAGGGATTCCATTCTACTGTGTTATTATTTATTCTTATGCAAGTAGTTCAATTCATAAACAACAAAAAACCACACAGAAAAAAAACGGTAATTTAAATAGATTTTCATGACTATGATTACTAATTTGTATGTTATATTTTTCAGGATGAGGCATCAGCTAAGAAATTTAGAGCAATATCAGAAGCATATGAAGTTCTAGGAAATATAAAATTAAAAAAAATGTATGACAAAGGTACCTACATTCTTTCATGGTAATAAATATTAATAATGCTAGTACAGGTTGTGTGGTGGTTTGAGATTGCTCTGCAAAAGTACAAGGGGCATGCGCAATAGTCATATCAGGTCTATTTAGTGGTGCAAATGAGCGATGGGAGGGTGCGTGCTGGCACCAACACATTATTGGTCAATCAGTCTCTTTTCTCTTCCTACACTTTGTTCATGCGTCTCGTGTCTCTTGTGTACTGTTGCATACAGATTGATTAATTGTATTAGTAGTATCTACCTGTCATAGTGAAAAAATGTGATATTGCATGATGATTTAATGGAAGGAATATCAACACTGCCGGATGTTCTTATCATATTGAATAGGTATAAAAACTAAAATTTACTGTTATTTATTTTCGGAATATACTAGCAAGATAAGTCACAAGCAAAAACGAGTGTTGTTTATTATATAAGAAAAAATATTTTATAGAAATACACTTAAGAAATGGCCCTTAGCAATTTTGTGCGCGATTGTACACATGCGTCAATTGCCGCCACCAGTTTAGCTGAGCGATCTTGAACCACCGAGCAACCTGTAACAGAGTAGCATTATAGTGAAATAAAGGGATCACTCGCATACTTATGTCAGTAGAGTATAGCCCAGTGAGCTAAGTGAGCGGCGCGCGGTTTACGTTTCGCTACCGTCGAAGTGTGTGCTCCCAGACGAAGGACTATGAATTAGTCTGATTAGGCTATACTTGATTGACATACGTGAGTGATCCGTTTATTTTACTATACCCTTAAATGCATGGTGATGCAATTACAATACTACTGAAATGACACAACTAGACATCACATTCACATTAATATGGGACTTTGTCAAACTGCATGAAGTTCTAAATTGATGTGGACTTTGACTTGTACTTTGGTAGTAAAATTTTAAAAAGTGAAATTTATCCCGTATTATGCATTTAAGGGTTAATCCCATGATAGTTTGATGTTAAAAGAATAGTGTTTGTAGCTTTTTTCAGACAAATTAAAATGGAAGATCACACTATCTGGAATCTTTACAATGAATACCCACAGAATTATGAAATAATTTTTAGTTTTTCTTCCCAATTTTCCATCCAAAAAATGTTCCTTTAAACAGTTTCAATGCAAGACACTGATTCAAACTGAATGAAAAAAAATCATTATTATTCAATTTAATTGACAAACCATGTTTTCAAAAAAGGTTCCAATGGTTTTCGCGAATCTTCTTTTGAATTTTACTTAAAATAAATAAATACGTTTTATTCAATAGTTCTGAGACATTTATTCTTGATTCTAAGTCATTAAACTTATAATTTTGTTTAATTTATTTCAACATATATACTGTTTTATCTGGGGGCGCGGCAGTGTCCCCGCCAAGTTTAGCAAAACAATATAATTTTCATGTAACAATCAAAATACTTAGTGGTAGTATAATTAATAGAACGAAATTGTATAAGTATACTAATTAATGAGTAGGTACTTGCATTAGGCTTTGAACAGTAATTCTATGTTTATAAAATTTAACTAACTATTGCCACTTATTCTCAGGTCTCCTTACGCGCGGATCTAGCATTCGGATTGAATATCAGCCAGAGCCTGAACCCACCGACCCAACGCTCAAGTTTTACAAGTCTCGCGCCTCGCGACATGTGGCACCGACCATGGATGGAAAAATTCCTATTTATGACTTTGATGCTTGGTGAGTGCTGAAATTTGTGTATTGTAGTTATTTGATAACTTTCATTTTAAAATAAGCTACCAACATTCAATGACAATGCACAGAAAAATCCATCAAGCATATTATTATTAGAGGTCACTAATTAATTAATTAATTTAAAATGTGAAAAGTCAAATATAATATGGTCCTTTTTAGGGTTCCGTACCTCAAAAGGAAAAAACGGAACCCTTATAGGATAACTTTGTTGTCCATCTGTCAAGACCCTTTTTCTCTGGAACGCGTTTAGGTAGCATGCTGAAATTAATATCAAATACTCAAGCCTGCGGTCCCTTGAAGCTGTGAAAAAATCAACCTTCTAAATCAACGCAATCAAAAGATAGGTCATTAAAAAGGCTATTTCCATACAAATTGCCGAAAACCTAAAGTGTACATCCAGTGGTCCTAGCAACTTGAAATTTGGTAAGTATGAAGAGTAGCTCTTATAGCACTCCGAAAATTCTCAAAATCTTAAATTTTTATGTCTGTCTAGATTTCGTAGACCAATATAAGTTGACCCCACACTGCGTACATATTGCTTAGGAGCAGGGCTCTGCTAACACTGGACTTCCTAAAACACTGGGGAAAAGCGTTAAAACCTTTCTACGGAACCCTCGTGCGCGAGTCCGACTCGCACTTGGCCGGTTTTTTTTTTAATGACTACCACCTTCGTTCTATTTGCAAGTATAATATTGATTGATGATACAAATACTATTGTCTGTTTCAGGTCCAAAAACCACTATCAGACTATATTTAAGAAATCGCAATATGACAAAGATTTGCTAAGAAAGAAACAAGCTAAAAAAGCTGATGCTGTGCATTCTAATCGCCAAGAAGCAACCATCTATCTGATATTCGCGTTGACCGGCCTTTTCGTGGCTTTGGTGCTCCGGGGGACGTCCGAATACGACGTAGATACTACACCGCGTCTAGACAATCGGGATATAGAGGCAGCACAAACAAAAAAAAAAGATAATCAAATTAATGTTAATGCTGCAAGTGATAAACCTTAGTTCAATATTAGTTTTGGGCAGACAAATACGGGTAGGTACATAACTTAGCTGACCATTTCCGATTCAAATTATTTTAATAATTATGTAACTTTTAACCCATCTGTTGTGGAGCATAATTGCAAGCTTTTATTAAACTTGCACTATTCAATGTATGTAAGCTGTTCACTTCAAAATTTGCAAGTTAAATTTGACCAACTTCCAGTGGTTGGATTGCCTTGAAATTTGGTATAGTTCGGTATAGCTTGGATGACAATGCGAGTATGGTCAACAAAAAGTACAGTAAGCAAAAAAAAAAGGTTGTACTTAAAATTATTTCTTTTGCGAAAATCTTATTTCATTATAATAATACACAAGTATTTCGAACACTGGGTGTAGCAATTTCCCTTGTGTGCAACTTAGCCTGAGATCTGACATGGCTCAAGCAAACCTAAGAGTAAACATAATTTGCTTTTATTTTGATGTATATATTGTACATATCTATGGTACTCAGTAGCTCTTAGAAGTTATGATACAGAAATGAATGATGAAGTAACCGACCTGGCCCACGAACTAAATCATGAGGAGACAGTTGTAAAGTGTTAGAAAATAAAATATTTATTTACAGTTTCCGATTAGTTTTTATTGACAATATTTCTATTTATAAAAATGATAGTGCTATAATCCTAATAAAACATTTATTGAATTCATACAAGCAATGTGGGGTATCAGCTTAATTCGTCTCATTCGGTTTTCGTTCAATTCTTATTTCCTCTCATTCTGTAGTATCACTCAATCTTTATTTGTCTTGTTCACTATCTGTCCCTTTCTTCCTAAGTCCAATTCTGTAACTTGTCTTATTCTTAATAAGTCATATTCGTTATTTGTCACGGTCTTCTTAGGACTATGTTCTGTTTGTCTCCCTCGTTTTTAGCATCATTCGCACTTCGTCTTTAGTCACATTCGTTATTGGTCTCTCTTTTTTTTTTGGCGTTATTGGCAACTCGTCTAGTTCTTTTTTGTGCACGTTTAATACTCGTCCTGTTCGATGTAGGTACGTCTTATTCGCTATTAATTTTTTTTAAGGATATTGAAATTGTGGATTTTACGGCTTATGTGCATTTTTGAATTTGCTTTTTGAGATTTCCTGGTCCAACGGACTAAAAGTCCCTCAGATGGATAGGTATAAATAAATAATGATAATTTAAGATTGACGGGAAAAGATAGTTACAAATAGCAACTGTAACGAACTTAGAATTGGACTGAAAACGAAAGAGACCAATTACGAATATGACCAACATTGAACGTATCGAAAAAATTGAGGCGAATAAGTGAACGAGACCAAAATCGAAAGGGAAGAATGAGTCCTAGGAAGAGCATGACGAAAAACGAATAAGACTTATTAAGAAGATAGCGAACAAGACGAATACAGAATGAGACGAATAAGGCTGATATCCAATGTGGCATGGATATTGATAGAGAAAATTAAAGCTTTAGCCATCTAAACTCATAAATGTTACTTTTCCTTTTCCTCTCACATCAATTATATTGGTGCTATACCTTTTTATCTATATTATTTCATTACATAAAACTAGCTCATAGTTTCTAGTATTTCCTATGTAAGCACCAACATGTAGTGTACATTAAAAAAAAAAGATTAGACTGGTGTGTTCCTTGAAAATCATTGTTTTTCAGGATAAAATAAATCTTGTCTCTATAGCCTATGAACTTGAATAATTGTTTGTATATTCAGCAGCAAAAAATGTGGCCCTCATTCATATGTATTCAGGTATAGGAAATTTGGTATGTAGACTAGGCCAAATTTTGTGCCACTAAGTATATATATATTAATAGCAAATTTGCCATTGGAAATAAACTGCCATCAGATCTTTCTATAATTTCAAATTGTTCCATTGTCAATTACAACAAACACTTTACTCAATTTAAATTGACATAATATTTTTTTTTATAAATGTAACAAATCGTATTTACTGTTACCACTTTTCGCTTTGCCAAAATACATCCAATGGCATAGCTACCCGGTCATCAAATAGCAAAATTGCATTGAAGCTTTAAAAATGGTTGCCATACATGCCAGGCATAGGCATATTTAGTGGGCCCATTGGGTATGGCACTGTGGGCGCACTTTGATTTGGCCCGTAACTGGGGTAGGGCAGATATGGTTTCGAGAAACCATTACCGAAAGAATTCCGCCCACCAGTCCTGAGAAGTTCACTCATTTTCTCCGCTTTGAACTTTCGAAGATGCATTTGTTTGCGAATAGGCTCAAATGCTTCTAAGAATTGCTCTCCATCATATTTCTTTCCAGAGAGATAATCTTGTGCTATTTCCTCAGACTGTTCCTCTGATTCTGCTGCTGCTGTTTGTAAAAGTGCCTGTGTTGTGTCTGGTGAGATTCCTGCAGATTTTGTTTCTGGAAAAAATATTAAGCAGTGACTTTAGCCATCATTCTTCTCTTCTAGAAGAAGTATGAGGGGAGTCTCAGAACTAATAATTAGACGAGGCAAGTAAAAATTCAACACACCTACAGTACCAATTAGTATTTAGTTTAGGTTTGATGAGCTTCCTGTATCCCATTTTCATTATGTCTAAAGCAATTCACCATGAAATCATTTAAGTGTTTTTTGAAATTGCAAAACATCACTTATTGAAATTTGTATTAACCCTTTTCCAGGCATAGATAGTGCAATATGCATCTACATAAGTGTAGTTACAATTTCAACCCTAACACCAAGATTTAAGATTCAAATCAAATTAAATTTACTAGAATAGTTACTTGTCTTGAAATTATTGCGAAATATACATCCATACATATTATTATGAATTTGAATTTTATAGTATGACCTCGGCTTTTAGGAGTATTTGGAAGCTTTATTAAGTGATAATGTAATATAATTTTATTTTGACATCAGTCATCAATTAACATACTATACTCCTCAAGCAGTTCCTGTATGCGGCTGCACAGTGCCTCGCCTTCCTCGGAGCGCTCCTGCACCTGAGCCTTGAGCTGCTGCAGCTCGGGCTCTATGCGTAGGTTGAACTCGGCCAGGGACCTGTTGCTTGCTATTATCATCTCCTTCTCGGTTTCCCAATCTTTTACCTAGAACAAGTTAGCAGTTAGTCCTGTCAAGCTTCACTTATGTGTAAAAATATTCTATGAGCCAGTAATTTTGACACTTATATTTTAAACTTATATTCAAAACTTTTAAAAGTATATTAGGGAAAGGTAGGCATCTCCTAGCACTTTGTTAAGGAGGCAATGCTGCGAACCACAATTTTTTTTTTCATGAACTGTTTCTGGGTTGCAAGCCACTGAATGAGAATAGCTGGTTTCAAGTTACCAAATCACAATTCAAAAAGTAGATGATGCTTCATTTGTTGTTTGTGACGGAAAGTAGGAAAAGTGCTTTGTTGCCTACTTTATTTACAAGTATTGCAAGCTAAGAAAATCCTTTTCCAGTAATAAAATTATTTACTAATTCGTATTCGTATTTAATAAGTTGGAATTGCAACTTGCCTAAACCTAAAACTACTACTTGGTCTGTTAAAATAATGATAGGAAAGAGATTATCATAGTATGTTGTAATGTGGATGTATTTTTGCCTTGTGTTTATAAACTAACATACAAAGCATACAATGTAGTACTCATTGTAACTGGGACAATCCCTGACACAGGAAGTACTTCTCAAAACAATTGGTTACTATTACTACACAGTTTACCTCCAATGTCAAATGCTTACTCTTACCTGCTTTACATCTTTTAGAACTGAATCAAATTTTGAGTCATCATTCAATATTTCTTTCAATTCATCGGAATTGAGATGAGCCAGCAATCCCATTGCAGATGTATAGTCTGGTTGAATCATTGTTGATTTTGATAAACTACTTATCACCAATGAACTACAGGTTAATCTACACTTTTACTTGACTTAGGCAAAACTTCGATCTTTATGATAGTCGTGCACATAACTAAAAGGATGTTTTAGAAGTAGACTGCTGTGGATTCAATAATTTTTAGGAACACAAACGAATACGAAATATCCTTTGTGATTTGACTTGACTGACAGGACACTATGACGTATGTATAATGTACTCTGTGACTATGACAGACACGACGGCAGTGTAATGCACAGATTAGAGAGACTGTAATGTGGAATGGGGATGGGAGGGAGCTCGGACAGGGAGCGAGGGGAAGACTTTATATGTCACTGTCAAAATCAAGACTATTTTTATTGAACTCCCGGGATAGGTCAAAGGATCTATCCGAAGCAGCCAAATTTTCAGTAAGAAATAAATTATGAAACTTTCGGAAATTCACTGAACAAAATCGGACATAAAAGCAGATAAAATCGTAATGCAGAAAAAAAGGAGACTTTAAAAGCGAACCTCGGCTCTCGCCAAAGAAATTTGCTATTAAATCTGCTTCCAACATTCTTCGCAATTTTAGACTACTTAGAGATATACAACTTACAGGCGGAAGTCTCATTCTATCACTTTTTATTAGAATGAGACTTCCGCTTGTAAATTGTAGCTTCGTCGTCGGTTACAAACTGATGTAAATTTACGTTCCGACCCAAATACACTTAACCCTGTAATTAGGGTGGAAAATATTTAAGTTGATCAAAAAACTGAAAAGACTGAATAGCAAAAAAAAACTATTCCTATTTACCGATGTTGTAAATAACACCCCTCTTTTTGGGTCGGGAGCTAAAAAGCTCGCTATGCAATAGCAAGCTATCGTGACATTTTTATATTTTCTTTACTTATTGCTCCCTATCAAGAAGAAAATACCTGACGTAATAAGAAAAATGTATGTTTGTTTGTCTGCAGGACCACACAGCAATAACATCATATCTTAGAAGTTTTTAAATTACTATTTGTCGCTAGAACTAAAACAAAACGAAATTTAAAAAATTTAAAGTCAAGATGACACTTGACAGCTCCATACCCGTACAGTGTTCGTATTCGTAGATTGTGATGTGAAAACAAAAATGTTTATACTATCATTGTTAAATTAATCGCATAAATTGCCTAAATTATATTTATTTAATGATCATCCTAAGTTTATAGCATACTCTATTTATTTGGAACATAAGTTTCTAGTCAGAAATGTTATTAGTTAGTTCATCTTACGACCTCGACGCTCTTTACAACTTTTACGTACGATTTTTAGCGGAAGCTGTGTTATACGTGCGGAATTTTGTTTTGTATATAAGTTTCTGGGTGTTGGGTTATTTGTTGGTATGTTGCGTGGTGTACCGCCGGTATGCACGGCGCCTGCCAACGCGGACCCGCGGGGCGCTGCGAGCGAAGAGAGTTTTGGTCGTAGTGGCTCATCCGGATGATGAGTGCATGTTTTTTGGACCAACAATATTCAGATTGTGCGAGCAGGGTGCCGACGTGCACTTGCTTTGCTTATCGAATGGTAATTATTGTTATAAAATTCGTAGAAACTTATTTTCTGTAGCCAACTGTTTTCTAATACCGTATATTTAAAAACATCTTCATGACTTTTAAAACCTTAAACACTTCAACAGGAATTCAAGCAATAACATTTAGCAATTTTTTCCAGGCAACTATGAAGGCAAAGGACAAGTACGTTGTAAAGAACTATGGTTAGCGTGTTCTGAGCTAGGAATACCAGACCAGAATATTTGTCTTATCACAGACACTCGGCTGAAAGATGGCCCAGAGGCCCAATGGCCCGTGGCCATCATAGCCAAGCTGATTCAACATCAGCTTGAGGCGCTAGACATAGATACACTGGTCTCCTTTGATAGAGGAGGAGTCTCTTCTCATCCCAACCATTCAGCAGTGTTCTACGCCATTGCTTATATGTTTGTTGAAAAACTTATGCCTAAAAGTGAGTATTTTACTAACCCGGAGTGGGGAGGGGGGGTTATAAGTTTTATCTGTGTACGGGTGTATCTGTATGTGATGTCATAGCTCCCAAATGGATCTACCGATTTTGATGTGGCTTTTTTAATGGAAAGCTATTCTAGTGTCAAGTGAGGTCTATCTGTCATTCGCCACCAATCAGGCAAGCTACTACTGGCAATGGCCTAGGAATGGCGGAAATTTACAGATAGGCCTCACTCAACATTAGCAATCCTGGCGGAATCTTGACTTGCGATACTTGTTGCATTGAGATAGTCCTTAGCCAAGTTTCATCAAAATGGGTTTGATTGTGCCTTCACTTAATTTATTTTTTAATTATTCTTTACTCTTGTTGACAGGGTGTACAGTTTACACATTAGACACTGTAAATATATTAAGAAAGTACTGGGGCTTCTTAGACCTGCCACTCAGCTTTGTTTTGTCTTCCAAGAGGTAAGAATCTATTTTTAGTAATACTACAGTAATCATCAGTATCATAAATCAATACTTACTTGAATTACAATAAAAATAACATTACAATCAATAACTTCATAATACAAATGTCCTGCGATATTGTGTCGCCAGCGACGTTGGGTGAAGTGGCGGCAATGTTGCTCAATTTCGCTCGACAAGAAGTAGCGCATAGACATCTGCGCCGCGCCGATGGACTTGATCGGCGTATAATCGGCGTGGCGAATATTTTATTAATTTTAAAGTAGTACCAACTTCTTTGTTAATTATTTGTCATATTTCAATACCACAGTTATAATTCTAGCCCTTCTTCCGCATTTTCTATTTCTAGACGGCAAAATTGTTCTGTCGAGCAGTGCGGGATATAAGCTTCTTGAGTGCTGGCTACGATGGGGGGATACCTGCAGTGTAAGCCAAAACAAGTGGGTTTTGCGCTTTGGCTGGCGGGGCTACTGGTGCCGTTGTTGTTAGGGTTGACATAAAAATGCATTCAACTGTGTTGAAAGGTATGTCGTCTTGAAAGAGGTATTAGATAAACTCCCTTTGCGATATCCCTTTAGAAAGGGTATTTTTGCAGGTGTATGCGCAGCATTGGGACCTCTGTTGTTTTGCCTCGCCGCGATGCACAAGACCTTCACAGATTCGAACTCACCATTGAATGCGTAGTATTAGTATTGGGATGATGGCATAATAGGCGGTGGGCCGGAATTTAGGTACTTATTTTTGGTTGAATAGGGAAAGTTCGTGTCTGCTTTAAAAGATGTACGGCCTGAGATTGAATCGGGGAAGTTTAGACTTGAGGGGCACTGAGCAGGGAACCTTTGGAGGACTTTCGGTCTTTGGTTTCGGGAATACAGCTCTTGGAAAAGTCCCAATGAGCTCTCCCGGTTAGGTATGGCGGTCTAGGTGTGCGGCGTGTGCGCGATGACGGCCTGGTTGCGTTTTTGGCTTCGGCGTATGGCGTGGCGGATCTTTTAGTGGCAACAGTGTTTCTTTGCCGATTTTATCGGGGGTTCTCACGATTTGGGCGACGTGTTTGCGATGCGACTGATGATCAGTGAACAGGGAGTTGTGCTAGGTGCGAGGCTCTATGATCCCCCCAGCTTGGCACAATGCTTGACATCGACTCTCTCCACCACCACGTAGCCGTTGCGCTATGATTGGGTGTTTGGGTACTATGTGTTGCCTATCTCTGCACCGTTGCCTATGTGGGATAATCGTAGAAGAGTTGTCAAAGGTGTGCTGGGTGGTTATCGAAGCACCACTCGATCAATGGCTTTATCCACAAAACAATGGTGACTGTTAATGTGCCGTGCATTGTAAAGCCATAGTGACGGCAAGAGGCCTGATAGGTTGACGTTGGTTCCTTGCCAGAGAAGGCGCTGTGTCTGTGCTTGCGGTCGACGGCAACCCCCTGGGAGGTGGAGGCCAAATCCTTTTTGTGTGGGAGTTGAGCCGTTGGCTGCAACCCCCGCTCCTGGTCGTACTTGGTTCAGCAGATCGCTCTTCATACAGCGTTCCAAAATGCTTCAGCTGAGTACCCCTGTGAAGATAGTACATATTGTCTGCAAGCTGTTTATGGAAAGAACAATCAAAATTCGATCTGGCAATAATTACTTACTCCCCGTACTCTGTGGCAGGGCCTTCCTCAGGGCTCGGTCCTTAGCCCCCTCCTTTATAACTTAAACACTTATGATATTGAACAATCTGTCTCCCCCTTCTGTAATATCCTCCAGTACGCCGATGACTTGGTGTTGTACATCGCCACGCAGTCAACTGACGAGGCATTTTCTAAAACGAATGAGGCCCTCAGTTACCTCAAGGTCTGGCTAGACGAACATGGTCTTTCACTGTCTCCATCTAAAAGTTGTACAGTTATTTTCACACGAAGCAGATCCATCCCTAACATAGACATCTGCTATGAGGAAGAGAGTATCCCCTGAAAAGACTCGGTCAAATTTCTTGGCGTATTTTTGGACTCTAAAATGACTGGTGTTCCACAACTTAAATATATTGTAGGTAAATGCGAAAGAGGTATTAATGTTCTCAGGGCCCTTTCTGGAGTCTGGTGGGGCGCCCATCCGTATTGTCAAAAACTGGTGTATAATGCTGTTATTCGTAGCCAGATCGACTACGGTTCGATAGTGTTAGAACCTTGTAATAAGACTGCACTTAAAAAGTTAGATCTAATTCAGGCTAAGTGTCTTCGATCCACTCTAGGAGCGATAAAATCATCCCCGAAAAACGCCATGCAGATTGAGTGTGTAGACCCCCCCGCTCTTCCTCCGCAGGCAATATTTGACAGACCGGTTTCTTTTCAAGGCGTGTTTCATCTCCAATCACCCTCTTCTTACACGTTTACAGGCTCTTTCTCTTGAAGTGTCTGAAAACACATATTGGACACATAAAGAAATTCCTAGAAATATTATCACTTATTCGAAATTGAAAAATCTCCCATCCCCATTATATACCACTGACATAAACCCAATATTCGAAACCAACTGCGAATCACTAATTTTCACCCCTAATGTTATTCTTGATTTTGGCATTTATAAGAACAGCCCAGGATCCAATGTCAAATTTCAGCAAAAGTTAAATAAATGGAACGACTACTTACCTATCTTCACTGATGCATCTAAGAGAGACTCTGATAGTTGTGTGGGGACTGCAGTATGGATTCCCAAGTACCGCATTGCCCTGACCCAGAAATGCCCAGCTCAGTCATCCGTTTTCACTGGTGAATCCTTTGCAATCCTTGAAGCAATTAAATATGTAGAATCACATAGTATAGACAAGGTCATAATCTTTTCGGATGCCAAAAGTTGCCTGCAAACAATTGTAGGCAACCAATTTAAAATGCATATCAAATTTCCCATTATTTTTAAAATTAAAGACGTCTTATGCAACTGCCATAAAAAAGGTCTGAATATAACTCTGGCCTGGATCCCTGGACACTGTGGTATCGAAGGGAATGAACAAGCTGACACGTGAGTAAAAGAGGCCATCGAAATCGGTTCCCAGGACTATAACCATATAATGCCTTCAGACTTGATAATGCGCGCTCATTCCGATCTGAGAGACTCCTGGCAAACCCATTGGAACACATCTAGACTCCTGAAAGGTCGCCATTATGGGAATATCCAACCAACAATCCCCCGTAGACCGTGGTTCTTTCGTTTTCGTTCTGCCAATAAGTGGGTCACTTCTACTATTTGTCGACTTCGTCTGGGCCATGTCTGCACTCCTGTGTTCTTGGCAAAAATTAGGGTGCTGGACAATTCCTTGTGCGAATGTGGTCTTGATGAGGGAACCTTGGACCACATATTCTTCAATTGTTCCAAATCAAGATATTCACTATATGATGTTCTACCCAGGAATATTCCGCGCCCTATCAACTTTCAATCTCTTCTCTCTTTAATGAACACCCCCCTTGTAAGTATTCCTATCAAATTTATACATTCTCATAATATAAAACTGTAGCAACTTCTTCGCATGTTTATAACCTTAACAACTACCCTTCCCTTCTCTATCACCTGCTTTAAAAAAAAACCGCTCCTGAAAAATAACAACTTGTTTAAACGTTTTTTTTTTGTTGTCTGTGCCGTCCATAACTTTGTGTTTGTGTTGTTTGTTTTAGGTCACCCATCTGTTCCTTCCTAAAAATGAAGAATTCCTAAATCTAACACTCTTCTCACGCGTGTAATGTCAAAACGCTGACATTGGCATAATACTCCTTGCCATAGTAGCAAGGGTGAAAGCCATAATAAAAAAAAATGGTCTGCTCCTTTCCACTCCGCCCATCTCCGCGTTATTTTAAACGCACCCTTAGGCTTTCAATTTATATTTTTACAGGTACTTCCTCCGCTGGACCGAGAGCCGGCGCGTGGTGCGCGCTATGAAGCGACACGCCTCCCAAATGGTGTGGTTCCGCCATCTCTACGTGTTCTTCTCTCGCTACATGATCATCAACACGCTACGACGCATCAGCCTCGCCGACATAGAGTTAGAGCTTGAGGTCGACGACTGAGTTAGTTAAAAAAGGAAGATCTAATCCACTAACCTCCGACGCAAAAAGAGGGGAGTTATAAGTTTGACCTGTGTATTTGTGTGTCTGTCTGTGTCATTGCACCTCCTTAAGGAATAGACTGATTTAGATGCGTTTTTTTTAACCGAATCAGGATGGTACAGCTAATCTTCATTAAAGTCGGTTTAACCGTTCATGAGATGCGAGACAAAATAAAATGTCGGGAGTTTTTCAACTTTCAATAGTTGTAGGGTTGTTGTATGTGTGTATGTTGTGTAAGGAAAGGACTTGCAGGGCATTGGCACAGATTTTCCAGCCATGTGAGGGACCGTAGATACCGAAATTAGGATACAGATGTTGTCGCCCTCTTTATCTTAGTAAAAGGGCAACTTCGTTTAAGGCGGCCCTCGGAACGAAGCGTGGTTCTACTCTTTTCTGAATCGCTCACTGTTTCCTAATTGATTGGAGAGAGATGGACATAGTGGCAGAAGTTTTGACTAGCACGCTTGACATTTTCTCGCTTGCTGCCGAGTACCTCTTTCTTGTGCTAAACTAGTTAGAAGTGCAGAAGTTTTTTTAAAGACGCGAAACCCTTTGTAACTGCATATTGTTTTTTTGATCTTGATTAGTATGTAGCTAAGATTTTAAACATAAAATGCACAGGCTTATGATGTGCCATATTAATGAGAATTGTTGTTAATGAAGAGTAAAAACGTATAAAAGAGGAACTGAAAAATATCATACAAATTTGTTGCCATAGTCAAGCATTTACGTCAAAATGTGACAGAGTTACGAAGAAAGTGGCGCGCTCATTTAAATTACCCTTTACGTAGAACTAGTAAGAAATAATGCGCAAGTCGTGTGTAATGCACATTATGAGGCCTTGAAGCGAACGCGTTAGCAGTAGTCGATCGAACGCGGCAATGTAATGCAAGTTGCATATTTTTTCTTACTATATTTATTAATAAGTTCGAGGTAGTTCTATTTGTTGTCGGACTGAATTAGATTTGTTGTTAAGAATCAAATTGATTGGCGTTGACGGTGTTCCTATAATTATAATGTACACTTGAGTTTGTAAAAGATTTAAATGATTTGAACAAAATAAGCGGGAATAATATGCTTAAAAGTAGTGACGTGAGGACGGGTAACGTACCAAGTTCTGACATCATGCCGAAACCTATACAAATTAATAAGACTGAAAGCTAAATAGTTTTCGCTGGCTCAGTTAACTTTGGTTTCTCTTCAAACGTTAATTTGATGTATGTGCCGTGACAAGTATGGTTAGAATTTTGACATAGGTACCTACCTACTTATAAGATGTGGTTACAGGCGAACAATCAATTAAACAATTATTTCTTTAGACCAAGGAGGATAGTATACGGAGTGTCAAAGCCCATACTTCGAATCGTTCCCCGCAGTCATGTTAAAATTCAGGCAATTTCTAGATGGCGCCGAGGTCGTAGCCAGCGGGTCAAATAATCAAAACAGCGGTACGAATGTGTCACTCAAGCAAGGTAGATGGCGCTGAATGTAAATAAGAACGATTAAAAGTATGGGCTTTGTCAATCCGTTTACTTTCCATGATCCTTGCTTTAGACGTATAGTATGGACGTATCAATGTGACATATGGAGCAAAAGAGTTCCTCGGTGCTACGCGTACAAACTGTGCCTTTAGTGTAATGAAAAAGCACAAAATACGTATTTCTTGGCCTGGTCGGCGATTACACTAGGCGCTCTGATTGTTCGACTGTACCTATGTATAGAATTCTTGTATTTCCGCCAAGACCGAAAGTTTTTGTATTTTACAACATGAAAGTCCTTCCATCATAATCACTAGCGTGTATATAAAATACAATGTTGAAATTAGTGCTAATGCAGATAAGTATAGTATTCGTATCATACCTCTTGTTTGGGAGAATATCGCGTGAGTTTCTTTTCATTGCCGCGGTCGGTCGATCGCTTATAAAGGAATAGCCTCTTGGACCCGCAATGTAAAGTAACACTTACTAATTTCAATCTACTTATATATTTTTTTCCTTTTATAAAACATCTCTTAAATTATATTTTTTTAAGTTTATTTGTAATTAGAGTTTCCTAAACAAGCACTGAATTGTTGGTAGGTAGTTATTACTAAAAGTGCATTTTTACTCGGCTACGAAGCTTTATTATTGCTTTTAAAGTCAATCGTGCAATGATGCAGTAGTATGAGTATTAAAATGGTTGTTATTTCATGTTAATTTGGTGGATATTATTTATTGCGTGCACTTTCAATAAAAAATCAACGCTGTATGCTTGTTTTTTTCTATACTGGAGCCCAAAATTAGAGGAACGTTTATAAGGAAAGACAAACGTTTCTCTAATTTTGGCCTGAGTGTATGAAGTTCGAAAACTTCAAGAGAATAAGTACTTAGTCAAGGACGCAACAACTATTACATGCATTACACACTGACAATTTGCTAGCGAATTTTGTATTGAGGCGATCACGCAACGTGTTTGCTGCGAGCGATATTAGTATGAAGATGAAGCACTAGCTGGCAAATCCTTAGTGTGACTAGATACTTAAGCCAACACCGCGTTAGCTACAGTTTAGATTCTAAAGTACAAAAGGTTGCTATATTGGCGGTACTTTATGCTGATGACGTGTGTTTTATGTCCGACAGTGTGGCACATCTCCAAAGCTATATTGACGCACTGCATCTATCATGTCAAAGATTCGGCCTGGTTATTAGTGCTACCAAGACCCAAATTCTTAAACAGCTACCCCGGGGTTGAGAGGCTGATAAAGGCACACTGAAAGTAAATGGGAGACCACTAGATGAGGTATCGCACTTTAAATATCTGGGTAGCACTATTCGGCACGACAATACTTTAGCTTCGGAAATACCATCGCGTATCGCTAATGCCTCGGCCAATTTCGGGCGACTAGCTGACCGTGTCTGGAGGTCTCATGACCTCAAGCTGGAGACTAAAATTAGCGTTTACAAGGCGCTAATACTACCGGTCCTTTTATATGGCGCAGAGACATGGTGCCTCTATAAAACGGATATCAAGAAACTCGATACATACCACCTTAGGTGTCTGAGATCTATCCTGAAGATTAAGTGGCAGGACCGTGTTTCCAATCCCCAGGTTCTGCATCGCTCCGGAATGCATGGCATGGAGGCTATCCTCATGCAGCGCCAGCTCGGGTGGTGTGGGCCCGTCTTTCGTATGGATGACCGCCGTCTACCCAAAGTAGTCTTCTATTCGGAGTTGGCAGAAGGTAAGCGAAAGCATGGCGGTCAGTATCTGCGCTATAAGGACGTGCTAAAAAGACATCTTAGCGCTTGTGCTATCGACCCTACAGGTTGGGAGGAGCTCGCTAAACAGAGGTCTTCGTGGCGTAGCACGATCTATGATGCAACTGAATCGTTTGAGATAAGTCGTCTCAAATCGCTTGACCTAAAACGCCAAATCCAAAAGGAGAAACCAAAGCCCTCCTACACCTACACATACAACTCCCGAGGCCAGCTCTGCTGCGTTCCCTGCAACAGAACTTTTAAGACCAAGTTCGGGCTGGCGAGCCATATTAGAGCTCATGCCAGATCTGGAACATAAGTTGCTTGTAAATATAATAACTCTGTATATATAGAAAAGATGTATATAAATGATTTGGTTTAAGATTTAAGTAGGATTAGTTAAATATGGTTAGATTAAGTATTATTATTGTCGGGGTCGCCGTCGTCGAAAACGATGAGGACTATAGCTACAGTTTACAAGCGAGAAGCGATTGTTTTTTGGTATGAACATTTTATCGCGCAGCAACTAAAGCGAATTTCCACGCTAAAAAAAAATTCGCTTCTCGCCGACGGTGGGACAAGTGCCTTACCTACCTACGTGTAGAAGAGTTCATAAAAATTGGCACAGATGGATTTGAATGAGTGTATGAAATCGTCACCTATTTTTGAATACGTTTCAGACGCATATAAAAATTGAAGTAATTTCCCTATAAAAATGTCTAAGTGACATTAGTTTTGTTCAAAATTCGTGCCAGCTCTAGTAAAACGTCCAGAGCGTCTAGTGTAATCAACGGCCAAAAAGATGTCTCGATCGCGTTCGCGTTTAACATTTCTCATACTATTTGACACTTTAACGCAAACGCGATCGAAGCGTATTTTATGCTTTTTGATTACAGTAAAGGCACAGATCGTCTAGTGTAATCAACGGCCAAAAATACGTCTCGATCGCGTTTGCGTTACGGATGTTAAATAGTATGAAAATTGATTGTTGTCGATACGTGCCACTATTGGCGCTGCTATATGCCCATAGTAATTCAGTCGTAAACTCTAACGCGATCGAGACGTTTTTTTTCGGCAGTTGATTACACCAGACGCTCTGCAATAATTGAAAACAATAAGTGGCGTTAGCATATCTTTGAGTAGCTTGACCGCTTTGCCACACTGCTCTGCTGTCCGTACAAGTGGAGGTCCAAACTACAATCCAAACAAGTAAAAAATGGTTAAATTATTTTTATTTTTGTTGGCCTCAAAATATTCATTTTACAACAAATGTTATCATTAATCACATAATACAATACTTACATTTCAATGCGAGAACTCGTCAAAACTTTTAATAATTAGCTAAACATTTAAAATTGACAATTTTAGCTTTCTATTTACGTACTGTGGAAACCCCGACCGCTACTCAGACAGAACTATATTTTATAGTAAACACCGATTTATTCCCCGACCCGATTATTACTGGAAGTAGGACTATACGATAAGCGTAACTAAACCAAACGTAACATGCATTATTTATTTCATATGTCTAGCACAAAGGACATATCGATAAATTACCTTCGTTTGATTATTAGGCGTTAAAAAATAAAAAGATTGCATAAGTGTGTACTTATTTTATTTGGTAACTGCAACAACTAAGTTATAACAATTTGAAAGAAGCTAGTAAGGATCGAGGCAGCGGCCAGCGCGCAGTATCAGAACTAGTTCTGCGCTATAGCGATACCAGTCGCTGCTATGATTGGTCCTAGACAGTAACCTACAAGATATTGTCATGGATTAGACAGGGAAGATAATTTTGCATTCTTACACATCGAAAACATTTCCTTATCGTAATGAGGAACAAAATTGTGCTCGTCTCCTTCCTCTTTAGATGGACACAAATACATTTTAAGTACATGTTAAAAATTGCAAAGTTTAAAAAACATTAAAATACACAAGCTCTAGACGATGCTAAAAGCGGGTGGCGAAAATCGCTACTAATAAAAGACTACTCTCAAATATATATCACGCTGTATTTGATGTAAAACTTATTACAACACAAGTAAAAAAACTTAATTAAATAAAGTGCAATATCAATAAGCAAAACTACTATCCCGGGCCCTTGCGAGCGTCCGGGGAACAGCAATATATAAACACGGCCACAGAAACATGTTAAAATAAAAAGGAACAGACATAAATACAACTGACTTCATCACTGAGAATGTGGATAAACCAAAAGACACAACGCAGTCATTGTACTAATTCTTAAATACATTACATCTTGGCAAACTGTCTTATGCATGCGGCTGCATAACAAACTACAACAAAGAGAGCTATTTCAAAACAATGGAAATGATATAGCGGCAAAAGATACTAATTTTATTTTTAAACGATACCATCAATAGAATCTGGAATGTCACACAAATATTTAAAAATACTGATTTGTAAACCAACAAATTCTTACAATACAAATATACAAGCCATCACTATATTCAAAGGTGTTGCAATCAGAACCCAAATTATAAACAGAGTAACAATATAACCGTAGTTGATCCATAGAATTCATAACATGCCTGTCACCGACGACCTATACCGATAAGCTGGCGCGCCACATTCACCTTGCAACACCCGTACTAAATAAATAACCCGACTACTATTTCACATGAGCTTCCGTGTTGCCACTTCACAATATTGCACCGATTTTATTTCGTAGTAACATTAGTGCCGAGACTAAGTGTACCGTGGCGAAGACTTACTAAATGGTGTGTGTAAATTATTACTATTATTATACACAACAGTATTTTTTTATTTAAACTGTTTATCCGGCAGTCGTGTTTACCATGAGCTCCAAATTTAAATGATAATCTCGTATTTATTTTCATAGCGTCAGACTTAATAAAACGTTAAAGTTTAAATCCAAACCGCTCTCGAAACGACTGCAGCTCATGATAAATACTTTAAATTACCAATTCTCGTTGCAATTCAAGGAATAGTTGTCCAAAACATTGTCTAGAATTTTAGTTTATTTATTAATAGGTAACGACAACACTACCTGTAAACCACTGACTACATCGACTTATTAGTTACTCATTTAAATAGTTATCTATAACCACATTTCAATGACATTATTTTTCTAATGGTAATCGCCTGCCCGCGGCACTGAGATCGCAGCGTGAGCGTCGACCTAATAGATGATTTAAGAGTACAACAATTAAGATTTCAATTTAATTTATTTGAAAGTCACAATCTCAGTAATTCTCGCGGGCAACGTGAGCGTTAGGAGAACCGCCGAGGCGAGCCCGCTATCCACGGACCGGCCAAAAAGGAAACGGAATTATGCGTCTCGTTCTATAGTATAGGTGCGTCCTTTTTGGACGGTCGTGGACTGTGGATAGTGGGCTTTGCGCCGGAATGCAGACAACGGACTCGAGTTCTGGCGAAAATTAGATCACGCTGACGGAGTCGACCTGTTTCGGGCTGGTCTCACAGGGAATTGGTTCTAAGGAACTTGAGTATTAATGTTGCCAATGGTCACGACACATACTTTAATTTAACAGACTTACTGATCATTAACGATGTAAGTCTTCCTCTGTCCACCTGGCGTTTCATGAGTCAATAATACTAGCTGTAACTACACTACTTGCAGCTAATATTATTCGCTAACAAATTATTATGCTTGAATGACGAAATCTGATGGTTGCTAATAAACTCATCATGTTTCCCTAACCCGTTAGAGTTAACCCCAGTGAAGGAAGTGACTCTACCAAAGACTATTTGCAGCTATTGATTGAAGTCACTTGTATACGCAAGCGACCGTCACCGTGTCCCGCGCCGTCTCCCAGCGGTCTCCGCGCCGCGCGCGCGCACGTCGCGCACGCTTACTCGTTGTCGGCGCGCATGCCGCGCACCTCGCCCTCGCGCCGCAGCCGCTCGAGCTCCTCTTTGGTGCGGTCCTCGATGGCGCGGATGTCGGCCATCGTCATTCCGTGCCAGTCGTCCATGGAGCAGAATACTTGTCTGGAATAATATGGATGCAAGTGTAATGTAGTTAATTTTTTTTTAATTAAACAAATTTCAATCAAAACAAACAAAACATTACATAGTAGCAGGTGTAGTCCAGTACTGGAACATGTTAATTACCCTGTAAACTCACAAAACTTACAAGTGGGCAATTTTTTGTAGGCAGTTAGAATTTACTGAATACTACTTGTAAAAAAAAAATATAACAGAATTTGACATTGCTTTTGGAATTATCTGGGTATTTTTTAGTAACACTTGTAAATTCAAAGAAAAAATATGCAAGTGTTAATTTTCTCTACCAGATTATTGTATTTAACTATTAGAACAACACCTATCATTTTCTAACACTTTCATCAAGAGCTTACGCCAGCATTATTAAAATCACGTAAAAAATATATAAATCTCTTTAAAAAAATTACAAGTCAATGATGGTTGCTGAAATGTATTTAAACCTGTTAAAAGTAACCACAGTTTTAATTTCTAACAGATTTATCAAAAGCGTGTTTTTTTATAAGCAGTGGAATTTTCAAAGCGTTCTATTTTACACAAAAAAAATATCATAATTCTCGAATCGGCTTATTAGATTCGGTTTTATTATAGTAATTTATAGACAAAAATTCTAACGAATTCATCAATAGCTTCAAATTTTATTAACTCATCAGTCATATCCCTAATTTAAATATGCGCGACCTCGCGCGAGCCAGGCGAAAACTCTTTGCCTGTGTTTAATTTGATATGGCCCTAAAGTGCTGAACGTCTTCATGGTCCGACTGTAAATAAATCGAAAATAAAAACGAGTAGATTGTTAGACACCGAACGGCAGCGGGATTGCGGGAGCACGGCCTTTTATTATTACTGATAAGTTAATAAAATTTGAAGCTATTGATGAATTCGTTAGAATTTTTGTCTATAAATTACTATAATAAAACCGAATCAAATAAGCCGATTCGAGAATCATGAGATTTTTTTTGTGTAAAATAGAACGCTTTGAAAATTCCATTGCTTATAAAAAACACGCTATTGATAAATCTGTTCGAAATTAAAACTGTGGTTACTTTTAACAGGTTTAAATACATTTCAGCAGCCATCATTGACTTGTAATTTTTTTTAAGAGATTTGTAAATTTTTTACGTGATTTTAATAATGCTGGCGTAAGCTCTTGATGAAAGTGTTAGAAAATGTTAGGTGTTGTTGTAATAGTTAAATACAATCTAATAGAGAAAATTTACACTTGCATATTTTTTCTTTGGATTTACAAGTGTTACTAACAAATACCTAGATAATGTCAAAAGCAATGTCAAAACCTGTTATATATTTTTTTTACAAGTAGTACTCAGTAAATTCTAACTGCCTACAAAAAAATACGCACTTGTATGTTTTGTGAGTTGAATTCACTTCGGGTATCGGATTAGTGGTCTTGTCGCCAAGGAGCGATCACTTCAAGGCGGACTTATTAATCACCTCACCACTCATTTATTGCATAAATAAAATATACCGTAAAGGGTTCTTTTTTATCATATCTTTTGAGTCTACCAGCATTTTCGGAAATAAAATAATTTTCAAGGATTTACAGACGGTTATGTGACCTGCTAATTTATGTGCCGTATACATTGTTACATAGTCATAGACGTCTCGACTTTTATGAACCCATTCGATGTTACTAATCCAGTAAAAATAAATGTCGGTAAATATACAAATAACTGAACTCACCTATGGAATATGGTGAACAACCGCCGTTCTGATTTTTGGATGACATTTTCTACTTTGCTCTGTAAAAGAAAAAGATAAACAATCAATAAGCCGTAATTAAATATGTAATCTATACAAGCACTTTAGATTGATAAAATGATTGTAGAAATGATAACTCGTCATGGTGACGAGTGGCGACTCATAAAATTATCCCGGCGGAACAAAATGAAAACGACAAGTACAGCAACACCAGGACCGTGTTTGATTTAGTTAGTCTAGTTACAATTTACAAGCGGAAGTCTCATTCAATCACCTTTTGTTAGAAAGAGATTTCCGCTTGTAAATTACAACTTGTAGCTTTATAAAACACGACCCTGCAGTGTATATTATGCACCGCTGTGCATGCTTCTGTAACCGCGCAATTCGAATCGCTTGATTACCACCGTCGCAATATCGGGTCGGTAAGTTACGCCATCTTTTTGTTCTTTTTCCAATCTCCGAAATTAGTACTTATTAAAATAGAAGAGGCTTGATTGCAGTATTTTTACACTTCTGGAAATGTAAGGCTTAAACCCAAAACTTTTCCCGATGTAGTCATTTCTGCGCCCGCTACTATTTGCGTCCTGTGCGCTTTGGCACCGCAGGCACAGCTCTTGCAACGGCACTGGACACTAGCAATACCATCATTCCAGAAATTAAAGTATTCGTATTTCTCATTCGATATTCAATGGAAATATCTTGTATCATTACAACAATCAGTATGACGTCACATTGACCTCAGCTGACATGTCAAGTGGTAGGTAATAATTTGGACGGCGCAATGTTGTAGTGTAATTGACAGGCGAAATATCAAATTTTTAGTAGGTAGGTGTACATAATTTTAACATATTCAAGGGCATCGTTTACTTTGACATTGAATTGAACATGTCCGTTTAAAAACTCTTAACTGGGCCTGGGCCATAGCAGAACAAAGTTTGGTAAATGCTGATATGGTATTATAGAGGCTGGAGACCAACCTGCAGGCCGAACCACTTGAACTCGGCAGTGACGAGCTTGTAGCAGGTCATGATGGGCTTGATGTCGTTCTTCCAGTTGGGCCCGGTCAGCGGGCCGCGGCCGGTCTTCGCCGACTTGAACTTGGTCGGGTCGGTCTCCGGCTTGTAGTCGGCCGTGGGCAGCGGGTCGTTGGCTATGTCGATGTGGACTACCTCGCGGGTTTTTAGCTTCTCGGGCGATAACTCGTGCACCTGCAAGTTTCAAGGTAAAGGGGGCTAGGTTATTTATCCCCTTAAGTCCTCACTTTACGACTGAAGTAGTTTCCCAGACCCAGACGCGAGTTACCAGTTTTTTTTTATTTCGTGTTTTTAATTGCATTAAACATAATGAAAACGGGATGTTGACGGCGATTACCTCGGCAGCACTGCCAAAATATACTGTCGAAATATCGGGAGCTCATCAAACTTATAAAGTAATCGCGGTCAATATCCCGTTTTCATTATGTCTAATGCAGGTTATCTTTTCATTGAACGATTTGTACTTCACATAGTATAGTCAAGTGCAAAAATATGGGTGCATACAACTTACTCAAAAATAAATCCCATGGCTCTTATGTCGGCGGATTAAGGTTGTGGTATTGCTGTTGTGGTGGATTAATTCGATACATATTTTTGCACTTGACCGTACAATCGGCAGTTATCCTTACTATTAATTTGTATTTGTACAAGTACCCGGGGATTTACGAGGATCAAGATGAAGGAATCGCTTTGGTACGAATGGACTGTACGACTAGTGAATGAAAGCATCTGGGCATGAAAAAGTCAGTCTTCGATCATTTCTTTATAAAAAATGTCCAATTGACAATAGTTTTGTTAATTCCATTCATGCCGGCCACAGAGGGTCGAGCACGACTTTTCGAATCCTGCGTCACGTAAAATCGAATAGTAAACATTGTCGAGTTTGTATGACGTTTGGAACAGCGCCCGCCCGTGAGCGTATTTGGAACTAAAATTTAGTATGAGGTTTCTCGATCTCGATACGATAACCGTAACGTTACGCAGTATTCGACAAGTCGTGATTGACCCACAGATGTGCATCGGGATAGAAGGAAAGAGTGTATGTACCCCGCGTGCCAAAAAAGGGCTGAGAACTTTATTACGCGTTCCAGCTCCCGACCGCTTCCCGCGAGCGACGTCAGGTTGTAAAAACAAAACACCTCGATGTTCAACAATTGACCGATCAAACACCTCCAAAAAGTTGGATGTTAGTCGAGGCGAGGTATTTCCTCAATAAATTACTAAGCAAAATGTTACACGCTCGGTTCCCGTGTACAAATCCATGTCCATCCGTCCAAATCCATCCATGAACTATGAACTCTTTCTTTCTATTGCTATAATAGTACTGTGGTGCCGGCTCTTGTGAACTCTTCGTGTACCTATACACCTAGGTACTTAAATATAAGGGAAAATTACCTCTCTTCAGTTGAGTAGAAAGGTAATTAAATTCAGCAACTCGAAAGTTTTACATTTAGGCCTAGAGTATGCAGTCTTTTACGCTACCTAGGAGTTGCAATTTTGAGGAAAAAAGTTTCCATCTCGAGTTTAGAAGCTTGGAATCCTATTTAATGCTTAAATCCCGATCGGAACTGCTGCGTGTTGGGGTCGATATAAGTTGGCGTGACCCTGTGGCTTTGGTACGATTTATTCTTTGCGGTTGGCTTGGCTCTTGCCAAGACTTTGACATCATGCTATTTACTCTGCTTAAAAGTCAAAGTAATATAATGATTAATAAATATTAACGGCCAAACGCGTATGACAAATATCTATTAATCGATGTATTGATGTAAACTTTCGTGATTTTCACACATTGTCATGATACTCGGGACCAGTCCCTTCGAGACCATGGACGCAACGTCGCGTCCAAAACGTCGAGGTATGTAAATTAAAATATGCATTTTTTACGCGATTAAGTCCCGAGTATCATGATAATCTAATAATCGAGTTCCCGGTTTGAAATTATTTGTAGGTACAGTCGAGGAAATTAATTCCTGACCTACCATAGAACATTTTCATAGTAAACGTCATAACGATTTTCCTTGTCAAGCTATGCGATGTCACTATGACGTTTACTGTGAAATGGTTCCATGGTGGGTCAGGAATTAATTTCCTCGACCGTACATACCTACTTACTACACTGTTTGTTAAACATGTTTTTTTAGTTTATTAGGAGTTTTGTTTTGTAAATTACGCAATTCATCGTTATCCATTCGACGTCTGTTAAATTATTTGACGTAATCATTAAATCTGGGTACCTACATTTTTTTCTCGTATTTCAATAGATTTATGCAGAGCCTCAAACAATTATGACAAAGGACATGCGTTAAATAACATGACATGTTTAAGTAGAAGTTAAGTACTGTGGTTAATCACTGTTGGAAATGAAGTAACAACCGAGTGCCGTTAACTATCATTGCTACCTGCAATTATAGGTTGACTGACGCACGTACAAGGACGCTCACGAGGCATTTTAGAAAAATAAAGGTGTATTTTTTAATTGACAAAGAACAAAAAAATACGCGGTACTACATCTCTAAATAAAGCAATTGGAGAATCAAAATGTGAACCCCGAACTATGTAAGGAGTCATTCAACGATACTTATCCGATATTGTTGAAACCTATATAAAATGTTGGTATACGCATTTAAGTCTTCTCTGTAAAATTGTAGGTGTGTAAGAACAAAGTTTTTGTTAAAAATGATAATAATGGTACTGGCTTGTTTTCGATGATTGTACGTTTTGTTGATTGTACTTGCATCATCATCCAATCTATACATTCATGCCAAATTCCAAGTCAACCCCACCACTGTAAGTGGGTCAAGTTTAACTTGATCATGATTAGACACCGGGACAGGTGAAACTAAATGAAAGCTTGTAAAAGAATATCATATGAGAAATAATCACTCGCTGCCTCCAGTGTACCTACTCATAAAACTTGGCCTTAACTACTATCACAAAATAAAATAACGAATAAAGGTTTTGTTTTCTAATTATCCATATCGTAGAATCATTCCGCGTCCATAAATGGTGTAAGCGTTATCTATTATTATTATTACATTATATCAGAAGCCAAGGTCGGCTATGTTAAATATACTCGGTGCGAGCGACAATTTTCTTTAGCCCTGATAAGAACTAGCCGTGATAATTTTCCTTTAATAGGAGGCCCTTGAGAAAATGTAGGCCTAGACATTGGACAAGCAAATGACTTTCATATGCTGTTTGTTTTAGCTGACTGTACATTTGCACGTCCGCGTGAGACTAAACTATTGTCGTGTAATTACATTAGAGAACCAGGAAAACGTATTAAATCTTCGCTTTTTTATAGCCAGTTAATAGAAGCTGAACGGACTGAGGTAACCGCACCGACCAGTTGGCGTAGCTTCCCGTAATATAGGCCCTACAATATTTCCCTGAGGGGAAGGAACCCTTTGGGTTTCTCACCCACCGCCATCAAAATAGAACGGGTGGTCAGACCGCCTCTGAGGCCCGTACGGATCGCTACCACCATCTTACTCGCTAATCCTGCCGCTAAGCAGCAGTACTTGCACTGTTGTGTTCCGGTGTGCAGAGTAAGACTGCCTGTGTAGCTCTCTAGGTTGGCAGCGCATCTGCAAACCCCCCGGGGTTGCGGGTGTCTATGGGCAGTGGTGATCACTTACCATCCGGTGACTCACTTGCTCGTTTTCCGTCCTTGTCGTATAAAAAAATATATACCGGTTAACATGAAAGCGAGAGGGACTGTCAGATACGAACTTCGAATTTCGGCATAATTCGTGGTATTTTTTACCGCGGCATAGCTCGCCCGTCGATCACAGCCTTCAAGCCTGTCATTTTCATGTGTAAAGCCTACGCAAATAAGAATAATAATAATAGATACATAGATAATTCCATTCACTCCGCCATAAAGCAGACAGACGGGAGGCGCCTTTGACTTATCTATGCACTACAATTTTTCTGCCACTTTTTGAGGGGTACGAGGAACACACGCGTACAGCACACGTCTGCGCTTATGTCAAAATTTGTTACGTTCCTACAAACTCACACTAAAACAAAACTGTCACACAAATGCCAAAAACACGCACACAATCAACAGACCCTGATCATTTTGGTCAGACTTAAAGTTAGAGTTTTGGCAGAGGTGAAATCGCGCGTTAGACATAACATCTCGTTTCCTTTCCTGCTCTAAGCACCCCACCGATCCATTCGTGCCAGCTCTTATCAACTTATGAAGTCATCTCTATACTTAATTGAGTGAATGGGATTAATTCGAAGGGTCACTTACGTTGTATTGGTCACCTCCATCAGGTACGTGTAGCGACTCTATGCAAATGACGAAGTTGTCTTTCATGTAGCCAGGGTTCTGAAAAACGAAGCGTTATTGAGTACAAAATGAACGAACACGTGAGCCCCTTAACTTATGTACCTACCTATATTAACTGGCCTTTAATACATCATTTCATTGAGAGAATCAGATGTTACTGTGCGCAGTTCTATAATAATGAACTAAAAACAATTGATATCTGTTCATCTTATCAAGTTTACAACAAATAGCTGTATACTAGCTGAAAAGTAAAAAAAAACTTTGATCGGTCTAAGCTTTCGCGCTCCGCAGCGTAGGAATCCCGGAATCGTAAGGCACCCCCGCAGAGACCACTGGGGCGTTTCCTTTACTGTACCAAAGAATATATATACTAACGTAAAAAGAAACGACACGGGCGCATGTGTGCAGTAAACTAGTGCGTTGTTATTGTGTGCATGTCATGACGCGAGCGGAGGCGAGCGCGGGTCGCGCGGGGTGTGGAAGGCGAAACGCGAACGCCAAAATGGAGGGCCGCCTAGTCGCGCCGTAATGTCGTTCGCTCTCGATCGACCGGCGGCGATAATTTTGCTAAGTAAATAAAATCCTTCGGAACGGTCGCTTCCCTTTGCATTTTATGAGAGAACTGTTCGTACGATTTCGAATATTCGCGATAGTTAAAGAAAATAATAAAATGTTTAAAATACTTATATCATAAAAATAGAAAACATATTAAATCAAGTAATTTATAAAATGTGTGAACACCTTCAACAACAATATTTTAACATTAAATTACACAGATTCATTTATTTCTTATTGAAAATTATTATATCTTGAATCACAAAAATATAAAAAAGTTCAGAAACCGATCGTCAAAAAAGCAAAAATACAACAAAAATTAATGCAAGATACAGTAAAATAAAATGTCAAAGCATGCACAATATTAAATTGTACGTAATATTTCATTACATAATTAAAACTTCTTTTATCATTTCCTTGTGCCGCGGTAGCTAAACTGTCAACCCTATGCGTACACGTGCCGTCGTAAGGTCGCCGGCGCGCAAGCTCACACCGACAGGCCGCTGTCGCGCCTGTGACTGTACTGTACTAAAATATTGTACACATACCAAACCCGAAAAGTTTTGAAGCCCCTGGGCCAAAGGCATCATTCCGTCCTGAGTATTTACGGAAAAACATAACTCTCCAAGGCTACATACATTGGAGCTTTTTCACACATACGAGGGGCGGCTGAAAAGTAATCTACCTAACAATGAAACAAAAGACTGTCGAGGCTAATTTTTTTTCATTTTTCTATATAGTCCCCTGCTAGTAAAATGCACTTATTAAATTTTTCAAATATTGAATTTAAACTATTAAAAAAAAAATCTTTCGGTTTGTCGTCAAAAAAGTCAGTAACCGCAGCCTTCATTTGGTCATCGGTCATAAACCTTCGTCCCCTGAGGTCTTTCTTGAGAAGTCTAAACAGAAAATAGTCACAGGGGGCTAAATGGGGGGGGACATGTGTTCGCAATAAATGATTTATTATTATTATTATTATTATAAATCTGGACTATAACTATGGACTATAGGGGGGGTGGTCAATGGTTTCGAAGCCATTGTCTTTAATTGCTAGCTTCGTTGTGCGAGCGGTATGCACTGGTGCGTTATCGTGCAAAATCAGAATTCCTTTGCTTAGTTTACCTCGCCGTTTTTCTTTTATTGTCTCTCTTAGTTGATATAGTAAGTTTGAGTAATAATCAGCATTCATTGTAGTTTTCTTCGGTAAATAATCTATGAGCAAAATGCCTTCTGTGTCCCAAAAGATTGTAGCCATAAGTTTGCCTGCCGATGGACAGACCTTGAATTTCCGAGGCGGCTTCTCATCCTTAAATTTCCACTGTAACGACTCTTGCTTACTTTCCGGGTCCCATTGTCGAATCCAAGTCTCATCACATGTTACAATTCTAGAAATTATTTCTTCCGCTTTGCCTCGACTCATGTCCAAAAACTCTTCGCAACATTTGACACGCCTCTCCATGTCAAATGCAGTCAACATTCTGGGGACCCAACGTGCACTAACCTTGGACATGTTCAAATGCTCATGAATTATTTCATTGACTCGCTCTTTACTGACGCCCACATCTCTAGCTATCTCCGACTGCTTCACTCGTCGGTCCTCTAATATATATTTTTTCACCCTGGCTACATTTTCATCGGTGACGGCCGAAACTGGTCTTCCGCTACGAGGATCATCTTCCAGGCTCTCACGACCTAACTTAAACTGCTTTGACCAAAACTTTATAACAAATTCGGAAGAACACGAACTGCCAAACACACGTAACATACGCTGTCTGATCTCCGAAGGCGTATTCCCTTCTTTAGTCAAAAACTTAATCACCGCACGCTGCTCGATTTTATCCATTTTCACTTTTTCTACCGACATGTTTGAAACAATTGTAGGAGACAAATAAACGTGATGCAATAAACAAATGAATGTAATACATTTTTAAAATAGAATAACAAACGAATATAAATCCATACCAGCCAGCATTATTTTTGTATATATTTCTGACCAAGGAGATTACTTATCAGCCGCCCCTCGTATCATTGGAGATGGAGATCAATCGCTGATTAACTTGACACAGTTGTATCGTCTGACGTTACTTTAACCCAGGGTTAGTGTCTAACCCAGGTCGGTGCAAATCGGATTTAGAATAATATAGCATAATCCTACTTCATATACATATTATATATAAACTAGAAAATTTGAGGATGTATAGATCGGCAGTCGGCAACAGGCGGGCCGCGGAGAGTAAAACCTCGGACCGCCAAATATTGCTACCTAGTGCCTAGCAAAATAATAAATGGTACCTACTTGATAAGCCTAATATAAGCCTTTTATTTCTGGTCTGGACTGTGCTATAAGAGCTACCTTCATAAAAAAAAAATCAAGTTTCTGCGACAACTGGAAGTACCCTTTAGGTTTTCGGGGTACGGCAATTTGTATAGAAACATTATTTTTAATGACTGTATCTTTTGATTATTAGACAGACAGACGGACAACAAAGTGGTCCTATAAGGGTTCCTTTTTGCGTTTTGAGGTACGGAACCCTAAAAATGATAAGTGTTTGGACTCCACTTAAAACTACTTGCCGACCCCTGGTACAGATGTTTGTTACTTACAGAACCGAATTTGATTTAAGTTCGCAATTATGTAGTTTATAAATCGGAATAACGCGTTGGCTACTTTAATAAGCAGCTACTATAGCTACAAATAATATAGCCATAATAGTGGTAAAACAAGCTATGACAGCCTCGTGGTTTGACCTGACCTATGGCGTCTCATGTTCCGGAGTGGTCGTGTCCGGGCTCGCACTTTGTTTTTCGAAATTTATGTGCCAAATTACATTCGTAATTTAACACGAGCTCTTCGGTTAAGAAAAACATCGTGCGAGGGAACTTGTACATCCCTGCGAAACAATGAGGACTATGGAGAGTCAAAAATCCGCTTGAATCGCTATTGTGAGTGTCGAGTGAGGTCTATCTGTCATTCTCCACCAATGAGAAACAAGCTATTGGCCTATCATCATCATCATGTCAGCCGAAAGACGTCCACTGGTGGACATAGGCCTCCCCCAAGGCTCTCCACTCTGACCGGTCTTGTGCTTTCCGCATTCACCGCGGTCCCGTTATCTTTACTAGTTCGTCACTCCATCTTGTTGGAGGCCTACCGACAGCTCGTCTCCCTGTCCGTGGAAGCCATTCGAGAACCTTCTGACCCCTTCGGCCATCAGTTCTGCGAGCTATGTGCCCCGCCCACTGCCACTTAAGTTTTGCAATTCTTCAATTATTGGCCTATGAAGGGTGGAAATTGACAGATAGCCCTCATTCAAAGGTGTGTGTGTAATCCCAATCCGCACAGAACATGAGAACTACATCCCAAATTCTCCCATAAGTAGTGATGCTGATGATGAGTTGTGTCCGTACCGTCAGCACGGTCCGGCAGTAGGGGTACGCGTTCCACGCCTCCTCGTGGACCTCCAGGGACCCCTTGGGCGCCAGCAGCCGGATGAACGCCGGCACCTTCGACGCCAAGTGGTAGATCTTGTACGTGTACTGGCCTGATGAGAACTTGCCGCCTGTCCATTAAATATTTATCAAATTATTGATTGCAGAAACGAAAATTAGGTAAATGATTCCGTATGAAATGCTTCAATAGGTAATAAGGTCAATAATGTACCCGGTTTATTTTGTGGCAGTAAATACACTGTGTTATAAAATTTGGTTAAAAAGTCATAAAACATATATTAGGTATTTTTTAAAGCTAAGTGAATCTGCCCCCAACAAGTTTCGGATTGTAATTTTGATGGATGGTGTCGCTCTACATTAGTAACAAATATGCAAAATTTCGGCCACCCGAACTTTATAGTTTTTTGTATAAAAAAAACGAAATAGGTACCTATTATCCGGGCATGGCCTGTATCGTTTTATAATACGAAATTATTCTGAGTTAAGATGCCTATATTATATGACCTTTTAATTGAATACTAACATCTATCCATCTACTATCGATTCTTTTTTAAACCATTTTTTATAACAACGCAGACAATCAGAAAACTATCCAAACCCAACAATCGAGCCCGGATCTTTGACATTCCGTAATATTTAAAAAATTTAGAAAAAATACAAAAGCATTCGAATATTCATGAATCATGAATATTAACCCGTCTAAAAATAAAACGCAAAAACTCGAAATACAAATACATCCGTACATAGGTATTTATCTTGCCACGCGTCAAGTCTTCAACCTAAGTGGGTTTAACACCGATATAAAGCGCTAAATCTAACTGCGTCAGTCGATATAAAAAGGATAAGACACCGATATCGTAGTGACGTAGTTCGCCTTACTTAATGCCGCCGTCATCATCACCGTATTGCGAAGCCATCGGTCCGGTTTGGCAACACCTTTACAGCTCTACCGCGACCACCACTATGTACTACCAGCGACGGCACTAAAATCAATTTCTCTGTTCATTGCTCAGTGGTCTCGCACTCCGCACCGAGGTTATTTGGCCCGTGCCGCAATATATCAAGAAATTGCCCGAACGACGTTGTTGTTACCGCGCCACTTCGAAGTTCAATGTTCATTCTGCACTAGTATTAGTATTAGATCCCAGGAAAGGAACTCAAGGTCGACAAATAGTAACGTGTCTATGTAAACTGGTTGAGTTAAGCCCGTTTGTTACATTTCCTGCATATGGCAAAGATATGGAAGCATGTAAAAAGTGCCTGTGTAAACACCATCGGGACGATAAAAAAAGTAAGTTAACATTCAGAGTTAAATATATGAATGTACAAAAAACATGCGAATAAAAAGGCGCACTAGATATACTGACGCTTGCAGTCATAATCATAATTCAATAAAAGCATGATTAATAATTATTCGAACTGATCTGAACTCTTTAATCAAAATAAAATAGTCTGATAAATTATGATAATCCAAAAACCTTGTATTGATAAAAAGTATATAACCTTGACATCCTGCAAAAACCTGTATCAATTTATTGATTACAAGTTTATCAAAAGCGAAAACCTTCTAAAATTATAAATTGCAAGTAGAGGGTTTCAAACTAGTTTCCCCGCTTCTCATTTTCTTGCTACTGACTAGCAAGTAAGGTGCACGATTGCGATGGTGTAACGGCAACACGCACGGCCCACCCACCAACGATATTTAATGCGGGTTCGCTATCAAACCTCTCTCTGCTCGCGTCATGTAACATTTGTCGCTCATTGTATTCGCAGCCGCGTGTACTAACTAATCGTATTCTGGTCCTTAACGAGTTAACAACCACAACTTTAATTGTTTTGCGTAATCGTTTTACAATCTTTACATTGACGTACTAGTAAAAACTACTCAAAGTACAAAATAGCTTATTTTCCGCTCCATTCTACAATTATAGTACGGTCAGCTGCAGAGAAAAGGTACCGGTAAGGGCGGTAACCATACCAGGAGGTATAAAAATACCTTTTCTTTGCAAGTGCCCGTACATCAATTAGCAGAAGTAACAGGCTCAGTTTCATTGGTCAATAGGACCCGCATGCGGGGTGCGAGAGATTTCCATAAAGCATCGTAACGTTATCGACTTAGAAGTTTCACTAGTTTTTATACCGCCTGCGGGGAGTCACCGCATGCTGTATATCGACCGAGTTATCGACTTTGGAGTTTCACTAGTTTTTATACCGCCTGCGGGGAGTCACCGCATGCTGTATATCGACCGAGTTATCGACTTTGGAGTTTCAATAGTTTTTATACCGCCTGCGGGGAGTCACCGCATGCTGTATATCGACCGAGTTATCGACTTTGGAGTTTCAATAGTTTTTATACCGCCTGCGGGGAGTCACCGCATGCTGTATATCGACCGAGTTATCGACTTGGGAGTTTCACTAGTTTTTATACCGCCTGCGGGGAGTCACCGCATGCTGTATATGGACCGAGTTATCGACTTAGGAGTTTCACTAGTTTTTATACCGCCTGCGGGGAGTCACCGCATGCTGTATATCGACCGAGTTATCGACTTTGGAGTTTCAATAGTTTTTATACCGCCTGCGGGGAGTCACCGCATGCTGTATATCGACCGAGTTATCGACTTAGGAGTTTCACTAGTTTTTATACCGCCTGCGGGGAGTCACCGCATGCTGTATATCGACCGAGTTATCGACTTTGGAGTTTCAATAGTTTTTATACCGCCTGCGGGGAGTCACCGCATGCTGTATATCGACCGAGTTATCGACTTAGGAGTTTCACTAGTTTTTATACCGCCTGCGGGGAGTCACCGCATGCTGTATATCGACCGAGTTATCGACTTTGGAGTTTCACTAGTTTTTATACCGCCTGCGGGGAGTCACCGCATGCTGTATATCGACCGAGTTATCGACTTAGGAGTTTCACTAGTTTTTATACCGCCTGCGGGGAGTCACCGCATGCTGTATATCGACCGAGTTATCGACTTTGGAGTTTCACTAGTTTTTATACCGCCTGCGGGGAGTCACCGCATGCTGTATATCGACCGAGTTATCGACTTTGGAGTTTCACTAGTTTTTATACCGCCTGCGGGGAGTCACCGCATGCTGTCTATCGACCGAGTTATCGACTTTGGAGTTTCACTAGTTTTTATACCGCCTGCGGGGAGTCATCGCATGCTGTATATCGACCGAGTTATCGACTTTGGAGTTTCACTAGTTTTTATACCGCCTGCGGGGAATCACCGCATGCTGTATATCGACCGAGTTATCGACTTAGGAGTTTCACTAGTTTTTATACCGCCTGCGGGGAGTCACCGCATGCTGTATATCGACCGAGTTATCGACTTTGGAGTTTCACTAGTTTTTATACCGCCTGCGGGGAGTCACCGCATGCTGTATATCGACCGAGTTATCGACTTTGGAGTTTCACTAGTTTTTATACCGCCTGCGGGGAGTCACCGCATGCTGTATATCGACCGAGTTATCGACTTAGGAGTTTCACTAGTTTTTATACCGCCTGCGGGAAGTCACCGCATGCTGTATATCGACCGAGTTATCGACTTAGAAGTTTCACTAGTTTTTATACCGCCTGCGGGGAGTCACCGCATGCTGTATATCGACCGAGTTATCGACTTTGGAGTTTCACTAGTTTTTATACCGCCTGCGGGGAGTCACCGCATGCTGTATATCGACCGAGTTATCGACTTTGGAGTTTCACTAGTTTTTATACCGCCTGCGGGGAGTCACCGCATGCTGTATATCGACCGAGTTATCGACTTAGGAGTTTCACTAGTTTTTATACCGCCTGCGGGGAGTCACCGCATGCTGTATATCGACCGAGTTATCGACTTTGGAGTTTCACTAGTTTTTATACCGCCTGCGGGGAGTCACCGCATGCTGTATATCGACCGAGTTATCGACTTTGGAGTTTCACTAGTTTTTATACCGCCTGCGGGGAGTCACCGCATGCTGTATATCGACCGAGTTATCGACTTAGGAGTTTCACTAGTTTTTATACCGCCTGCGGGAAGTCACCGCATGCTGTATATCGACCGAGTTATCGACTTAGAAGTTTCACTAGTTTTTATACCGCCTGCGGGGAGTCACCGCATGCTGTATATCGACCGAGTTATCGACTTTGGAGTTTCACTAGTTTTTATACCGCCTGCGGGGAGTCACCGCATGCTGTATATCGACCGAGTTATCGACTTTGGAGTTTCACTAGTTTTTATACCGCCTGCGGGGAGTCACCGCATGCTGTATATCGACCGAGTTATCGACTTTGGAGTTTCACTAGTTTTTATACCGCCTGCGGGGAGTCACCGCATGCTGTATATGGACCGAGTTATCGACTTAGGAGTTTCACTAGTTTTTATACCGCCTGCGGAGAGTCACCGCATGCTGTATATCGACCGAGTTATCGACTTAGGACTTTCGCTAGTCGTTATACCACCTGCAGGGAGTCACCGCATGCTGTAGGTATATCGACCGAGTTATCGACTTAGGAGTTTCACTAGTCGTTATACCGCCTGCGGGGATTCACCACGTGCTGTATATGGACCGAGTTACCGTCCAATGAAACTGAGCCTTAAGTTCGGAAGATTATGTACTGAAAATAAACCGATAGATAGCCTGCTCTCAAATAGACTGTTAAGCCATAAATATGGCTATAAAAAAAACGTCTTCGCAACGACAATGTAAAGTCGCCACCATTAGTATCTTGCAACAGCATGAGCCACTTTTTCACAGTAGGTAAAGTTAATACTGCCTGCCTTGACAGAACTCCAAAGTCGCATTAACATTTAAAGTGAAAAGTACATAGCGCTGCTTTAAATAACGCAAGCTTCTTTAAAACTATAGAGTCTATCTACCCATAGACATCTGGTGCTAATGCTGTCTGTACAGTTTTAGGCAAACTAAAAGAGGCTTTTATTATACTCAGACAACCTTGACCGGTTCAGAAATAGAACAAAGTTAGCACAATCGGGTATTGAAGCATCTGAGACGAAAACCTTCAGTTAACAAGTTTTGACGGCCGCTCGGCGCCTGCGACCAAAGCAGAAGTCGCAAGATAAAGCGGATAGTATACGTAAAACGTCGAAAGTTGCAACACTGAGAAACTCAATTGAAAAGTTTGTAGACTTAATGTAAAAAAAAATGCCTGTTTTCCTATTACCCATTTGTAAAATAGAAACGCAACCAACCGCGAACCTTGTGGCAGCGCACCGCACGTATGTATGGAGGTTGGTGCCAATACACTAACTTGTCAAAATGACTAAGTTATGATGTCATTTATTGTGAAAAGGATCCTCAACCCTTGGGGTGTCTCGGAACGAATTGGGGACGTGCAAAATCAAATCAGTTCGAATTCACGTCATGATTAGGTAGGTACAAATTGATTAATCTGATTCTGCATAAGCGCATCTTTATGGTAGGTAGGTAAGATTAGGATACATTTTCGCTGTTAACGTGACATCCAGTGGCCCCGACGTAAATCAGCATCCCTCTCAGATCCATGCGCTCCCTTGATTACAGTTATATGTATAATATAGAGCGTAAGCCTCCAGTCAATAAATCTTGTGTAACTCCAAGGGTGTTTGTTATACAACCGGGGCTAAGCTTGACCCGCCGCGGCGTTGTGAAAGCACTCGACCTATTTTAATGACTTTCTTACTTTTCACGCGAATCTTTTTATGCTTAGAGTTAGACTATTTCGGGACGATAACGTAATCGTGCTTTTTATTTCGTGCTTACTTGAGCATAAACTTACGATACGTATTTAAGTGATTTTATTTTGTAGACTGAAATCAGTAAAAATCTGCTTGAAAGAATAAGGCGGATATTTATTTAGGAGTAGGCTTCTAAGTTTGGGGGCAATCACACAGAACCGGATATAATTTGCAGACTATGCCCATGCAAGTGCATATTGTTATGATATGAGTTAGAATAATACAGAGAATATGTAATTGAAATGCATACTTTAGTTAATCTTAACGCATTCGCTGCCGGCTGTCAGGCACGAAACTTTTTCAGGTGCCGTAAACGCACATGTGCGTTCAAGTGCCTGCAAATGTATGACAGCGGCACTGGGCGAAAATCACCAAAACGCATATATGCGTTGTCGGCAGTGAATGCGTTAAATAGTTTACAGTATGACATGTATGTTAATGCAATTGAATTTGTCCATGTGATCGAGTTAAAGTTGATTGACAGTCGATTAATCGGAGCAGCGGATTCCTGCTCTATAGAATTGCTGTCGAATGGCTGCTGTATGACACTATCCCATGAACCTTAAAAAAATCATAGATTTTATAGAGGGAATTACAAAACAAACACGCCTACTGCTACCCATACGTCTCAAGATAACGAACGCCGATAATAACTAACAATAGCAAATCGCGATATTGACTGCAAAGAAACGTAAATTTTAACCGCAAACCGCTGGAAGCATTGACGACTGTTCGCGACACCTCATCTAACCAAACATTGCTAGGTACATCTGATCAAACATATTTAGGTACCTCTGACGTCATCTACGAAACAGTAGCCAGCAGAACTCTTAGATCAAAACGCCGTTTACACCATCGCGATAAGGTCGAAGTTCTCGCTCTTTTGTGCTAAGTGCAGCATTCACGTGTTCCTTGTGTTAAGATAATGACACAACGCTGAAGTAAATTGTATAATCGTATGAATCACGCATGGAAATAATAGTGATACTTTAGCCCGTTCGGATTGTTGTGGCCCGTTTTACAGATCATATCTGTGAAGGTACCACTCGAATTTGAAATACCTACCTGTAGAGTACCTACCTAGTAGAATCTGGTAAAGATCGCAGGAATCCATTGGCTGCGGGTAGTACAAGACCGTACGTCGTGGAGATCCTTGGGAATGTCCTATGTCTAGCAGCGGACGTCTTCCGCTGATATGGTGATGATTGATGAGTCAATAAAATACTTTACGCGGTAATTTTGTGGCAATACACTGATTTGATGATAGCTGATAGGTGGGAGCCGTGATAGCCTATGACCTATGGCCTCTCAAACAGTGTCGTGGGTTCAAACCCCGGCTCGCACCTGAGTTTTTCGGAATTTATGTGCGGAATTACATTTGTAATTTATCATGAGCTTTTCGGTGAAGGAAAACATCGTGAGGAAACCTGCACACAAGCAATTCAATGATGTGTGTGAAGTTCCCAATCCGCACTGGGCCCGCGTGGGAACTATAGTCCAAGCCCTCTCATTCTGAGAGGAGGCCTGTGCCCAGCAGTGGGACGTAAAAAAGGCTGGTGATGATGATGATGGTGACACTGATTCTCACCAATTGTAATTTCACAAGGTGTGATCTTCAAAATCGGGATTCTCGCTCTCGTTTAGGGTAGGTACCTACTGGGATTCAAAATCACTTTGCTGCGTCCCTCGTTTCACCACAGAATTTCCTATATGTAACCCACGTATGTATGCAAATGTTGCACGTTTATTGAAATGAGAAGAAAAACAACTGGAAACGCAATTCCATTTTCATGTCAAACGCTGCTAACGTGTGGCAAGATTATAATCAGATCGTAGGTATTTCTATTACGAATTGTTGCTTTTACGAACACAAATAAAATCACGAGCAGTAAAGGTTCAAGGCTGTAAGATATTAAGTATGGGATAAACCATATGTTTCAAACACTAATTCCCCAAAAGTCAACAAAATATCATATCACTCTCGTCCTCAAGTTCAAGGATAGGAGACACATTAAAAGTATCACACAAAATTGTTTATGACCCGTATCGTTACAAAACCCAATACGTCAAATAAAGTTATCTATTACAATACAACTGTTACCTCACCAGAATATCTGGCGAACCCTTTTCTTATTGTATTATTGATTCGTTATCAATGCGGCTATCTTACTGTTCGGAATGATCGGCTAAACCGTTCATAATTCACAACACGTTCTCTAGATTAAATACTTGCCTCGTATGTTACATTACAGCTATTTATGAACACAGTGTTACTTGGTAAATAAGCTACTAGGGCGTGCAATATAAGCGACTTATTATTAACTAAATATCAAAATATCATGTAATTACGCTTTTAAATGTGACTGATCCTTCAATGAAATACATGAAGATTACTTTTACAATAAGTACGTAATTAAAGAAAAGTGTACACAAAACACAATTACGGTGCACAAAAGAAATACAGTTTCTTTTATAAAATGTATTGTACCGGACTCATCCAAACAGGTATCGCAGGTAGAACATTCTGATTCGTCAATTTTGACACCTGCTGCTTTTTTACTAGGACCAGCTAAAATAAAAGAAATGCTTAAAAAACAATCAAGATTTTTTTTTACAAAAACACAAATAATCATGGCACCCTACATGATTTTGACGACATGTTACCCAAGTTAGACAACATAATAAGTAAACGCCATTAATGTTGCCACCTCGAAGGAATAACGTTGCCGCAGATTGTCCACTGGCTTAGCACGTTTTAAGTTTTTTGGTCACGCACGCCTCTCAAAGACAAATCTCTAAACACCGGCTCAGTCAGTGGACAGCTTTAACCAGCTTTGTCTACGTGTGCTACAGGCACTATCTACACCTACAGTATATACATATATTTTTTAAGTGGTATCCGCAACATGGTTCGTCAACAATTAATACTAACTATAAATCCCCTCCCTGTATCGTGCCCGGCTCAAAGGTCCCCATTATACTGGCTGCATTGCCTCGCTGGACTGCAATGGAAACCTGTTGGACCAGCCATGATCCAGAGCGGGAATCGCAGCCCCTATCCCTGAGTCGGCGACCTAGCTCCCTAAATAAGTCTAGTGCCTCCGAACCCCAGGGGCCAGCTGTCTCGACCGTATAAATTTATGTAACAATTTGGCATTAGAGTACCAAATTTGCCCCAACAGCAGGATATTTACTGAAACAATACTATGTATATTTGTAAGTCTCTTCGAGGAGCAGGGCTTATTCAGAACGGCGGTTCGGTAATAGGCTATTGTATCAATGCTGATAAAACTTAAGACGTTGCCAAATGATGGGTACAAAGCATAGTTCTTCCATTACAATATACCTAATCGAATTTCTCGCATCGCGGATTTTCGAGGTGCGCCTAACATGCAATATGCAATGCCAAATAAAATAATCTAACCAACTTAGAAAAGTAGAAAAAGGAACATACATACATAGGCTGTTAAGCACATTACCCTCCTTTGCGTTTCGCAGTCGGGTAAAAACCCTAGACATTGTCATTTCAAAGCTCAATATTTCAAAAACGGATGAACCGATTTTAATGAAACTTAGCTAAGCCTAAGAACCATCTCGATTAAACTAGCTTTCGATTAAAAAAACCCGCATCGAAATCGGTCCATCCATTTGGGTGCTATGATGATACATACACAGGTCAAACTTATAACACCCCTCTTTTTGGGTCGGGGTTTAACAAAAGACCCAATGATTGGTGGAAATTGACAGATAGAGCTCACGCGACTCTAGCGTTCCTATCGGATTTATGACTCTCCATAGTCCTCATTGAATTGTTTAACAAGGGCCAGTGAGATCGGTCAAGAAAGTATAAATATAAATTTAGATATTGCGTCCGATTCGGAAATTTTCGGCCTCCGACCTAACTACGAATGTCGTCCTTGTTTCGTCCGTCAGTCACTCTCACCCCGAGTATTCCAAGTTCAAAACAAGAACCGTCGGAAATTCGGTGCAGTTCTTCTAAATTAGAAATCGAATAATATTTCAAAATTGTTTTTAAAAAATCAGCGTTTCGGCCTTCTGCCCTATTCCAACATCACTAACATCAGTGTCGGGTGCCGAAACAAGACAAATTGGCATTTGAAAAGAAACTGCGTAGGTCTCATTTGCAGTAGCAGCGGAAGCATAGGAACAGTCGAATACTGCGAAGATCCACAAATCATTCTGTTGACAACCGCTTGCATATTTGTTAGAAAATGATGAATGCTTTGTCGTCGAGAAAAATTACCGGCTTGCTTTTAATTTCCTCACTTTTGTCTAATTGCATTTCTGTCACACTGCGTTAGAAAGAGACGCACTTCCGACGACGCGAGGCGAGACAGCTCTAACGGGCATAATATCCGTCGTTGACGTGAAATACGTTAAACCTCAGTGCAGTAGCCCTTGTTGAGGCATAAAACTAAGACTTACAAACGTTATAATAAAATTATTAGCTATTAGGCCTAGGTAAATTTGAGTAGACTGCTAATGTCACTAATTTACGTACTAACGTTTATCGACGACATAAAGCATTTGTCCCTCTCGCGCTTGCATATTTGTTAGAAAGTGACGAATGCTTTAATGTCGTCGATAAAATTTACCGTGCTATAAAATGACAAAATGTCAGTTTAACATGACAAATCGGTGTTAATTGCTGACATGAAGAGTTTTGTTTTAGTATGCTTCATATTAGTAAGTAATAAAATTATGTATATCTAGATCGAATTGTCGTTGTAAATTGTCATTTTGTACAGTTGGTAAAATAGGGGGAGAGATAGAGATACAAAGGTGACCAGCTACTTTTGATGATGATTGTACAAAAAACCTCTGTACTTCTACGAATATTAAAATTGGCTACAATATCAGCTGATTTTGATTCGAAAATACGAATTTTGCGAATAAACAGACTTACCAAGCAGCGGGAAGTCTTTGAAAGGTTCATTTTTTATGACCTCTATGCCCTCGCCTCCGCCGGTTTCGTTTTTGGATACCTCCGCCACGCAGTATAGCTGGGCCACTTGATACTGTTGACAAAAAAGCAGATTTTTATAGCTATTCGATACCACAACTAGATTCGATTTGTCGCGATTTAGTCCCTTTTTAACTAGCCCCGAAAGGAAGAGAAACACTGCGCGATAAGCGGTAAAAATGTGGGCTAGCCGTTATGTCCTGTTATCACAAGAGTTAATTTGTAGTTTTTACTTTGCTAGTGCCCTTTTATGGAGAACACAGATGCACTCGTCTTTTTTAAGGGGCAGTTGTAACGCATATACCTACCTAGTGGCAAAACGGCAAAAGCCAACAAGTAAATTCGTACCTACTCTCTTATCTAAGATACACTAGTTCACTAGTTTATAGTACTTATCAAAAATAACCTTGCCAATGATTCGTAAAATCGTAACGTTTAAGTCTTCAACTGTCTACCTAACTAACTTTGTATACTTAACTGTCTCGGCTTAAACATAGTATTTGTGTATTTGTTACTTTAGTATGTATGAAAAGTAGTAAATTAATAATAATAACTTCTAACTAGGTGGCTGGGTCAAGGGTCAGGTACAGAAGACGGTACTCCTGGACACGGCTCGGATAGTCAGGAGGTTCCTCTCCCTGTCGCCCTGACCGCCGGTAGCTTAGGCCCCGCCTCGCTACCGGCGGCACTCTAGGTTAGGTTTTTATAATGTTTTTATATTTTGTATTAATATTGTTTTATTACTTTTTATATGAATATTGTAAAAACCTACCCTAAGACGTTAAATAAATATACATCATAATAATAACAAATGACATACCTACTTATTGTTTATAAATCAATATTTATCTATACTATACAAGGTACACTACCTTCGTCTCTAGCTTTCAGTTGCACGCAAGGCGATAGAAACGGACAAGTAATAAGTTCAGATGATTTCTCAAGTGCGAGGTTTCAATTGACCTTTTCCCATCAACTTCAGCCCTGCCTTGTTGTCGTAATTGGAACATAAAATTTAATTATCCACACTGTGTTGTAATGTTTAAGGTGGTTTAAGAGTTACGTTTAAATATAAGTTTTTTTTTTCTTTTTTATTCTGCCACTATACCTTGTGGTATGGATGAACCTTGTCACATTGAAATACGTTTGACGGGTAGTAAGTCGTTAATTCGCTTCATCAATGTTATGATTATGGCCACGCAGACGAGAATAGTTAGTAAGCGCGATTTATTTCTCGCTTTATCGCTCAGTACGCCCCTTGTATAAGAGGGCAGTTGGAAAGATAATCTAGCAACGGCTAAAGTCAAAATACAACAGCGACAGGTCTTATTTGCTATGTTATTGGTTATGGTTCTTAATATTACAATCCTGTAGATACTCGTATCATAATAATAAGGACCCAAAATTTAACCCAAAGAAAATATGCATTACCTACGCTGCAAAAAAGTCGCTAATTCAGTGTTCATAGTATCTACCTAATTATCGACGCGACATATTTTTCGTCGTCTCGTGTATTTCTACAAAGAAAAAAACACGACGAGCAAGTAGGTATTCAATTGACAAGGTCTTTATAAAGATGGTCTTGGAGGAATATATTACTTTTATTTCTAACTTTACGTTGTTAAAGACGGTAGCGGTACCTTATAAATCTCATTAACAAGATATGTACGTACAGTCGAGCCATTTGATTCCTGACCTGACCCACAGTAGGTACCTATTAGAATGTTCTCACAGCAAGTGTCATATCTAATGATTTTCCTTTTCAGGCAATGCGATGTCACCATGACATTTTCTACGAAAAGGTTCCACAGTAGGTCACGATTCAATTGGTTCGATAGTAGGTACAAGAAAAATGTGAAATGGGTATAACAATAATAAACGACAATGTTTTTACTTGACTTGTTCGAGTGTTGCCATGTTGCCAAGTGCGAGTCGGACTCGTAACCTTAATTACGTACCTACGGGTCGTCCTTTGACTTCTTCATAAAAATAACATTTCGTTTCTGTATTTTCTGTACAATAAAGCGTTTACTTACTTACTTAAATTCAATTGAGTCAAAAATAGTGGCAAGACTGGCTACCGCAAAGATATAAGATATAAGTAATCTCGCTCAGTAGGTCTAGACATCTCACTTGCTCACTCGAGCAAGAACAACTGCCCGTCCTTTTCTGTCACTCAGAATGCAACGAGACGGTTAATATAATCTCGCGCGACGGACAAAGTCGCGGCCAGTCGTGCTAGCCCTAGACTTTGGCGCCGACATGAAACCGCTATAGGTATCTTTGTGGCGGCCTGCGGCCGGAATGGAGATAGATACATTGGAGATACACGTAAGTAAGTGCATTATGTTGTGATTGTGGACGTAACTATATTGTACCTACTACTATTTATAAGTAAGGGGTTTTTGTTTCGACAAAAATTTTTAGTCCTAACGTAATGTTTGTCATAGTCTATCACTAACTACTTAACTCTGTTTTTCTCTGAAACCGTAAAAATTCCAGAATTTTTTAAATGATCTGCAGGTAGAACTCTATAGGTTAGGTAAGGTTTATTTTATAATAATCCTGAACAATTAATTGTTTCAGCGAAAAAAAGAGTTATGACTAGTGATAGGTACCTACCTACATTATGACAAGCATTACATTAGGACTTTCGACTGTATGGGAGAAAAAATAGACCCTTAAGTAAGACTTAAGGAGAACAGAACTTTACAAATGTCAGTTGTCAATGACAATTCGGACTCAATTGCTGACCTGAAGAGCTTTTCTTATTGGCAAAGAAATGTAGGTAGTTCGAATTATCATTGTAAACCGACAATTGTAAAATTGGTGAAATAGGGGCCGGCTGCCCTAGCACGGTAAGGTTTATCTAATCATTTCATTTACAAACCAGCGAAAGGTAAGTAGGTAAGTTTAAACGATTTTTGTCGCGGTGGCTTAGCACACTAAATTGTGTCGCGTTATTTTATCCACACTTGACGATTAAGTGGTCAATTTATCTACTGCACTAGACGGTAATGCAAATGTCGATAGTCATAAATATCATAATTAAGTACCTATAGTTGAATTGCGAAATGTTTTTACATGTCAAAGTGTTTATGACTTTGACATAGGGTTGATTTTTGCCTGATCTGTGGAAAATCTTTTTGCACTATACCTATCTCTACCTACCTCTACCTCTACCTCTACCTCTACCTCTTTTGACAGTTCGTTGGTATAAATTTAAACCTAGGGTAATTTTATGTTTCGTGAATAGCATGTCAGATAGGTATTTTACCCATTCAAACATATCATTGCCAACATAAAGGGACTCACGTAAGTATATCATATCGATATTCGTAGTCCTTCCTCTGGGAGTGCACGACCCGGCGACAGCGAAATTACACTGCCTGCCAAAGATCCGCTTACGTACCTACTTGAGTGATCCGTATATTTCACTACAATAACAAGTCTGTTTGTATGTAAACTCTATTAGGTTAATCGTTTGCCTATTAGAGGACGAAATACAGTGACTAACCTTCATAGACTGACCTTGAATAGATACGAGAAACATATTTTCATTGATTTTCCAGAGGTTGGTAGGTATGTTAATTCAATCTGTTTGTCATTTAAACTATTACCTGAACTGCCAACATGCTAGAATACTTATGTAATTACTAGAGAGCGCCCGCGGCTCCGCCCGCGTGGAATATTATATTATGCAGGTACGGTATACATATATTTACGTAAAGAATCTCTATAGCAATAGGAATGTGTCCTCTGGTAAAAAAGTAATATTTCTATTTATTCTGTCAGGCAGGTTATCGGAAAAAAATATTGGCCACGTATTTTTTGCTTTATGTTATCAATAAAAAATTACATAGATAAAAATTTTAATTTCCGTAGACTGCAATGCAGGATAATGAATGGCTTTCTGTATCCCTGAACGGCAACACTGGCATAGACAATAGATCACTCGCTTTTGGCTCACAATTCGAACTTACGATTTTATTTTGCTTAATATACAATACTTACACACCCAATATCATATTTTCAAGTTTTTCGCGATTCCCAAGATCAAAGAATCGAATTGATTTAAAAATCCGGAGAAATAATGCGTTGTTTGGGAGAAACGTATCAAAATGGTGTTGTAGAGCGCCATCTCGCTCTGTCTCGTTTCTTTTATCCCATTCTGGTTTTTCGACTTTATATATTAGATGTATGGCAGTGCTATTGTAATTTTTAAGGGCTCCATACTCATGCATAACTTTAATATTGTTATTGATAGATATCTTGTCTGCCTATCTGTCTGTGCATACCTAATAAACGTATTAAAAAATTAAAAGTATGTATTCACTATGATCAAGTATCTCTGTTTTGTTTTGGCTTACTTAAAAGCAATCTATTTTATTGAATACTAGCTTATGCTCTGCGGCTTTGCCCCCATGAAATGTTTCAAAATGGGCTAGTTCCCTGTCCCGTCAGAGTTTCAAAAAATCCTTTCTTAGTGCACCTCTAGGACACTCAAGTTATATGTTTTCCAAATTTCAAGTCTTTAGATCCAATGGTTTAGGCTGTGCATTGTCTGTCAGTTACAGTACTGGTTTATAGGTATAGATTAATGAAATTTTCAGGGCCTCTGAGAAAATGATCTCATTAGAACAAAAAGTATAATCAGCAAGAATAAATCTAAGAAGGATTAAATTACTCTTTGAGACCAGGCCTCTATTTCTCAAAAATTAAAGTCAGTTTAAAATACAATGATAATTTGGTGTAAACTGCTGACTTGAAGAGTTTTTGTTCTACACCACTCAAAATAATATAGGGGCCACTAAGAATTTGGTTGTTAGGTGAAAATTATTTTAAACACAATAAATGTGTTTTTAAATAACAGTAATACAAGGCTTTTGCTTTTATTTAGGCTAATAATTATTTAATTAAGTAGAGTCAACTGTTTCTCAATATACTGTTTAATAATAATTTACACATAATGATCAAAATACTTAGTGGCCCCATTTTTAACCCCTGACGAAAAAGAGGGGTATTATAAGTTTGACCTGTGCATCTGTGTATCTGTCTGTTGCATCATAGCTCCCAAACTAATGGACCGATTTCGATGCGGTTTTTTCTAATCGAAAGCTAATTTAATTGAGATGGTTCTTAGATAGGTTTCATTAAAATCGGTTCACCCATTTTCGAAATATTGAACTTTGAAATGACAATGTTGGGGGCTTTTCAACTTTTCTAAGTTGGTTATCTTTTGAGTAGTGTACTACACTTATTGACAATGAAATGTAGATCAAAATTTACATTGTCTGACATTTGTAACATTGGTAATATTGGGGCCAGTTCAGTATGCCATAAAAGTTACAAATTAAAGAAAATTTTATGCATTATTTAAGCTATTAAGAAAATAGTTGCACTGTTCTGATTCGGTGTTCCTTGTAAATAAATTGTGACATTGCCATATTGTAAAATGTATTAAACATAAAATAAATAGAAATTAATTTTTAGCTACATTGGAGTAATAAGTAATAAATTAACTTACCTCTTCAACTGTTAAGGGCAGTGTAACACGGCTGAAAAAAAAAAACAATTTTTAGTTACTATGTTCAGATGATATCTTCTTAGGAATTCACCCGAGCTAGCATGAATGAATCAAATAAGCAAATGAAAGTATAATACAGTGTCACCAATTTGAATCCATGATCTCAATGGGATACTCCAAATTTTGTATTTTTTCTCCAATTTTTTTGTACTAACTTTGATGTAAGGGTACAGGATATGACACAGTGTCAAGTATCCAGGTTCAATCCTCACGGGTTAGTCACATTATTTAGGATTTCTGTGTATTCTTGTTTTAGTGAGTAGTTAAAGCATTTTTTTTTATATAAGAGGGGGCAGGGCCGGGGCGGGAGTATAATAATATAATTTGAATACTTCACACACTTATTATCAAAATGACAGTTAGTCAATTATTATAAGCCTGGTGAACTGTCCTATGGCTGGACAAAGGCCTCCCCCCATCTCCTCCACGCATCCCAATCTTTAGATGTCACAGGCCAGCCGTAAAGAAAGACATCTAGATCATCCCGCCACCATCATCTAGACCTGCAGCAATTTTCGCCCAACTATGGGGATGCATGCAGCTGACATGGCCTGCCCAGTCCTATTTCAGGCCATAGTCTTGGCACCCACATTGGCAATGCATGTTTTGGAATGCAATACAGTGCTTCATTAATACCAAGCAATTTACATTGGATTTTTTTTGTTTGGCTGAACTGGCATCTGTCACTTCCATACAAAATATACAAATTATAGCCTAAAATACCAAATTAGTTATTTCCCTTCACCAAAAAGTTCATGGAAGAGGAGAGAGCCCAGAATAAAACCCTTAAATGTCTCATTGAATGGTGAGAGGTTAAACGAATACAGGCTATTAATGTTTTTTTAGATAAAAGATGAACTAAAAGTTTGATAATTAATAAGTGGGGTGAGCATTTGCAAGTTAATAACATGGGATTAAAGTACCTATTTCTGCACTGGTGAAAGTTTGATTAGATAATGTTGACTAATAGTATACTAATCAAATCCTCCACAATAGTCGATAGCATAAGCCTAAATGGCACTATTTTATTCAAAGTTGTTTCCTAGCTCTTTTTTATCCACTCACTTGCTTTGAATTTTGAGTTGAACTCTATTTATAACAAAATATGAGCGTTGACAGGTAGCTCTAGTTGCCACAAGCAATTGAGTGGATATAGACACAAATACTTAATTTGTCTCCATAAGTATCATGATAGTTGTTTGAATAACTCACTGCAAATTCAAACGTATTTGAATATAACAATAGTAGGTACTTAGATTTAAGCTGGCTTTGGCAAGAAAATGAACAAAGTATGATCATTGCAATAGTGGATCTTGGATTCCTACTGTCAAGTACATATGGAAACTAATCAATGAAATCTGTTGTTGAGAGATTTACCACAGCCCAGTTGAGGAACATAAAAAGTTGTATTTGATACAGAGGAAAACACCACAACTATTGGACACCAATGCAATATTACACGTTGTCATAAAAATAAGAGAACTAAATTCAAGATTTTCATAAACCGCTGAAATGGCCATCTGTCAGCTAAGCCTTGACCCAAAGGTCTGTCACTGTCAAGCAAATCCATTTCTGGTCGTGACTCGATAAATTGAATTTGACTTCAATTAAAAATAATCGAGACTAGTAGACAAAGTATCTTGCCGATATCTACTGATAAGCGAACATTCCCCTAAGACCTGTACCACGAATTGTGCAAAAATCGATTTATTATTCCGAACTGGACTTAACCTTGACAAAATGTACTTACTATTCTTTGATAAGCATCTTGTCTATTTATCTTATTTCACTTAAATGCACATTAGACCGAACAGTCCACACTCACGGCCGATTAACTTATCACAGAACCAGACTTGAGCGATGGCCCGATTATTGTAATTTTTATCTATGACCAATCTTCTTCGAGCGAATTATGACAGGGCGCATGCTTCATGACGCAACGGATATTACGTCAACGTATTTCGATGTGTTCAGAATAAAAACAACGCATTTCTACGAGCCCTTTTATTTTACTTTCCATTTGTAAAGTATCGTATTTTAAGGATTTCTGTGAGTTCTCGTGTTTTCATCTTTAGTGTTCTCTCATTTAACAATAAAAGTACACTCGAACTCGAACAGCTGGGCTGTGTTTTATAAAGCCAGAAGTTACAATTTACAAGCGGAAGTCTCTTTCTAACAAAAAGTGATAGAATGAGACTTCCGCTTGTAAAATTGTAATTTGTAGCTTTATAAAACACGGCTCTGGAGTTTGGTAGAAACACAATTTACTTTGTCTGTGGTCAAGCAATTGACATGTGAGAATTGACGGTGCTTGCTTGGCGGGAAACCGGTGAGAGTTGATCGTGTCAATCATAGAATATTAGTTTCTGTGTAATGTTGTTTGGTGGGTAGTAAAGATAGTGTATTAGCTAAAGTAAATTAATGTGATTGTGCCCAGCAAATAAAGAATTCAAGTGAAAACGCGTATTATGTACCTTTGTTTATTATCCCCAAGTACTCACCGGTCGCTCCTCGCCATAGCTTAGCTCTAAATACGTACACTATCGCTTTACAGAAGGCAGCGCCGTGTTTTATAAAGCTACAAGTTAAAATTTACAAGCAGCTCTTTCTAATAAAAGCTAATAGAATGAGACTTCCGCTTGTAAATTGTAACTTGTAGTTTTATAAAAAACGGCCCAGGAAGGCATAAGCAGCTGACAGAACGTGACTAGGACAAACTGATGACTCTGACCAAATCATCTATGACTCTGACTGTGACCGGACCACGCGATTTCAATCACCAAAAACAACAGACATGGCTGTATGGACTTAGTTTGCTTTGCCAGTCCCTTATGGGATGAATTATAAAAAAAGAACGTTTGATTTGAGCCCCCACTACGAAATTCGAAGTTCGTATCTTATCGTCCCGCTCACTCTCGTGTTAATTAATATTAGTTTGAGAGGGACGGCACGATACGAAGTTCGAATTTTGCACTTCGTAGTCGGGGGGGAGGGGTGAGGAAGGGAGGAAAAGGTGTCAATGGTGTCATGTGTCTGTCAGTGTCACTGTCATGTCATGTCAGTATCAGACGATTGTGTATGTGTGAGTGAAGTGACGTGTTAGGCAAACAATTTAACTCGCGCAACGCAATGAATCTTTTGCTTCGATTGCTAATCTAATTCCAAAGAAAATGCACTGAAACATTCCAATACTTCGCCATTCTAATTAAATTACTTCTCGTTCCTATACTTTTTGATCTTAAGCTTTATTGAAGGAAATCTGATATCAAAATGAGTCTAGTAAGAAAAAAGTGCGAATCAATAGCCCTATTGGAAACGACTAAAGACAACGTAATTACTAACAGCATTACCCCGGAGGATGTTTTGACGCTGGATAGGATTACCGACTCCTATCTGTGCAGCCCAGAGGCTAATATATACGATATAGATTTTACGCGGTTCAAGATTCGCGATTTGGAGACCGGGACGGTGTTGTTCGAGATTGCTAAGCCGCCATCTGACTTTGGCGTGGATAGCGAAGGCGCCGAGGATGCGTCCGAAGAGCCCCTCGACCCTAACGCCGGGAGATTCGTGCGCTACCAGTTCACGCCGCAGTTCTTGAAGTTGAAAACTGTTGGAGCGACGTAAGTTGTTAATTTGATTGGAACAACAGAGGTGAGACATTAACAAATTGTTACGATTATCTCACATAAGAACCATTTGTATTTTCAGTGTGGAGTTCACAGTTGGAGCGCGTCCTGTTAACAACTTCCGGATGATTGAGAAACACTTCTTTCGAGACACTCTGCTCAAGACCTTTGACTTTGAGTTTGGATTCTGTATTCCATTCTCTAGAAACACTTGCGAACATATATATGAGTTCCCGACTTTGCCGCCAGATTTGAGTAAAGAATTTATTTTTACTTACTACCTATCTATGTTGAATAAAATTTTCTGAATCACATGAAAATTTTTAAGAATTTGTGATAACATCATGATTTTTTTGTGTAGTATTTTGTAAAGCAAAATATGGCTTGGCTTTCTGTTTTACCCTAATTTGTCATGCATAGGTATCTATTATTCATCATTCTTACATTTGGATTTAAATATAGCAACTATAGTGAAATAAACGGATCACTCACATATGTCATGGTAGTTTTATGTTAAAATGTGGCACCTGTTGAAATTTGTGTTATGTAGCATTCTTTTAAATTTACTTTTAAGGCTTTGGTTGATGAGTGAGCTTTATCACAGTTTTATGAGTTCTCTGATAAGGCTTGCAAAAGGATCATGGCAAAACCTAAGTCTTGTGCGAGTGAGAGGAAAGCCAGGCTTGTAATCTTTACTGCAATAAAGCTCGCCCTACAATCACACCCTTTTAGTTTCTTTTGTGGTTATGTTTTTTATTTTATCTTATTTCTGTTACAGTTGAGGAGATGATTGTCACCCCATTTGAGACTTGCTCTGACAGCTTCTACTTTGTGGACAACCAGCTGGTTATGCATAATAAAGCTGATTATGCATACAATGGAGGTATGAATGATTGATTCTCTTTCCTCAATCCACTTGATTTTTTATAATGAATTCTTCAATTGGCACTAAAAGTTTTTGTAAACACATAATTGTTATGTCCAAAACACATATGCAATTTGTACAATTCCAGTATTTAATACAAGGAATGTTTTCTCACATAACTATTATACTATGTGTAAAATTGATCTCAAAATTTTGTGACATTTATTTATTTTTGACAAATGCTTTAAGCAAATATTACTTTGTAATGTAAGAAGTGAAAAAAAAATATCTTAATCATTTAACTATGATGTGTTCAAAAGTAATGATTTTACAACTAAATAGTATACAAAACTAAAATATAACATTCCATAATTTCATAAAGGATATTATTTATTATTATTACTAGTAGATTATTTTCTTAATATAAACATGTTTACTAAAATATATTAACAGGAATGAAATATTTGGAAAACTTTTATTTGCTAGTGCAGCATTTGTTGTGAACTTTGAATTAGTTGACACTATAGCACCCAATGTTTGATGTTCACCAAGTTACTGTATTTTAGTTATATAAGAGTTATATTGATGTAATCCCTGTGACTTTATTCTGGTTCTCGTTTAGATGTATTAGAAACTCAAGTAGGAAACAGTTTGTTAAACATTTCTTTAAAAAAAATTAGTGGACTTGTTACAAGTTCATTTCAAACACTGATTTCTGTTCTCTATTCTTAATTTTTTAATGTATTGGAGTTGCCAGAGTAAAGTTACAACATAATTATTCTTTTCCTCTAAAAGAAGCAATGATTTTTTGCAATATCTCAATCAATTAAAAAAGAAAAGGGAGATGTTTTAAGCCTGTTTCAACAGATATTTTACTGAAATCGATTCAAGTGTTGGAAACGTAAATGCTACCTATCGAAATTTTAGGTAACATGCACATGCCTGCTTAGATCATTCTCTGAAGCTGCATTATGGCCCCCACAGGGAATAAAGATAGTGTCTTATGATTTGGCGTCAGCCGTCGTCTTCGGCGTTAGGCGAACAACCGTTACTAGTGTAGGTACCTACTATTTTATAAATTTTTGAGATTCGTCAAAACTTGCTAATCGATGATTCCCATTAAATTGCATCATTAACTTTATTTTAGAGAAATAGAATAACATAGTACTTATACATGTTTAAAAATGTGTGCTTATCCAGAAACGTCTAGTCATTATTTGTAAGATGAACTGTATTTAAAATTTAAGAGGTAGTAAACATTGAAATCCAGAATACAATGAGAAGGCAAACAATAATGTTGATAACTACAGGGATAGGGAAATTGAAAGGGTAATTTATATTAAACAAAGATCGGTTATGTGTTATGCGTATTGTAACCACAAGCGTACCTAGTTAAAATCAACTAAATTAATTACTTACACGTTTGAGAGTGTTGATTGATTGTACTAGATGTGTTAACGTTTCACGTGGCTGCCCATCAAATCTTCTGTTCAAGGATGAATACGAAACATTATCGCTATATTGTCTTGTTTGTTTTGTATGTAGAGATAAATAAGAAATGGTGGCCCAAAACTAAGGACCGTCATTTTTTCTTATGAGTATATTATATGTATTATATTTACTACATACCTATATATATTTAACCTTGATCTGTTATTTACATTAACGCATAGCTATTATTTTGAACATTTTGCATTACATGACTGTATCGTATCGCTTTGCAGACTCATTTGAAAATTAAATACTTAATTGAAATAAAAACTCCTTAATATTAATAATATCTTTTCATGCCGTCCAAAAACTTGTTTTAACAAGTACCCTTGCTTTAAATATTAAAATAAAAAATAATAATACGAACTTAATGTGTTCAGTATTAGAGATTGTTTCTTTTGAATTTCGATATAATCTGAATATCAGTACTAACAGTATACGAAATAATATTGTCACAGTTCATTTGAGTGTTTAGCAAATGTAATGTTGTGCAATGTACCTAAGCCGCGGCGCACATTATCACAGTTTTTGTAACAGAAAATTGAATAAGCTTCATTATGATCGAAGGCGAGTATACCTACTTACCTACTAATATTTATTTTAAATCAACGGTCAAATTAGCACACATTTTTTAAAAATATAAAAGTGTTTAAAATTGTGTAAACTTGTCTTAGAAAAATATACCTAATAGTTAACGCTAATAAATGCAATTATAGGTGAAAAACTTAAGTAAAGGACCTGTTGTGTGTGCGAATAGACATTCCATTTTTGTAATTTATAATTTAACGTATGGTTTGCAAACTTATCTTTCAAGTTTCATTATTCCTCTCCACCTATGATTTTATTGTCATGCTAAGATATAAATAGTTGTCAATGTCGAGTAAGTCTTCGATATTTTTTTTGCGTCGTTCATTAATAAGTTGACAATACAATACAGTTTACCACAGAAGTAAATTTAAAAACATTGAATTTGAATTCAGCTAGGCAAATTAATATGGCACCATTTCATTTCCTGAACTTGGTAGAGGACAACTACTGCATATCCAAACGAAAATTTTGTGTAATTTGTACAAATATTTCCAAGAGGTTTGCGATAAAAACTCAAATTGTTTATCGACACCTAATAATTGGTCATTAAATTATCTGGTGTACTAAGGGTGTACTTACCTAAAAATCTGCGTTTTTTTGCAAACTGTATACACAACTACACGCAAGAGGTGCTTTAGTAAAGTTTTTTTACCTATAGGTAGGTACCTACTTGTATTTTTTCCCCATTTGTTTTCGAATCACCGAAAAACGTGTGGTAGTTTGAACGTTAATTCAAATGTTTAAATAAACGCAGTATAGGTAACTGTAGGAGGGAGATGAATATGTACCAAATTTCTGATAATTTGTGCAGAGGCTAAATAAGTACGGTCGAGGAAATTCATTCCTGACCCACCATAGAACATTTTCATAGTAAACGTCATAACGATATTCCTTGTCAAGCAATGCGATGTCTCTATTACGTTTACTGTGAAAAGGTTCCATGATGGGTCAGGGATTAATTTCCTCGACTATACTTAAGATTTATGGCTACTTAAGTTAACGTTTAGATTTTCATAAATTCACCGCCCAACTCCAACTGCCGCCTTACGGAGTTGGCATTGACGGCAATTTTGTTGTATTATAATATATAATAAATCCCCGGGGTGTTTTCCATTAATTTGTTTTTGGACTGTTTCGGGGATTTAGAAGGGTCTTTAGTATTTGTTAGACTCGAGAATGATGCAAGGTTGGGCATCTTTCAATGACTTTTGTAAGCTTTAAACTACTCTTAAACTTACTAATGGAAGAGACTGGCTAGTAGCCTTTCAGTCATATATTTATTTTTAAAGCGTACGAATACGAATTCAATTCTCAAAGAAATAATACAAATGTTAAGTATCCTTATATACAGCGTAACTAAAACCAACGCGAAAATAATAGGTCTGATAGTGTTAGAGCAGCTTATATCAGAATAAGTAACTTTGAACTCGGTGAAAATTTCACAGCTATTCAGATATTTTAACTTTTATAGAAAACCTTCATACAAATCGGTTTATAAAAGTAGTAATAGGTATCCTGAAAACTATTACAATCATCAATAAAATAAAAGGTATCCCAAAAATTGTGGCGTTGGTTTAAGGAGTCACCTAAATGTTATAATATGTCTGCAAGTTTGTTTTAATTTATTTTGTAACCGAGTTGAAGATAGGTCTAAAAAGTCGAGTAAACAATTTCAACCTCAACTCAACACTGTAAATTATACTTATTGAAATAAAATGAACAAGGCTCAGAATCGATTACTTGAACAAATCATCTGAGAAAATTTCCTAAAGACAAAATATTGTTTAATTATTAATTTCAAAATACAAAGAGTTTTGGTAAGTACGTATAAAATTCGAAATGTAAAGATGGGATTTATTATTTCAATGTTATTTAAAGTAAGAATTATCTATTTATCATTTTTGTACAATGTCACTGACGTCACCACACTAGTTTTGTCAATGAAAATAAAACGTTTGAAAATACTAGTTTTATTAACTGATTCGGTGAGTCCGGATATCCTTAACATAACCAAGAATATTTATACCTACTACCATGTTACTACTAAGTATACATGAATATACTTAGTAGGAATTATACTATAGGTACACTATTTATGTCACGCACGTACTTGGGTGTTATTGGCAAAGGTTATTCTTGGGTAATGGCTGTTTCAATATTGAAGTGGCAAACCAGTTGTTTAACTTATTTAGTACAAAAACAAAAAGCATAGGTATTAATTGTCTGATCCGGTATAAAAACAATCATTGTAATGCATGCTTTATTTATTGGCATTCATAATCACTTGTCTTACAATTGTAATAAGAGCACTTTATACATTAATTTCATAGTGTATTTTAAATTTCTAAAACCAGTACCTTTTATTTGATTAAATGCGCCTTGGTTTGCGAGTCGCAATAGTTGTCCAGTATGAAACCAGTCGCACAAAATAACGTAGAATAAGCTCAAACCGTTTGTTGCAGTTACTCGCCGCTAGAGGCGCTGTAACCTCATAGTAGTTTCAAACAGTTTATTATGTTGAAAAATAAAAACCAGCCTCGAGATAGATGAGATGCTATGTAAGGAGAATTTGCATAGAAGGATAAGTATGAGAGAGAATAACATGCAAGTAAAAGGCAGTGCAACGTAGATTAATGAACGACTCACTTTTAATTAAGCAGATGTTAAGACTTCAATGGAGACATGCTAATTGGAAAAAGCATTAAAAAATCAAGACAGAGTCGGACTCGCTCACGATCCCACCATACTCGACAACTTCCCAACACCAAACTAAAAATAGTTACTGAAATATTGAAGTATTTGTTAGTCACAGAGGTTACGGCATATCGGGTTACTTTGTCCTTTAACCATTATAGTTACTGGGCTAAATTACATGTATGGACTCTGGTGTATAGCAACACTGATAGTTTCTTAGAGCAATAAGACTTACCCACCTAGATTATGTACTAAGTCTAAACTTATACTTCAGGCAAACCATGTTTACATCGATTCATAAATTCGCCCGCGGTAATGCAATAGACATGCGAGGGCTACATCCGCTTGACGCGCACGATCGTATGAACTTATAATTATCGATGTAGCCTTAAAAATTTACAATTAAGTATAATTAATCGATTCGTCCATCGATTCGAATTACTTACTTTCAATACAACACATTTTAATTACAGCATTTGATACGTACAGTATATAGTCTTAAGTCATAAATATTATGCAAGTGGTCAAAAATATCTGTACACATGTATGCCATTAACAATAAGATCGGTGTTTACATTGTGACGCGATGGCTATATTTATGACCTCGACTGTAAGTGCACGAACTCTTTAGCAAATGGTTACATTATATTTCAAGGATAATTTCCTCCAACCTAATAGGCATAAGTACTCGTATTATTATTTATCATAATACTTAATACTGTCTTCTTATTACCATTATATCAAGCTATGGTATAATATTGTCGTAATCAGTTACCATGCTGCGTACACCATACTAGGATACCCCGTCGTAGGTTATCTAAAATAATCATTATGAGATACCACTAGGATACCACTGGTATCTCATAGTAACACAACTTGTGCCGACCCTAAGATAGAGCTAATAAAAAGGCCTCCTTTATACAAACATGTATATTTCCTAGCACAAGACGCCTTTATCGCCGATGCAAACACGATTAGACAGTATTGAATGTTCTTTATCAGAATTGTTTTTGCTCCAACGATAACGATGTCTGCATGACCAAGAAACTACGTCAAATTTGATATTGTGAAATACGAAATTTGACCAAATTTAATCGTCCCGTCCTTACAGTTCGCAAGTACTAAGAATAGGATTTGGGTTCCAGTGAATTCTTATTGAAATCTCTTTTTTTGACTTACGAAACGCCATTGATTGCGAAAGTATTTCTAAAACACGAACTCGAATTTAAATGCTCACGAACTCATTGTTTGTTGTTGTGGGTTTGGTTTTCTTATTCTCATTTGACATTCAATGCTTAATTGCTAAACTAATACCCTACGTAAATGGGGCACTGAACGATATCAGTATAAACAAAGAAATAGCCAGGCAGGCGCCAAAATAAGTAAAGTTTGACACAAATGGTTGATCTATAATTATTATTATTAGCTATCTTAAAACAAGAAACGGGCCGGCACAGACTTCAATATATTTGGAAAAACATTTCCATTCCAACTCTTTCGAGCTCCTCGAATATGTTGCGTACCCACAGGATAACATATGATCCGCTTACTGATAATAACAACACTTTTCAAACAGAGTTCATTGGTGTGCCCTTTCAATTACTTATATGTATACGGCACTAAATAATCTATCATCGATCTATATTTTTTTTTCCATAGAAAATGCACAGACCAATAAACTTTTTAATAAACTTTATATCTTGTGGGTGTATTTATTAGATTACACAAATAATAATACTACCTATAAAGTTCCAGCACAACAGGCCGCGACTAGCTTTGTCGCCTCGTGCATAGTTATTTAACTACTTAGTCTAAGTTCATTACAAATGGGATGCATTTAACATCCCACGATAAAGTGGAAACAGTGGTATGTGACCTGTTTTCACAGTTATCATTATCATAGAACAAGTTATTAATTTCACAAAATAGGTAATTAGGCAATGTCACAACTTAAAATCACAATTATTCAAAATTTGTTAAATTATGGCATTATCATAGTAACAAAACATTAATTACTTAATCATAGTTACACTTTGTCTGGTCATTAGTGGTTACTAATGAAATTAATCACTCGACCAACAACACAACTATCACTTGGAAAATATAATTAGGTAGCAGTAAACATGATTATCGAAATCATGTGGATACATCATTAGTCGAGTACCTACCTACTGAAGACGCAAATCGCAAGGCAGACATTGTAGTCGGCAGCAAAAGTAGCTAAGCAACCGAAGCGGTCACAATGATCTTGTACTAGCTCTTATGTCTGTAACAAGTAGCTTAACTACTTCTGCTGCTGATTGTACAGCTTCAAGGTTCAAAGTGGTAACAAAACCGGCTGCTTTGCGAGGTAGTTGTTAGCTCTGACAATAGGCGGCTATTACCACGGTATAAAATAAACTAATTCTCTTGATTCTGGCGCTTCCATTCGTTATTACGCCTCCTTGGTCGTGTCTCTATCTTCTTTATAAAAAACTTGTATGTGATAGTCTCGTTTAAGTTATCGCTTACAAAACTCCTCGCATAAGCAATAGGGATGGTAGCGCACTTTGATTCGGCAAATATGTCATTCAAAGGACTACCTATGGAGCGGCAGGTGTCTACATACTGAAATTTCCTTCGAGGCTGCCTTTTGTTGTAAATATGGATCTCGTACGTCCATTTTGCAGAACTCACTGCGGTGCCTAGCAACTGCACGACCATATAAACCATGCGGTCTATCTCGGAGACTTTGACATGGACTAAAAAGTTGTAAGGACCGTTTTTGAGGAAGTATAGTTTATGGACGTCCCTGTTTATGCCGAACAGGAACATTTCTTTGTCGAAATCGGCGACACGCTGGTCCTTGTGGAAAACGTCGAAATGAGACGCAAGGTCGTCAACTTTGCCTAAAAAAAAAGTAAGTATACCAGAATTATCATCATACTTCTAAATGATCGAGTTATTTAAAGTCCTATTTACATTCAAATAGGTCAAGTTTTTAGCGAAGTAGATACTTAACCCCTCGCACGCGGGAAGTATAAAAAAAACTGCATTCAAGTTTCTTCTTATTTTACGACCTCCTAATTTTGGAGATGGCAAAGAAAAATATGAAAAAGATGAGTCACAGTCGCCACTGCACTTGTACAATTGTACATGCCACTCGCCACTGTATTATGCCTTTATGGTGAGAGCTTTGTTTTTTATTATTACTTATTGATCCCAAGACCTGTCAGAAGAGATAATGGCACCTGGAAGATCTGAAGGAATGCCGAAATTGAGGAACTGGTGGTTGAGCCTAAAAAATTGGTAAATTTAAATCCCACAGACTACTAGCACGGCCACTTGTTGAGAATGGACGAGGATCATGTGGTCAAGACTGTCAAGAGGGCATTTTGGGATCAAGCTGGAAATTGTGAACTGCATCGGGATAGGTGGCGAGCTCTCGTTTCGAGGGCAAATCTTATTTTTGGGTCACTGAACTACTCTAGTTAGTTATTTTTTGCCAAACTTACATCGATGAGAGCATCGTAAGAAGAAAGTGCCCATAGGGCAGTTCATTACGCCAAACGGGCACTCTTTGAGGTGTTTCTCCATATCGTTAATGTTAAATTTCAGCGTACAATTGGTATTGTCACACTGAGCAAGTTGACTTTGGCCGATCTGAAACGATGATGATTATGAACATAACGAGTAAAATTGTTTTCAATGTTTGAACAAATATTTTTCAGATTCATAACGTGGACTAGAATTTCATCGCATAACTGCAATATTTTTTAGATCAAGCAGGTGAGGATACATTTGACATTAAATTGACGTGAGACTCAATCGTAGTGAAATAAAGTCGGGCGAGCAGTGCCCTTAGTGTAATCAAAAAGCACAAAATACGTCTCGATCGCGTTTGCGTTAAAGTGAATAGTATGAGAATTGTTAAACGCGAACGCGATCGAGACATATCTCGTGGCCTGGTCGGCGATTACACTAGGCGCTCTGAGCGTCTAGCGTAATCAACGGCCAAAAATACGTCTCGATCGCGTTTGCGTTACGGGTGTCAAATAGTATGAGAATTGTTTGTTGTCGATACGTAACTAGTGGCGCTGCTAATGTGTCCATAGCAATTCAGACGTAAACGCGAACGAGATCGAGACGTTTTTTTCGGCCGTTGATTACACTAGACGCTCTCAGCCTTGGCGCGCAGTGTACGTTTCACTGCCGCGACGAAACGAAGCTAACCTCGAATTATATACACGAAGTGATCCGTTACTTTCACTACAAAAGCTTCAATGTACTCGTGGAATGTTGTAATATGGCCAGAATTTCAAGAAATATAAGTATAAAAGTTTCTTAACGCGAGAAATTCCAGTTCTACGTTATAATCTTGAAACCATATTAAAAGTTCAAGCTACCTCAGCCACGTAAGCTTCCAACGCTATATTCCTCATGAAAGTAATGGGCGCTCCGCAGCGGCCTTGCTCCGACCCGCATACTTTCCCGCTTTCCTTACACTCCTTGCAGGACCCATGGCCCCTCGAGCAATTGTAGATCGTCAGCCCCAAACGTTTGGTACAGGTTGGGCAGTTGAATCTGGGGTCGAGAGAGCGGGGCCTGCATGTGAAAAAAAAGAAAGATAACTAACACCCTCAGTAAGCGGGAATCGAAAAACATAGCAATTAGTTAAAAAACAAATACAGACGTAATTATAATTATAAGGTTAAAGTTAGGTTATACTCTTACGCTAAAGGCGGCACCCCACTGCGGCGCACGCTAGCAACGTTTTTCTATGGTATAGTACAGTCAAGGAATTTAATTCCCTACCCATTTCGTTGAAATGTCGTTAGACATTCGCAATGCATTAAGGTCGAAAATGTCAACGTAAACGCGGCATGTCAAAGCAACGTCGAGTTCTATCTAGCTCTTATGGTGACAGTTTGCTATACGATTATAAACCTTAGGTGGGTTGGAAATTAAATTCCTTGACTGTACGTGTGGGAAGCGTGCGTAATACTTTTGAAATCGTTAGTTATTTAATTAAAATTTAAATACCAAAGACAACTATACCTTTTACATTATGATGATACTCGGGACTATATGTATATAAAAAATATATATTTAAAGGGTCTGGCCGGAATGCCATAGTAAAATCGCCCCTGCCTGAATATGAAATATTCATATGCACGTTTATTTGTCTTACTGTAAGATATATCTGTACCGAATATTAAGCCTTAAATACATACGGTTCGCGAAAAAATAAAAAAAATAAAAATTCAGTTTTTTTTTTGTAAGATTACGTAACCGATTGACTTGATATTCGGCTATTTTATACATTTGTTTAAGATACATTTTTTGAAGGTCCCAACGTTTTTTGAAGTGGACAATTTTGCCTATTCAAATTAAAAAAATATATTTTTTACTACTTACGAGTCAGCGACACCTACCATATTTTGTTATAATACACGCCATTTTATATTCTGATACATGTATTTTTTTCAGAAATATTCCTTTGGATCAACAAAGTCGATATAATTTATTTGTATATGTATACAGGGGAGAAAAAATTAAACGCAACGAAAGACAATTACCTACATTAAATAATGAAAATAGTCAATTACATGCAAAGGAAACTTACTTTTATTTTTGAAAACAATAAATACTGCATTAAGCGATTTTTTTAATTCGCTTGCATTGGCCGGGAATCGAACTCGTCAAATAGGTTAAAAAAATTAAGATATTTTACACGTAATGTTATATATTTCTTACTTAGGTAGGTACGTATATTCTTTCAAAAATATTAGTTTAGGTGAATATCGTGTTTTATGCTCATATACTGCTCTTTGAGTTTTAAACCCAATTTCAATGTAAATAATTAAAATAACGATGTATCATACACAATTTTATACAGGATGGGGATACGTTTTTGAAATAGATTTTTAAAGCCATATTTTTATTCATAGTAAATTCGCATTATCCGACAAAAACATTTCTCGCGTTCCCGCCATTTTTAGGGTTCCGTACTTCAAAAGGAAAAAACGGAATCCATATAGGATCACTTTCTGGTCCGTCTGTCTGTCTGTCAAGACCCTTTTTCTCTGGAACGCGTGGAGGTAGCATGCTGAAATTAACATCAAATAGTCAAGCCTGCAGTCCATTGAAGCCCTGAGAAAATCAAACTTCTAAGTCAACGCTATCAAAAGATACAGTCATTAAAAAGGTTGTTTCTATACAAATTGCCGTGCCCCGAAAATACAAAGGGTACTTCCAGTTGTCGTAGAAACTTGAGATTTGGTATGAAGATAGCTCATTACAACCACTCAGAAAATTCTCAAAATCTTAACTATGTATGTCTGTCTGTAGATTTCACAGACCAATATAAGTCACCCCATACTGCGTACATTTTGCTTATGAGCAGGGCTCTGCTAACACAGGACTTCTTAAAACACTGGGAAAAAGCTTTAAAATCTTTGTACGGAACCCTCGTGCGCGAGTCCGACTCGCACTTGTCCGGTTTTTTTTTAAAAGATGCGTAAGTATAAACCATAGAATCACAGAGGTGCATTTCAATAAAAAGGTAAGTTGCCGCTCACCATGTTCGAATTTCAAAAACTTGCGTTTCGCAATGACGGGTCGAAGTATCGAATCGATAATGATATTTATACAAATAACTTATTTCGACTTTGTTGATCCAAACCAATATTTTTGGAAAAAATATTGGTTTGACAAACAAAATATGGTAGATGTCGCTGACTCGTAAGTAGTAAAAAAAAACGTATTTAAATTATGTAACAATACGACAAATAAACGTGAATAAGAATATTTCATATTCAGGCAGGGGCGATTTTACTATGGCATTCCGGCCAGACCCTTTAAATACCTCGACGTATCGGACGCGACGTTGCCTAACTAAACTAACCTAACTATACCTTTTTATTACATCACGGATCCTTGTTTTGAGCATAGAAAGGGACATAACATTGTGGAAGATAATTATCGGTTACTTAAATTAAATATATCTTACCGAGATTCTGATCTTGGTCTCGGGGGTTTCCTGGGCGTAACGGTATGTGGAGCGGTCGACGGCCCGGGATTGCTGGGCCCAACTCTGCAGAACAAACATTTATTAATGAGTATACATTTCGGCCACTTCACACAAAATAAAGGATGCCATTAATATTTACTAGGGGTCCTTGCGTATACACTTCGACCCAGTGGGATCTTTTGTGCATTTACCCCTCCTTTGCACTAATCTATCGCTTTTACCACTTCTTTGTAGTGGATGATTTGGCGCAGCGCTAGTGCCAGAAAATCTCATGGTTCGGGGTACCCGTTGCCGAAGAGATTCATTCTTGATCTGGCGAGGGCCTCACATTCACACATAACGTGTTCCATTGTTTCGATCTCTTCGCCGCGCATTCTAATTTCTTTGCAGCCACTGGCCCTAGTGCCCATTTCTACTCGCGCTGCCGGCCATCAGACTGCCAGAATTACAACCATACAGGATCTAGAATCTAGAGCAAATAATGCGACTGGTAGCGGTGCGGCAGGAACACGAGAAGTGAAGTATTTATAATAATCTAAACATAAAAATTCATGTTTAAATGTAAATTTATGTTATTTTAGCTTGTCTACTTGATCTTAACGTATTCGATTTTATTTTGTAAGGTACAGACCGCACTACTTTGGTTAATTATGATTATGGTCTTTTGGCTGTCACGATACAGGCCTAGCCTAGTGAGGAGTCATTGGTATATCTTTTTAAATGTAATTGTAATTTTATGGTTAATAAATTTATTTTATTTTTATTTATTTTATCTCGCTGCTAACCCCTCTGCCTCCTGCCGCGGAAGTGAACTACTTAATTGTAAACTAGGCATTATTGTGATGTACCTTGGTTGCGAAGGTTTCGGCGTGTTGTAGGTAGACCAGGTCTCTGGTAACCCCACCACATCGGCCGCAGGGGGGGCGGAAGGCTTCAAGTGCGCCCTGTGTTGCAAATAATAATTATTGCAAAAAAAATTTAAACTACTAAGCTATTTGTGAGATGCGACCAGTTGCGGAATTTTTATTACAGTGGTATCACAAGTGATACCAGTCTCATAAATTAGTTCCATAGAATTTTTTTAACACAAAATTCCGCAACATGGCCGACAAATGGTCGGCTTTAACTTTGTAGGGTTTGGTTCGCGATACCTACCTAAGTACTTAGACACAACGTGACGTGGGTACAAATTGTCTCATAGAAGTGAATTCATGAGCAGGGTTGAGCTGAGATTATTTCAATCTTGAGCAAACCATCTGGGCCATGTTTTATAAAGCTACAAGTTACAATTTACAAGCGGAAGTCTCATTCTATCACCTATTGTTAGAACGAGACTTCCGCTTGTAAATTGTAACTTGTAGTTTTATAAAACACAACTCTGATTTAATTTGTATTTTTTTTTCTGCAAGCAAACCTCGACATAAAGTACGGGGATTTCCCGGAAATTAAACTCGTGACTGAATTAGTTTCGGCAGTCATTCGTCGTGATCGATTTGATAACTGATCGAATGATTGCTGATATGATCATATTGATAATGAAAGAGTGAATAAAATAAATGATGTCTGGATTATTGACAATTAGAATGGAATCCGATTTTTTGTCTTTTGTACCTACTGCTCGAATTCAATTTTGTCTGTTTCGTGATAATTAAGCAGACCTACATCGTCACATTACGGTAGTTTGGGGAGTAAATGGAAAACGGTGTTAATTCCGTTGAACACCAATAGACTAGGTTGCTGTATTAATTATTACCTAACATTCCATTTAGTCCCCAAACTACCCTATTGACAGGCGAAGAATAACCAAGAAATACCTACTTTACTATACTAAGGTATAAAAAATATTAAGATTGTTTACCTTTGTTGATAGTGGTTTAAAATGACATAATCTTCGTCGCTTCTAGTACTCAGCCCACTAGGAGAGTTGAAATTTTGTCGTTGGTTCTGCGCATCACTTGCAGGAGATTTAACTGTCTGCTGTGACGGCAAATTCCTGTTCGCATTGTCAAGATTGGGGTATAATCTTTGTGGATTGGATTGTCTGATATTGTTCTCCAAATCACTGTTCGTGTAGTTGTACGGGGTGAGAGTTCGTTCCAAGCTGAAAATGACATAAGGATTTGTATTTTGGACTTTTTAAACATTTGACGTGTCGCTTTATGGACTACCTATTTGCTAATTAGGTAGGTATTTTACGGTTTAAGCATCTTTAGAAAATTTACAATTGGGTCAATCAACTTTTCATTGCCGCTCGTTGCCATAGAGATGTCCCCTGGGTAACACAACGAAAATATGATTTTCTAAGACCCCACTCTCCCGAAAGTCGGGAGAAGTTAGGAGATGAAGCATGAAGGAATTGGCATGTAACTGTCGAAACTCTCAACGTTTGATGTAATGCTGCCTTAAAAAAATCTTATTTTAGACGAGTGACCCAGGGGACATCACCATGGCAACGAGTGGCAAAGAAAAGTTGATTGACCCAAGTGGGTCACCTGATGGTAAGATATCATCACTGCCCATAGACGCCGGCAACCCCGGGGGGTTAGCAGATGCGTTGCCAACCTAGAGAGCTAAGATGAAATGCCTCTTGCTTGTGCCTATAGAACTATTTCTAAAAAGTATCAGGAACTATAGAACTATGCTGCATGCGAACCGAACTCAACTTATTTTTTGATATGCTGGGATTTTCACGTGGAAGTTAGCATATCATTATGTGAAAAATAATAAAAAACTATTTTTTTAGGAAAATGGCTAGAACTATTTCTAAAAAGTATGAGGAACTATAGAACTATGCTGCATGCGAAGAGAACTCGGTTAAATTTTTGATATGCTGGGATTTTTGCTTGGAAGTTAGCATATCATTATGTCAAAAATTAAAAATTTCAAGGAAAATCGCCAGAACTATTTCTAAAAAGTATCAGGAACTATATATGCTGGCACTTGATATGCCAACTTCACAGAGACAATTACACCGGCTGTCTTACTCTCCACACCGGAACACAACAGTGCAAGCACTGTCACTGCAAGTGTTTATAACCTGGACATAAGATAGATTTTTGCCTGTCGGTCGTATGAAAAACTTTAATCACTATAGGTAAAGGTACCTATGCGTAGGTGGTGCAATCACCGCCGCTGCCGGGATGTTTGACTGATGCGGCAAACACTGAGGTATATACTCCCTCCGGTTGGTCCCCTGACCTTCAGAATCTCGTCTGTGCTGCCTGGATTGAAAAAAGATGGGATTACTTAGGGCAGTGTTATTGGGTTAGTACTCGTATAGCTACAAGTCAAGTAAAAGCGAAGCAATAGCAAGTTTGAAAGTACCTACCTAGGTTATAGTGAAATACCTAAAAGGGATCACTCAGGTAGGTAGACGTCGAGTTTAGCCCGAGCAGAGCCGCGGCAACTAGTGTGCATCTCGCCTGCCGCTGGGTCGTGCGCTCCTAGAGGAAGGACTACGAATTAGTCCAAAACATGTCAGTCTAAACTAGACTTACGTATGTGAGTGATCCATTTTATTTCACTAATATGATTGGTCTGACGGTAGTTTCATGTTAAAAGAAGTAGGTACCTAGGTTAACAATACATCGGACCTATTAACTGTGTTCTTGGATGACGGTAGTGGTATACCTAGGCTGGAGGCTGAAAATCGACTGATACTTATAGGTTTACCTAATACCTCATTATCATCATCATCATCAGCATATTTACGTCCTACTGCTGAGCACAGGCCTCCTCTCAGAATGAGAGGGCTTGGGCTATAGTTCCCACGCGGGCCCAGTGCGGATTAGGAACTTCACACACATACAATTGAATTGCTTTGCAGGAGTGTGCAGGTTTCCTCACGATGTTTTCCTTCACCGAAAAGCTCATATTATGTTACAAATGTAATTTCGCACATAAATTCCGAAAAACTCCGAGGTGCGAGCCGGGGTTTGAACCCTCGACCCTCTACCTCGACCTACTACCTACTTGAAGGTGAATTAAGCTTGTGAACTGCAGACTCGAATATACCTGAATGCGTAAATACAGGTACTTAGGTACTTTAGGTAAATAAAAAATCAATCAAATGAATTTAATGAAGACGAGTACCTCCTACCTATCCGATCCAACAAAGGTGACCTAATGAATTCGAACGTGTGTGCGTGTAATATTAGCACAAAGCAGAAGTTTACGTACTTACTTACCAAGTAGATACCTACAATATTCCCAGGGTAAACAAAAATAATTGAGGTCAATGCACTTGAATCTACGACTCGGTAGGTACCTAAGTATCTCGTCTAGCGTAAATGTCAATTCAAGTCTGATATTTAGTAACACTTACATAAATTTACCGGCCCACTAAGTACCTACCTATTTATTTATTTACTTTCAAAGTAAAAAAAAAAACTTACTGGAAAGACATATAGGGTTCAAACTATTCCTAATAGTCCCCTGAATCACCTCCTAGAGTTCCTAGGTACATCGTTATACCAAGCAAACATCCTGTATAGTGATTACAGATTAGTGACTGAGCCATCAAACCCAGTAAAACCGTAAAAAACAATACCTAATAGCTAAATACCTTCTTTCGTATTTAAAATAATACCTCCTAGGTAGTTCGCATTAAATATCAAATACAATAAAAAGATGCATGCTCAAACACAACCGACCGATTTTCAAGGACCCAACAAAGCCAAGCACATCACACACAATACAAGAGACCAACCAAAGAAATCAAATTTCATTCAGTTACCTAGTTAGGATTCGTTTTACACTTACTTTTCATTTTTCGAGCTCTCGGAACCCATATTGCAAATTGCACGTTAATTTTATTAATGCCACGTCACCACTAGTGTGTCTTTGATTGAATTTTGTCAATGTTATGATAACGTCTGCTACAATCACTAAATAATAATATCACATCTGAACTGCTCAACAGTCGGCGACGAAATGAAGTGGTCTTTGTTTTTTTATCTATTCTATAGTTTTTATGCACGCACCAACCGATAATACCGATATCGACTGCAGTGCAAACAAGTGCGACTAGTGTTGCACGCGCGCAAGATATTGTTTCATTTTGTCGATAACAGTGCAATTAAGGTAGGTGCCTAATATTTTAATAGTACGTAGTGTTATTTTTATTAGTACGCAAGTATTGCAAGTTTAGGATTGAGATTTAGATAATCAATTTAGTTATCTGTAGATAAGTAAACTAGCTATCGCCCGCGGCTTTGTTCCCATGCCATGGCAGAACTCTCTATCCCGTGAGTTTTTCGTATAATCCCTCTTTATCCCATGTCTAGATTTTTTGATATAACTTTAAAAATAATGTTTTTATTATGTATAAACTTTCACCCCCGTTTTCATCCCCTTTAGGATTACAATTTTCAAAACGGTGAAACGCGTGTTAATTTATTTATTTTGAAAATTGCATTCACCAAATTTCATGATCGTAGCTATAACGATTTGCCATACAACCTTTCACCCCCTTAGGGATGGAATTCGAAAAATTCTCGATTATACCTAGCGTACAATAAAGGGAACCTCTATGCCAATTTTCAGATTTCTAGGTTCAGGGGTTCGGGCTGGGCGTTGATCCGTCAGTCAGTCAGGACTTTTCTTTTCATATAGGTGTATAGATTTAATTCACATATTGTGGGGACGATTTATATTTATAGTTGTGTTATTGGTATGATCAAGTATCTCAAGTTTAGTTATAACTTCACCATGAGTATAAAGAGTTTATAATGGGGATTATGAGTATCTGCTATGCTGCTTAATGACGCCGCCACAGTATGAATGCCAGGGTTCAGGTCAAAGGCCTATTAGAAGCATTATATGTATCTATATCAATATCAATACCGATGGCAATTGCAATAGTAATATTGTGATCTCATACCTTAATATAACTCCTGTGATGTCCGCACTCATCAGCTATTAACATCTCACCCAGGTACTGGCCTGGTGCTCACACAGGTGATATGTGCTACCCCAAATGTCCACCTCCTGTTGTAAAAATAAACACTATGACTTCAACTGTAGTAGAAGCCACGCACAAGAATGCCATTGATCATCATTAAAGTATTAAATGCTAAGCTTCCTAGCATGGTTGGCGAAGCCATCCAACCATATACACCATTGGGCTGCCTTAAACATCCCATGCAAGCTATTCTTGCACGTATGAGCAGTTTCAAACATATAAACCAATGTACTGCCTTAAACATCCCATGCAAGCTATTCTTGCACGTATGAGCAGAGTTTCAAACATATAAACCAATGTACTGCCTTAAACATCCCATGCAACCAATGTTGCATGTATGAGCAGAGTTTGAACATATAGACCAATGTACTGCCTTAAAACATCCCATGCAACCAATGTTGCATGTATGAGCAGAGTTTGAACATATAGACCAATGTACTGCCTTAAAACATCCCATGCAGGATTCCTACATGTATGAGCAGTTTCAAACGTATAAACCAAGGTACTGCCTTAAGACATCACATGCAGGACTCCTGCACGTATGAGCAGAGTATACCACGAAACTTAGCTTCAACACAAAACTGTAATACACATGAATGATACTTAGACCCAAGGGGCGATAGTTAGGCTTTAATTGTGTAATGATAATGTAGTATACGTTTAGGCAATACTTGTGCAGAACCATTTAGAACCAATTAGGATCACTTAGCTTTTAGATCAGCTCAGGAGTCTGGACACCACACACTTGTTAACAGTTTAACTTTATATTGAAAACATTCTAAACTTAAACTATGCAAAGAATGTGACAATAAATGACAGCTTACCATAGTCAATGATAGAAATGGCGGGAACTTGAGACTTCAGATAATGTTGCTATATACAATTATTAACAGTTCGCGATTCTTCGCGACACACCCGCCGGGCAAGCTAAAGTAATGTAGTCATCAGGTGGCGCGTCCATACTCTGATCTTGTCCAGAGCTCGGACCGCAGCAGCTCGTTTTTGGTTATCTTCCATAGACTGTTCTGATACTGATTCATTGACTCCCATAATAGAATAATTATCCATTTCATTTTCATTTGTCTTATCTGTGCTCATATTTGTCTCATTCGTGGTCTGTGTCATCTCAGTGTTCATTTCTGTTGCATCCATTCTATCAGCTGTTCCATTTCTAACTATCTTCGGCTGGAATTCTGTCACTTCTTCTATCACCGCTACTGGTGCATCTAGGTTCTCTTCAACGTCCATTTCATTAAATCTTGTATTTGTCGGTTCTTTATTATTACTAGATAAATTCTCAGGCGTTTCAGTTTCATCTACTTCCAAGGGATACAGATGTCCGATGGATCTTATAAACGTATTATTACCAATCTTCACTTTCGCAACTCTGCATAGTCCGTCTGCACTCTTAACTAGCTCAACAATCCGTCCCACTTTCCAGTTTTCCCTGTTTTTAGAATCATCCTTTATCTGTACAATATCACCTATACTGGGATTATCATGGGCCTTGACTCTGGGTTGTTTTGGTGAGTGTCTATAACGTTCTCTTAGGCTTAATAAGTAGTGATTCATAAACATCTCTTTGTATTCATTCATTATTATCTCGCCACGTTTCCATCCTTCAATAAGTTGTTGTTTAGTAGCAGTAGCAGTTGAAGGTAAGACTTGATCTGTTGACATGTGAATGGCTAGACATTTTCCCGGCGACAAAAAGTCTGCAACATGTGAATGGCTAGACATTTTCCCGGCGACAAAAAGTCTGCAGGCTTCAGTACATGCTCTAAGTCAGTTCCAACGTAAGTAAGTGGTCTTGTGTTGACTACGGATTCAACTTCCTTAATGATAGTCAGTAGTTGATTATCACTAAGTAGATGCTTCTGTAAAGTGCGTTTCAGACAGTGTTTAATAACGGCCACCAATCGCTCATAAACACCACCCTGCCAGGGAGCCAGTTTTGGTATGAACTTCCATCTTATTCTCTGTGTACACAAACCTTCACCAGCTATTACTTCAGATAATAGCTTGAACTGTAGAGCATTGTCAGTCACTATTAGCGTTGGTGCTCCTCTGCACGCTATGAATCGTCGAAACGCGAGTAGACATTCGTCAGTAGTCAAATCCTTTACTATTTCAAGGTGGATGGCTCGTACAACAAGGCAGGTAAATAAGCAAACCCATCTCTTCTTTTTGCCATCATCGAAAGTTACAAGCATTGGGCCAAAGTAGTCTACACCTACATACGCAAACGATGATGTATACTTCACTCTTTCTGCTGGAAGAGCAGGAGTATCAGGCAATGTGTACGGTCCACCACCATGTTTTACGCATTGTGAGCATTTACCTATCACCTTCTGAACTTGTGCTCTTCCCTGAGGTATCCAGTATTGTTGTCGAACGATGTTTAAAGTGTGTGTTACACCAACATGATAATGTTTTTCATGAGCTTCCTTTATTATATTTGCTGTAAATTTGCAATCTTTCGGTAACAGAATCGGATGTTTTGCATCGTACGATAATTCTGAGTGAGTCAGTCGACCACCACACCTAAGTAATCCATCAACGTCAATAAATAACCCAAGATTTCTGGTTAGATGAGTCTTCTTACACTGGACTTCGCCTGGAAATGATTGCAATTGCAAATTTCTTATTTCTTCAACAGTCGAGTTCATGTTCGTATGGTCCGTGCTTTTTGATGCAACAGGATTCATGATCACGTCCTTGTCAGTAAAACTGTTTGTCATATCCAGTCTTGCTTTGTCTAGCCCTGTAGTTTGATTTGAAAGTTCCTTTTGAGGTTTGTTCGTTAGACCCTCCCCCGTCGAAAAGGAATGAGTCTCTTCATTGTGAAGTTTAGTCGGCCATGTATCATGGCTTTCACAAAGAAACTGTGGGCCTTCAAGCCATTTTGTCTTATCCTCCTTCGAGGAGGTAGGCCTTGTTCCAAGATCCGCTGGATTAAGCTCTGATGGTACATATCTTATGTCCAACTTCTGGTTCTTCTTGATTTCTTCGATTCTTCTTGCTATAAAGGGCGGGAGCAACTTGTCAGACTTACACCAGTCTATTACGATTTGACTATCGGTCTATAATGTTTGCTTTTTTATATCTAGTTGAAGAAATCTGAGAACAAACTTCATAAGTCTGCTGCCTATAAGGACACCCAACAGTTCTAGTCGAGGTATTTTCAGATTGTCTTTGTCTTTTATTGGTACTAATCGTGATTTACCTATTATGAAACATCTGTTTGATCCGTTTACCAAGAAGATAGAAGCTGCAAATGCTTTAAGTGACGAATCCGTAAAACAATGTAATTTGTAGTGGTCTTTATTTTCATTTTTCATGTAGCACCTGTTAACTGATCCACTTGTCAGTCAGTTCCTTTGGTAAGGGCGTATCCCATTTGATCTTATTTTCCCAGAGCTCTTGTAGGAAGAGTTTAGCTGCCAGAATATGTGGTACAGCATAACCACAAGGGTCGTATACTGACGCAATTACTTTTAAGACGCCTCTTTTGGTGTTTAAATCTAAGCCTTCATTCGTGAACCTTAAACGAAGAGTGTCTCTTTTAATATTCCAATCCAATCCAAGAACTTTTACAACGTCGTTATTACAAGCGTCTGGAATAGCCTGCATAAATTCTCTCGAGTTGGAACTCCATTCGCGTAAGTTCATAGAGATCTCTTGAAACGCTGCTTTGTTTTCTCTATACAAGTCCATAGTTTCCTGAACAGTACTTGAGCCTGTAAGAACATTGTCCACATATATGTCATTCATTAGTTTTCTTACATTTTCGCTCCCAGATTTTTGCAGATGGTGTTTAATGGTAGCATTTAATAAAAATGGGCTAGAAATGATCCCGAAGGGTACACGTGTGAACCTTAAATGTAAAAGGTTATCCTCAGCAGCCGGTTTAGTTGTATCTTTTAGCCATAAAAATCGGGTGACATCCCTATCCTTCTCGTTAAGTCCTATCTGTAAGAAAGCCTTTTCCACGTCGGCTGTTAATCCCACCGTATGACATCTAAATTTGATTAAAAGTCCTGTTAAATCTTCCAGCATAATGGGTCCGCGATATAAGCATTCATTTAGGCTTTTTGAATTCTTTGTTTTTGCCGAAGCATCATATACTATTCGGAGTGCCTTTCCAGGTGTTGAAACGCCATGGTGGGGTAAGTAATGAATAGGGTGATTAACTTTATCTTCAGGTACCTTTTCGATTACACCCTTATTTAGTTGGTCATTTATTGTTTGACTGTAAGCTGATAAATCTTTAGGACAGTTCGAATCCAATCTTTTCAGTAAATTGATTAGCCGCCCATAAGCTAACCCAAAGTTAGTTTGTAGGTGATGTGGTGGGTATTCATGCCATGGCCAGCTTACGTTGTACCTGTTTTGTATGAATTTCGTATTTTCGTTAAAATGTTTGATCGCTTCTTCATCTCGGTTAATCTTAGGAGAATCATTAATCCCAATAGATTCAAGGTCCCATAAACGCTTCACGTTGCCGTTATCTAAAGGTGGGTCTGGTTCGTTCAATTTGGATTCACAAGATGATTGAAAATATGTCAGAACTGACAATTCGTCGTTGGATTTGTTTTCAATCTTGCCGGAAAGAATCCACCCTAACTCTGAGTCTACTAGGTATAAGTTTTCTTGGATCTGTATCTTTTCTGTAGACATGAAAGAATAGTAATAATCGTTTCCAACTAAAATGTCGACACAGTCTGATAATGAGCCATCATCGGCAAGTATGTACCTCTCCTTATCATTCCACTCCACAAGTTCTTGTTCTGGATAAGAAATTCCGTGAGTTATTGAAGGCACAACATTGGCAAACAATGTTTTAATCTTGTTGGTCTTTGTTCCAATATTCAATTTTACCAGTGGACTATCCAGTTCCTGTGGCTTCTTGGATCCAAATGTGAAAACAAATAGGTGATTTTCTTCTTCAATTCTTAAATCCAACTCCTTTGCAATCTTCTGGGTGACATAGCTACGTTGGCTTCCAGAATCTAATAGAAGACGACACTTCTTGGAGGTTCCATCTTGTCCTGTCACTTTAACGACTGCAGTCTGTAAAACTGTGGAACTCTTACTGCTGACATGTAGTGCTTTTGTAGATCCCTCACAATTATGGAAATTTCTCGGGCACAGTGCCCTATTGTGGTGGCCATGTTTACCACAGCGTGGGCAAATTACTTTCCTTTTGCAAAATTTTGCTCGGTGACCCAATAGAAAACAATTGTAGCATCGGTCTTGCAACTTAGATTTCCTTTCAGCCATGGTCTTGAAATTTGTACATTTATCATTATAGTGAGCTTCATTACAGAATACACAAGACAACTTCATTCTCTTGTTATAAGTTCTATGAGTAGTCTCCATTTTCGGCTGGTGTTGCCTCTTTTTTGGTATAGATGTGTTGTTAAATGTAGAGGTGCTAGGCCTGTATTTCTGTGGTCCTTTATTTCCATTTCTGTTGAATCTGGAGCTTTTGATGAATTTCTTTGAGCTATAGTCTCTTATATGTAATGTTTCAGCTGTGTAATTAATTTCCTCACTTGTTGTTTTAAATGCTCTTTTTGCATCCTCTCTCGCTGAAATAATTACATTAAGCTGCTTTCTCATCTCTTCTATAGTGTCCGTAGTCATCTTCATTTTCATTTCATAAATTATGTCCTCAGGAAACTTCTCCATTATCAAAAATCGCAGATGATTGTGATCCGTGTTTTCTCCCAGTGACCGCAGTACTCTGAGATGTCTCTCGATCTCATCTAATGTCTTCCTGGAATCTTCCGATTTTTCAGCCCTCTTCAATTTGTATAGCGTGGAGTAATGAGCATCAATGATTTGAACTCCCTTTCCAAACCTTTCCTTTAAAGTTGTCACAGCAATCTTATAATTCTCATTTGTTGTCTCCAAACCGTCGATCACCATCTTTGCTTCTCCCTTAAGAGAAGCTTTCAGGTATAAAACCTTGTCAACATCGCGAAGGTTTCGTTGATCAATGTTCGAACTGAACTGATCCCAAAATTGGTACCATTCCAAAACGTCTCCTTTAAATGAGGGTAAATGTAATTCCGGTAGTTTGCCTCTAGTGCTGCTAAAGTTCGAAGCTGATGGTTGAAGATCCTTGCTGGCTTGTACTCGAGCGTTGAGTTCAGCTAATGCTTCTTCTCCTTCTAATTGTTTGGAAGTCAGAGTTGACACTTCATCGGCATTTGGACAGACAGACTTATTAAAGTATTGATATAGTTCGGTGTTAAATCTATGAAGTATGGATGTTAATTTCGAAATTGTAATTCTAGCTTGTTCTAGCTGATTGTCATTCCATGAACTGAATGAGCACAAACTGAGAGCATTAACAGATAAGTCTTTAATATTATTTGCAAATATAGACAGTCTATTCAGAAATATTTCCTCCATGATGATTCCGTGGAATGATATTTATCTGTAAGTCAGTCAAACAGAAATATCACAATGTGACCATATTTATCTCAATATACATCCAGAATAATAATAGCAATTTGTTCATAACTGGCTGTCCACAAAATAGAACTGTGTTCGGCTCTAATCTGTTAAAATGCTAAATAAATGTCATACTATCAAAGCATAGTTGCTATGCATATACCTATCCAACCTAATGTAGTATTGTAGTAGACATTAGCATATAATATTGGACATTTATAAACATCAAAACATGGCATACAGAAATTCATAAATAAGCAAAAGTAAATATACCTATGTTAGGTATTTTCTAAATCAAAAGAATAAAACAATAAAGAGTTATTACTTATTTAAAAATAACAAATGACCTTATCTACTTTGTTATTTTATTGACCACATAGCAAGTCTCTTACGGATGCATTTTTATTTGTTTTATTGTTTTGAAAACAAAATTACTTTAAATATCCATGTTCTAATCTTTAAGCAATAATGAGGCACATAAATGAATTCATGTTCATTAATTGCACTAAATAAATATGTGCAAATATCTAAATCCATTATTTTTAGTCAAAAGTAAAGTAATTTAATTTTTAAAAGTTTAAATTATGATGACATTCTTTCTCATTGTACTGGTAGCGCCATCTATTACAAGTTGACGTAATCACGAAAATATGGATAGACCTACTATAAGTATCGTTTACGTTCCATCAAATTCTTTTCGCTGTATTTAATTAAGTTTTCCACATACCTTAATAAATCGTATATAATTCTGTCGTAAGAGTCGTAACAACAGCACCTGTGCTGTAGGCGCGAGTCAGTACGGTTGCTCCTTTTATATCACGACTCCGACCGCTTTTAGTCGTCTTTACTGTCGTTGTTGTTGCCTCCTAAGATATGAACACATATTACATTACAAATGGGTTACAACACATTCCTTTCAGTACGTTTTTTGCGCGCTGAAAATTACGTAAATACAAGTATAACCTTGTACTGTGTCGCTGACCGCCATGTGCCGGCACGAGAGCCTTCACGGTACCTACTTAATGTAAATACATAGTATTTCGGTTTTCGTATTATGCAGGGTCAAGAGCTCATTTATACTGATCGTTTATAACTTATTTCATACCCGTTTTTGTTATATTTGTAACGATTGAAACATGGTAAAACAGTATCGAGTATACGAAATTGTATTTACTTTTTCTGGTATTTTAACACTGAAAATTACGTAATCCATATAACGTCATGCTCACCTTATGTTTTAGTACACTTTCCAAACTGTTTCAGAACTTTTCACTATTTATTTTCACCAAACAACTTTTTTCAGTGGAACGACGTGCGAACTCTATGAAGAAAAAATCGGCCATCTTAGAAAAGAATAGAAAGCGTCCGTCCCGCTCATTTTCGAACTGCGAGTCAACAACTAATTGTATTACGTGAAATAATACTCCAGATTTTTTAAATTAGAGAAATAATTACTTACATAATAATAATTTCACTTATTTAATATTTTGAGGTATTATTAGTTCCACCAAATAAATCTAATAATATTTTCTTATTAGAAATAATGTGCCGTGCCACCATCTTTGTTTTGCTGCACTTCCGGTTTCACTATTACGAACTAAACAATTGCCAATTTCTTAAACCAAAATTGTGCAATTTGCTTATAACTAATTAGTGTATTTTACGCCTTTTATTATAATAACATGAAAATATTTCTAAAACTACGAGATTCCACTAAGATCAACTCGTAATTTTCGGATTATGGGTACAATAATGAAAATAGCAACTTTTAGTTCCGCTAGTTGGTCATAGATGTCGCTATGAGTCACAAAATTACAAATTGCCCATCGATTTTGTAAGAAAATTATTTTCTAATGCATTCTAATGAGGTTAACGATCACAGCAGAACTGCACCAATCTGTGGGGACGATTTATATTTATAGTTGTGTTATTGGTATGATCAAGTATCTCAAGTTTAGTTATAACTTCACCATGAGTATAAAGAGTTTATAATGGGGATTATGAGTATCTGCTATGCTGCTTAATGACGCCGCCACAGTATGAATGCCAGGGTTCAGGTCAAAGGCCTATTAGAAGCATTATATGTATCTATATCAATATCAATACCGATGGCAATTGCAATAGTAATATTGTGATCTCATACCTTAATATAACTCCTGTGATGTCCGCACTCATCAGCTATTAACATCTCACCCAGGTACTGGCCTGGTGCTCACACAGGTGATATGTGCTACCCCAAATGTCCACCTCCTGTTGTAAAAATAAACACTATGACTTCAACTGTAGTAGAAGCCACGCACAAGAATGCCATTGATCATCATTAAAGTATTAAATGCTAAGCTTCCTAGCATGGTTGGCGAAGCCATCCAACCATATACACCATTGGGCTGCCTTAAACATCCCATGCAAGCTATTCTTGCACGTATGAGCAGTTTCAAACATATAAACCAATGTACTGCCTTAAACATCCCATGCAAGCTATTCTTGCACGTATGAGCAGAGTTTCAAACATATAAACCAATGTACTGCCTTAAACATCCCATGCAACCAATGTTGCATGTATGAGCAGAGTTTGAACATATAGACCAATGTACTGCCTTAAAACATCCCATGCAACCAATGTTGCATGTATGAGCAGAGTTTGAACATATAGACCAATGTACTGCCTTAAAACATCCCATGCAGGATTCCTACATGTATGAGCAGTTTCAAACGTATAAACCAAGGTACTGCCTTAAGACATCACATGCAGGACTCCTGCACGTATGAGCAGAGTATACCACGAAACTTAGCTTCAACACAAAACTGTAATACACATGAATGATACTTAGACCCAAGGGGCGATAGTTAGGCTTTAATTGTGTAATGATAATGTAGTATACGTTTAGGCAATACTTGTGCAGAACCATTTAGAACCAATTAGGATCACTTAGCTTTTAGATCAGCTCAGGAGTCTGGACACCACACACTTGTTAACAGTTTAACTTTATATTGAAAACATTCTAAACTTAAACTATGCAAAGAATGTGACAATAAATGACAGCTTACCATAGTCAATGATAGAAATGGCGGGAACTTGAGACTTCAGATAATGTTGCTATATACAATTATTAACAGTTCGCGATTCTTCGCGACACATATATCCAATGTAGTTTATTCTGTTCATGGCTTTTTGCAGCTTTCAGACTTGATTTCATTCGTATTAAAAAAATAAAAACGTAATTGAGAGCACGTTATAATAACCTCAGCAGCGTTGTAAAATGGGTATTATTAGGATTTGCACACTTCGTTTGACTGCAATTATAAAATTAATCGGCTCGATGTCATTTCTTTGGATTATCGCAGCACTATCTATATAGCGGAAAGAACCGTCCATAGACAATTGGTGAAGTGTATATTATAATATATTATTATATTCATGAGTCAGAATCTGTGGTCAGAATCGGTTAGAATTTAATGTCGTCGATAGATAGCGCTACTGTGGCTGCGAAGTCGAAATGTCCTCTTAAAGCTCAAGCTCACGCCTAGTCACAGACAAACTTTAATATTTGCTTTAAACATTGAATATTTCAAAGATCAATGTGGAATATTTAAAGAAACATTTAAAATTTGGATAGTATTCATTTCGATTTGTTTAATATTTGATCCGTAGTATCTCAGTAATGGCTGTCCCAAATAATTATTGTAATTTAGCTATGGACAGGGGAATTTTCTTTTCGAATTAGGTAAGTAGGTAGTTTAAAAACAATTAGCCGTGCTATAATTAAAAAGTAATTAATAACTTATATACTTAGGCACTAATTATTTAATAATTCTCGATCCTTAATGTTGATAGGCCATTATCTTATTAGGTACTTACCTAAAATGTTTTATTTTTATCCTCTTTTACGTTGTTCTTAAAAAAATAGTGGGGCGCTATATTATTTGTAGTGAAATCTTTCATATCAGCTACGAAATAATAAATGATAACAAATATTATACCTACCATAGGCCATTAGGTAGTTATGTTAATGTTATAATTAACCACCTCGCGCCAAGGAACTTATAAGTACTTTGTACTGTAAGTTCCTTGAAAATAACTAGTTCTAAACGTCAATCGCATTTCACTTCCGAATGTGATGCAAGGAACTTACACTAACTAGTACCAGTACCAACCAGTACTTATACTTTTCCATATTGTGATGTGACATGGATGTGACACAGATAATTTAGAAAATCATGGCCGGCATGCATTTTCGTCTGTTCAATGCTTTAGGCGCTATATTCTTCTATATGAAGCGTGACTTATACAAATATCTGCCATATCGACACATACATGTCAAGCGGCATTTTATCTCTTTTTAACTTACTGACAGCTGCATATGAATAGGAGAGACAAATAGTATTTGTTGGTTGTTAAATTTGGCAGCACTCTCTAAGCGACGTCACGAGTTTACGACAGCGTGGCAGGTGCCACCATGTTCCGTGCCAAGTTTCGTGGTAGATGTGCTGTCAAACGGTAGCCGGCTCCGAATATATTTGCTGTTTTTGTGAGGATTACTCTATGAAACGAGTTATCATGGTGTGCAGGGCTTTGTCTTTAATAGGACAATCATGCCCTAGTTCTGCGTCAGACAGTGTAGTGTTAAAAAAAACATTAATCAACCTGAATTGACCCTTCAAAGGTTAGTAACCAGTTACCTTGAATAATTCGAATGTTTTATTGTATTTTGGCATGTATCGTAACATAATGATCTTACAAAATGAGTACGAACGTCTGTTTAAGTACGATTTGTTTTATTTTCCAATGATTTTATTTATTTCAACAGAAATAATTTGCATGATTTTGGCATATTAGCTTATGCGGTGCTAATTATCGATATAGGTATCGATGGAATTCTAAACATTGTTTGATTTTTTTTTGTCAGATTTCCTGTGAATGAAACTGCCAAAACGAAAAGGATTGGAATTGAAAATGTAAACCCACGACATAAGACATGGTTTGTCTGCTCGATGCACTTCGACATGTCATGCTTCAACAGAACTCTTAATGTGACGAGATTGATGACGTGACGGAGCAATTCAGGTAATTATTAGATCTAAACATATAAAATAAAACCGTGACTTTCTGACTGACACAACGCACAGCCTGAACCAGATTTGAGATTTGGAAAAAAATGTCCCTCGAGTAGGCTAGAGATAAACTTATAGATACTTAATATTCTTCTTTTTCAGTCTACTCGTGCCTGTCACCTGTGTTGCCTTGTACATCAAGTGTGAGGGTAAGGTAATGTCTGTAATCAAAATGATTATAGATTTGAGGTTTCGCTATCACGGAAAAAGAAGTTGTGAGTGTTGTGACAAAGTATCTTTCAGAAACTATTAGAAATGAATAAAAACTTTGGAGATGCCTAAGACAAATGTTTTTTATTTTCACTTTTGTGGTTAGTAGGACCTTGTGCGAGGTCCGTCCCGATCACTACCACCATCTTACTCGCTAATCCTGCCGCTAAGTAGCAGTGCTTGCACTGTTGTATCCCGGTGTGGAGAGTAAGACAGGCGGTGTAATTACGGGCACAAGAGGAATTCCATCTTAGCTCTCTAGGTTGGCAACGCATCTGCAAACCCATATACACACATGTCATAACTCCTCTATAATGCGTTCAAAAACCGTAGAAAATACGAAATATCTGCAAAAACCAACATAATTTACAATAAAAAAACAGTCGATACGAAACGTCAGCTCGGTATGTTTACTTATCTATGATAAAAACAACAGTCAAATTCGTGACAGGTATGGATATGATAATGCCTTCTGCTTCTGAACGTGTTTTAGAGTACTTATAATATGTGTGTAGATAAAAGTAATGTATGCTACTCTAGATAATTAGGCCTTAAAACACTCGTAATGTAACAGTTGCATAAACTACTATAGCGTAGATTTTATCGATATACGCATACGTTTGACAGTCCCAACCCTAGGAAAAGCAGCCATGTTACGTGCCAAATTTTAGTAGGTATGCACGCTAATTCTGTAGGTCCAAACGGAGTTCATTTTAAAATTAAGTCTTGTTTAAAAAAAAAAAAAAGTAGGTATTTTTTACGGTCTATAAACTAAAAGAACAATAACTAACAATTTTAGCCTCTTTTCGAAAAAGAGTAAGTATATATAGCCTATTGTTAGTATGTCGTTATCAAAGTTACTAATAGCAGTCTAACTACATAATGGCCTGTTACATAAACGTAATACAAACCTTCAAGAAAACAACCATTGATTGTTCTGAAAATAAAAGGCAGAACTTTTTCAACTTCCATTTAATTCATTCTCTATCAAAATTTTATAATTTTGTCTCATAAATAGTATTAGATTAGTAAAATACAAATAACAAAATGCATACTTAAATCAAATAGTTGTTCTTACAACTTAGATTCACTGCCTACATTGACTTACACCATGGACTAGGCCGGGGTAGTATTTAGTTCAGCTTATGCCACTTTTAGTAACTTCTATAGCTATAGACCTTTATGGACGCAGTTATGCAACTCTGAACTGATTTTTGAACCCTTAAGCCGCTACTTTACAGCCAAAAGTTACAAAATAGGCTGCTATTTCCACTAACTGTGCTAGCTGGGTTTTGGGTCTAGTACAAAATTCACGAATTCACCAAAAATGAGTCCCTCCCAGTACAACACGGTATTTTTCCATGATAGCCATAAGTACATCATAGTGCTGTCGTTCGACCAAACTAAGACTGTCTGACGCTTGATTAGTGGTCTTTTTTGCAAATTAGTGGTCTTTTGGTTCGGATGTTTTCATGTGCTAACACAATGTCCATGTTGTTGGTAAGTCAATGGCCAGAAAGTCAAATAATGGACTATCACTATCAAACTAGTAGAATAAGAAATAACAATAAGGTTAGGATATGCATCTGTTTCACGCTTAAATGATTATGATGTAAAAAAACATGGATTTTTTATCAGTTGGTTGGATGTAAAAATTATAGACTAAAATAAATGAAACTGATGAATCCAAAAAAACAAGAGTATGTTTGTATGTATGTAAAAAGATATAACAAACATAACATAACAAGCATCAGAAATGAGATGCTCAGAAAGCATTTTCTTCTAAGAGTATTTACATGATTATCTCTTGTTTAATTTCAATCTTTAAGAAAGATATTTTGCAGTCTTGGCAATTTTCCATTCATTGACTCTGGACTGTGGATTTTATATAGTCTAGTAAAATAACATATAAACTGAAAAATTAAATGTGTTATAGATTAGCTTTTTTATCCAAAGATGCCATGGAAAGTGGTCCCCTTGAATCCGACATTACCAGTAGGTTCATCTTGGAAAGTGATGTACATCCTAAAAAATAAATGAACAGTTTTATTATTATATTCAATGCTAATGTTGAATTCTTAAATATAAAGAGTGACTGTTTGATAACTTAATCATACCATAAGTGTGAGTATGAGTAATCTTGAATAAATGAGATCATCTTTGTAAGCTTTATGGCAACAAGCCTTGAGTATTAAGTAATTTATTTATTGGTGCTTTATATTTTTGCACAGTAATATTGCATAGCGAAGTAGTCACCAACATACACATTGCATAGATGTGTCATTACCTTGTTATCATTCTTGTGCAAAAAGTTTAAATAAGGCATTTATAACAAATTAGTAATTATTTTACCTGTCAGTAGGCACACCTAATTCTTTTTCAACAAGTTCAAATAGAAGCTTGGCATGTTTTTTATTCTGTTCCACACCAAGGGCTCCAATAGACATGAGATTGGCAATGGCGCATGGTTCACTGGTGCCGCCAAAGCTCATTATTACATCTGGAATAACGGACACTACGCAATACTGAAAAAAATAATAATTAAGCAGTGTATAAAACGAATCTTAACACAAGTCAAAGTTGAACCGGTGAACAGCTAAATTACTTACCTGTTCTGGTTTCCCGAGGGACTTGGCGAGTATTGGCACAGCTTTAGAAACAAAATCCTGTGGGATTTTACCGCGAGGCAAGTTAGTCTCAATCCTAAAATGAGGCATGTTGAGCACTAGTGATCGCAGTAACACCTGTAATGTAATTGTATCTAGTGATTATCGTATTGCATGAAACGTAAATTGATAGTAATGATAAACAGTGTGCCTTATCAACCTAAATACATACGTGAGCCGCTTGAAGGGCACTTGAAGATTGCAATCAGCGAAGCGAGCGGTGTTTAGAGAAAAATTCAGTAAATAAAATGTCTTATCAAAATTGACATTGACAATACATAAAAGGTTCTTGACAATACAAGACCCATAGGGCACTCGGTCGTTCTAATCAGTGGCTGAAACACCATTTACTGGAACGAGTAAAAAAAAAAGGTTAATGTTTATGGTCTATTGTCAAACAAAATGTCAAAAATCGCTATCGCTCGCCATACTTGTACATAGTCTCTATATTCTGTGGCGCTTGCTTGCTTTTGCTTGCTGTCAAGAAGGATACAATATATTTAAAGTTTTTGTATTTCTTGAAACATCGCCAGCTAAACTAAAGAATATTCGAAAAATAACTGAATTTGTTTGAAATAAAATACCAGAATAAAGTATTTGGATATTTGCTCTAGTCAAAAGGCGCTAGAATAACAAGTAAAAATGGACGAACGAAGTGTGGAGGACACCCCGATGTCCCAAAGACTTACAAACGAGGACTTCAGAAAACTGCTTATGACTCCGCGGGCTACGCCAGCAGCCGGGGCGCACCCCGCTGGTTCCGTACGCGAAGCCATGGCCAATGCTGGGTAAGAAAGCATCATTAACATTCATAACCTTTTCTTCGCTTCGGACATCTATGAAATGAAGCCTCCTTAAGTCTCAAATAATAAATTACTTTTATTAGCGGTTATAATTGCCACGGTATGCTTTCAGCTCCATGCCCCCACCAACAGAAAACAAAAGTGAACTTCGTAGAAAGAAAAAGTCTTACTATGCTGCTTTGAAGAAACAAGAAGATAACAAACTAGCAGAGCTAGCCGAGAAGTACAGAGACAGAGCCAGGGAGAGGCGAGATGGGTCCAATGAGCTAGGCCCTGCTGATCCTACTAGCAACACCAGTAGTGCTTACAGGTTAGTATACCTTAGAAATTCTACGAAACCAGTATCTAAGCTGTACCATAAACCATGTAGCTCACAGCTGAAACTATTTGAAATGTTATACTTACCTATTACATTTTTAATAGGAAAACTATAAAAATACAAAAAGATTCTTCCAATGCTAATTCATGATAAAGAAATTTATTTATGTACACCCATCTACAACACACTTTAATGCTGTGTTATTGTTTGCTTGAGTTTCTTTTAATAATGTTTAGTTCACTGTAACCTTTTGATTATTATTATCAGAATTGAATTAATGACAATAAGTTATTTTAATTATTGGTAGGGAAGGGATATGTCATCAAAACAAAATCTCATTACTTACAGAGCTGTGGCACCAGATCTTAAATCAGGAATGGATGCAAAAGAGAGAAGACGGCAGCTTATTCAGGTATGTTGTTTCACACTAGCTGGGCAGTAATTTGTTTGCTCAGATGTTAATAATAAGAGCTACAGTGCCACAGACAGGCACACATATTGGTCAAACTTATAACACCCCTCTTTTTGAAAGAAGAAGATACTGAACTTATATTCAAAATTAACCCTACTAAGTGTAATTTGTTTTATTGCAGGAATCAAAATATCTTGGTGGTGACATGGAACATACCCACTTGGTGAAGGGCCTTGACTATGCATTACTGCAGAAGGTAAGATTTTTTTGTATATTTTGTAGTTTTTTTGGTACAAGTTTAAAATCCATCCTGCAACCTCCAAAAACGTTTTGCTTTATTTTGTCAACCCTAGTTCATCAACTTCCTTCCAGCAATTGCCTGAAATATTGTTGTTTATTTGTTTAAATGTTTTTTTAATCCCACAGAAATATGTGAAGTAAAATAATAATTGTCATGGCAGGTTCGTTCAGAGATCCAGACTCGTGAGCAGGAACAAGAGGCAGAGATGGAGCGGCTGGTTACAGAGGCTCCTGTTGAACCCGTCAAAGAGAAGAAAGAAGTGGTCCCAGTAAGTGTTAACCTGATATACACCACATAGTACAAAATTGTGAAACAGGGGCCATATGCTTTATACCTATTGAGACTTGTTAAATTAATTAAATTTAACAAAATGCATCCTTTTTCAGCAAGAGGAAGAAAACCAATTTAAAACGCAGATGGGAAAAAATATTTACAACATGGTAATGGAACAAAAGTAAGTTGACAAAATTTTCACCACTTGTCTCTATAAAACACAGCAACAATATACTTCTCAACATGTGACATTAACAATAATATTATTGTAGGAATAAGAAAGTGACACGAAATGAGCTCTTTGCGCCGGGCCGCATGGCTTACGTCGTGGAACTCGATGAAGAAGGCACAATTGGTAAGATCGCATTTTGTTATTACATATATTACGCAGAGACCTGTTATACCCCTTCCCAGAAAAAAGCCTTTGAATGGGTTAGTCCTTCATTGAATAGCCCAGATGGCTTGCTCACCTTACCAAATTGATAACCAATTAATTTTAATTAGCCATAGGAAGGGGTTTCCATTACGGGTTAGCACTGCTTCTGGGGCAACCTCATGAAAGGGTATCCCTTTCCTACGAATTTAAGTGCTGATAGTACCTGCTGTGCTGGTAGTGCTGGTAGTGCTGGTAGTGGTAGTAGTGCTGGTAATAGTGCTGTAGTGAATTTAAGTGGTGAGTGGTGTGAATTTAAGTGATTTAACTAATAGTCTCGGGAAAGTCTAACCCAATGGTTTAGTGCTTATTCTTTAGAGGATTTTTTTTTATTATTAAAATAAAATTGCAATATTGACTTATGTCATTTCTAAAGGGATAAAAATTGAATAAGTGTTGATTTTGTAACCCCTTCATGAGGTTGCCCTTTCAAAGGCTTTTTCGCTTAGAAAAGGTATCAAATATTGGTTAAATAGAACTGGTTTCCCCTATTGAAAGCGGTTAAAAAGCCAAATGAACGGGTTTTGAGGAGCAAAGGCTTTGGTAAGCAAACCCTTGTTACGGTCCCTGATTATTATGTGTGAGACATTAAAATACGTAGAGCTTATACAGGGATTGCCATCAAAACAGATAGTGGTAACCCTAATTCTCAAAAGTATGTAGTGTCTGTGTCCACTGCTGTTTTTTTTATTATAATACTTTATCTTACGTGATATTGGTTTAAAGCAGTGTTCATACAAACTTAAGCAATTTTTTTTCAAACCTCTTGGTCATAAGACCCGACAGAGACCAGCGCAGACAGTTTAAAAAAACATACGCTCGCTTTTATGGAAGCTCTGGGCAATTAACTCCGACGCAAAAAGAGGTGTGTCGGGTGAGGTTTGTGTAGATTTTTTTCTTACAGCCTTATCTTACTTATCACACTAGCGATTTGCGAGCGAGAGCTACATACTAATATCTCTCGCGGCGAACACGTTGCGTGATCGCCTCAATACAAAACTCAACTCACTGGCATTAAATCTCTAGTGTGATAACTGATAAAGCTGTTTAGCTAAGTTACCTACATAAAAATCGGCTGACCTTTTTTGAGATAAATATTGGCCTTTGAAATGAAAGTTTGGGAGGGTTCTCAATTTTTTAAAAAGTTTTGTAATTGAAATATTTATCATATATCATTATCATCAGCCTATTTACGTCCCACTGCTGGGCACAGGCCTCTTCTCAGAATGAGAGGGCTTGGGCTACATAGTTCCCACGCGGGCCCAGTGCGGATTGGGAACTTCACACACACCATTGAATTGCTTCGCAGGAGTGTGCAGGTTTCCTCACGATGTTTTTCCTTCACCGAAAAGCTCATGATAAATTACAAATGTAATTTCGCACATAAATTCCGAAAAACTCAGAGGTGCGAGCCGGGGTTTGAACCCACGACCATTGAAATATTTAATTTCATAAAAATAAAGATAAAATATATAAGTAATTTATTCTATCGTGGACGGACCCCCTAAGCTGGGAAACACTGGTTTAATGCGTCACTATATATTATTCAGACAGCGACATACCCACAACGCTGACCAGAAGCAAGGCGGACGTCCCGGAGCCCGACGAGCGCAGCTCGGCCTCGAGCGCTAACGACGTCGTGCTGGAGAAGCTCACTCAAATATTCTCCTACCTGCGGCACGGACGACACAGGAAGCTGAAGAAAACAAAGGTCTGTCACTCATATTAACCCTGATATATGAAGGGTACACGGATAGAACATATGTATCTAGTCACTTTTCTTAATAAATATCATGGGACAATTGACACCAATTGACCTAGTCCCAAACTAGGCAGAGCCCGTACTATGGTTACTAGGCAACAGATTAACATCAAAGATTCGAGACCCGAGAACAAACATTCATATTCATCATACAAACATCTGCCCCGACCGGGGATCAAACCTGGGACTAGGACCTCAAGCTTCATAGTCATAACCACTTGGCTATTCGATCATTTTGGTCTCAAAATGTAGAGCACTCAATAGACTAAGTTACAACACAGTTACAGATACAAATATTTATGTATCTCTTCTTTATCACTTAAAAAAATGTACATTCGGAAATTATACTTGTGGATAATTACATTGTTCCAAACTTTCAAATCGTGACAACTCAGCAAGTTGCTAAGGTGACTAGACATCTTCTTTCCGTGTACCCTTCATATTATACTGACAAATAACCGACGAAGAGCGTGTCGGACGCTAGCATGGTGGGTTTCGTTTCGTTTGGTCAATGAAAAGTACGGGTTTTTTTTTTCTTTTGCGGCTCGGATCCCTTAAAAGTTACTACACTACCGTGGTTCGACCCCATACTCGCACCCCTTTATCAGCTTTTCGGTGAATATAAATATTATGAGGGGAACCTGATTAATCCTGCGAAGATTTAGTATCCATTAATGTATTTAGCACATCATTACAATCAGCTGAGAAAGCTTTCACTTGAACCAATAGTGTAAACAACCTCCCCAATCCTCCATCTTAGAACAAATCCAATTCCATTTGAACATCCCTTCTCTCACTTATACTTACATCATCTCACTCTCTCACTCTCTTAGGTTCCGTTTCCCACATGTATACATATATGTCATGGTGTCAGTCTGTTCATAAGTAAATTGTTCGCAGGATAAGACAGCAGAGAAGGGTCGTGCAGACGACACGATATACGGCGACATAGGCGAGTACGTGCCGGGCGAGCGACGCGAGCGCCGCGACGATCGCCCGCGCGCGGGTTACTTCGACAAGCCTGTGGAACAGGAGAAGGAAGAAGGTTCGTGATTGAACACAGGTGTCTTTGCCAAGTTAGCAGTATACGAGTGGCAAGTTAGCAGCACACATTCGTATATATAGCAGTGTGCTTGTGGCAAATTAGCAGTATGCTTGTGGCAAGTTAGCAGCATACATGTGGCTAGACAGCAGTGTGCTTGCGGTAAATTAGCAGAATACATGTGGCAAGATATCAGTGTGCTTGTGGCAAGACAGCAGAGTAGTGTGCTTGTGGCAAGTTAGCAGCATACATGTGGCAAGACAGTAGGTGCTTGCAGGTAGTGGTGACAAGTATAGTCAAAATTTCCGCATGTGTTTACTGCTCTGTTTACTGTCTCTCTAAAGCACAAGTAATATCGAGAAGTATCGATTACTTTTTTTAGGGTTTCGTACCTCAAAAGGAATTTAAAACGAAACTCTTATCGAATCACCTCGTTGTCTGTCTGTGAGTCTGTCATTCACAAGTAAATCAAAACCTGTAAGAGGCCTCCCATTGAACTACGTTGAACGTTGGGTATAGAACTCTCTATGCGCGAGACCTACTCGCACTTGGCCTGTTTATTTATTTATTCAACAAACTTTTGATTCACCACAGGGCCGGGTCCGCTGCCACGGCGCGCCGGCGCGCCAGCCCCCGAGGAGCGAGACAAGCGCTCCGCGGCGCTCCTGTCCCGGCTGGCGGCGGAGCCCGAGGGCTACGCGGAGTGCTACCCCGGGCTGAGGGAGATGGACGACGCTATCGACGACTCGGATGATGAGGTCGACTACACTAAGATGGATGCTGGAAATAAGAAGGGGCCGATTGGTGAGTTAGTTAAATAGGCTTGACATATTCTTCCATAGAGATAAACTACTATAACAAGGCCCGCCCCTCCAAAATTCAAAACTCAAAACTCTTCAATGCATTTGTGAACGTATTTATAACGAGTGAAAGCATTTATTTAAAGCATGTGTGCGTGCTAAGACAGCTGCCAAACGAAAACAAATACTCGGATTAGTTGTTCGACTAGTCGTCTCACTAAACACATTGAAAAATTTGGAGGGACGGGCTATGTTAGTTGTGTGAAACTGAGGTGAATGAGTGCCGCATTTTGTCAGCGCTGAATAAATTTCTTAAGCCTCTCATTTCCACGTGTGTCCAAAGCGTATTCAAACTATATTGATTTCTAATGCAGCCTCGCTAGCAGCGTTGAGCGCTAGTGTCAGTTTCGTTACCTACTAAACGAGACCTAATTTGACACTTGAGCACTGAAACAGCCGTGAATAGCCCTAGAGAATAACCCCCCGGTTCTAAATGGTCTCCACTCGAACATATTCTAATGTTGCGTCCAGGTCGGTGGGACTTCGACACCCAGGAGGAGTATTCCGCGTATATGAGCAGCAAGGAGGCGCTGCCGAAGGCCGCATTCCAGTACGGCGTCAAGACGCAGGACGGCCGCAAGACGAGGAAGACCAAGGACAAGAGCGAGAAGGCCGAGCTGGACCGCGAGTGGCAACAGGTGGGGTTACTGCAGCGGGGGCAGATATAGCGCGGGAAACGCTGAAACGCGGTGGCTAGCTGGGTAGCTGGCGTCAAAAACCTCTAGACCGCCTCGTTCGGCTCCCTAGAGAGACAGTACTTCCGCATTCTAAATTAAACTTTGTATCTAAAATAAGGAGTGCTGTGCCATGATACAAAAATTACAAGCCAATGAAATAAGCTACTAATAGGACGCTAAATACCCTATGGTTGTCGGTTAGGTAATTAAAAATAGTAGTTTGAAGTCAACGCGGTTTGTTGGGTTTCCGAAGTTTTTCATGCTGGCTGCCATTTTAGGTTAGAATTCGTATGTAACTGACAGGTGACATATCGGCCACTAACAAAGTCTTCCCAGCAAAAGAAAGTTGCTGGGAAAAATTGTTGTCTAGTAGGAGTAATGTCGAAAAAAAAGACATGGTATAATTAGAATTTATTGGATCTGTTGTCTAGTACCCATAGTCCAGGCTTTGCCTAGTTTGGGACTAGGTCATTTGGTGTCAATTTGTCCCATGCTATTTATTTATTTATTTATTGGAAGACATGAACCGTCGCTTTTGCCCCAGTGATTTTTTAATTCCGCACTGGCTTGTAGATGTTCAAACTTGATACATATATTTGTTGTTGCGACGCACAAAATGCGTGTTGCCAGTTTTCACCACTACAAACTTGTTGTGAAAACCATAGCCTGGCAAAAAAGTGTAGTAAACGGAGTAAAGAGGTAATAAAATTTCTCATACAAATTTGTTGCCATATTTAAGCAATTTGCGTCAAAAATGTGAAAGATACGAAGAAAATGGCACTCTCATTTAATTCTACTCTTTTTCACCAGTTTATACACCGCTACCAGCTGTGCTTATATTTGTTGTTACATTTGACCCACTTCCACGCGTCTTATTAACTTGAAATTTGGCATCGATCGATATGAAAATCTAATTTAAATTCTGTTTACTGATCGCAGTTTGCATGTTGTGTTGTGTCATAGAAAAAATGACGTGGTTAGGACCGCGCTAATTTCATATTTTAATTTTCTATTCGTTTTCAGATTCAAAACATCATTCAAAAACGCAAGGTGCCCGCGGGCGGCGGCGACGAACCAAACTACAAGACTCCGAAATACTAACAATATCTATGACAACTCATAGTTCGATACCTAAGTTGAGTACCTTTGAATGTAACCTACTTCAGCTTAAAAGCTGCCGTAGAGTAGACGACTAGTGGCCGATACTAGGTACAAGCAGCAGAAGTAGCTAAGCAACCGAAGCGGTCATAGTGATCTAAGCACGGCTCCAAAGAGAATAATCACTACGTTTTAAGAGTCGGCACTCCCAAACAAGCCTTGAACCGAATTATGTACGTACTTTCTACCAACCTAATGAAAAATCGTAGGTACTACCAACATAACATAAAAGCAAGAAATGTCAAAACAATAGTGCAGTGAAGCAACGCACCAACTTGAACACGATATCGATATCGATTAAAAACAAACTTCGTGACGTCACACTGCAAATAAATTTTAAATATTTATAGTATACTTAGGAAATAAAAGCAGACGATAAATTCCAACACAGCACGCCAACAAAACATATTCTCCTGATGGCATGCTGTGAATGAATGATTATCGCTTACTTTTTTTTAATAAAAAGAGCAAGAATCAATAAATTATTTATTCAAAGGGACTTGATTTTAAAGGTTTCCCAATCTCGGTCTTTTTTCCGTCCTTTGGATGCTGCAACAAAAAGAAAACTTCGTCAAAAAATTCATTCAGTTTAATAAAGTTCTTATTCTAGATAGCAAGTTCAGTTCAGAAAATATCGATAAAAAATATCTATAGGCACCGCACTATAACTAGCGTTATTTCTTGAATATTTTATGCAGTTTTCATAAATAACTCAGCTGTTTTATCCAAGCACAGTAATTAAATACCATAATTTGCGTATATTTAAAGATTTTATGTGCATTTCCTAATTTTATTTACCTGTTAGGCTCCAGTGGGAATCTGGCTAGGAATACATCAGACATACATTTCCTGACTCCTAACCCCACAAATTTCGCATTTTCTCAACGGCGACAACGCCTTTCCTCCCGTATCTCGCGGATTAACACACACAGCACTGATAAATTGAAATTTAATTAAATATAATCCAAATAAACAACACCGACACAACGAATAAAATGCATGACAGAAATTGCAGAATGCCAACATTACAAATATTACATTTGACGTATAATGCGACTAAAATTAACATCTCGTCATAGCTTCATTATAGCATTCAGTGCGGAGTTTTATTTTTGTGGGATTGTATTTTTGTTTCATTGTTGGTACAAACTACGTACATAATTTCTTTTGTATGGAGTGACGACGGCCTGCACGGCTCTATTATTATTAGACATAAGATCGTGTGTAGATCATTGTGACCGCTTCGGATGCTTAGCTACTTCTGTTGCTGACTGTATAGAATAATTATGTAATTATACTGCGTATTGGTGTCTGTAATTTTGTCGAAGTATCTTTCACTAATGTATCGTTTCCCCGAATATTCATTTCCCATAATTAAATTTCCTGTCAAACCATTTTCTTTTAGGAATAGTAGGAAACTAAGGGACGATCTGGTAAAGATTGTGGGAAGCCATTGGCTGCGGGTAGTAGTACAAGACCGATAGTCGTGGAGTGTCCAGCAGAGGACGTCTTTCGGCTATGATGATGAGTAAAATAACTTATCTGTACGATAATTATTTAGCGTGTTCCAAAAAGTGAATTACGGCAAATGAATATTCGGGGAAACGTTACATAGCGAAAAATTATTTGACAAAATGATCGGTTTCCGCTGCGTACGGTATCAGCACTATCCGTCCCCTAATGGTGTCGAACGCATCCGTATTCGCCCCTTTTACGTTTTGTGTTTTGGGAGAGGTTGTGGATGCGAATTACTCGCGTGATTTGGTGAGTGCAACGGCGTCAGCGCTCGTACGTAGTAAGTAGTAATAACTCTAGTAGTTAGCTAAGATGAAATGTCTCTTGTGCCAGTAATTTCACCGGCTGCCTTGCCCTCTACGCCGGAACACACTAAAGTTTGATTTTTAATTAGCCGAAGTGATTTGACAGTTGTAATAAATATATCTTTACTCGGAAATTATTTCTTAAAATAATGAATGAGAATACGTGTAATCGCTGACATTAGATTGACTATTATTGATAATGACTATTATTGATAAAAAGTGATATGGCCAAAATTTTAAACAGTAATCTTAATCACATTGCGCCCGGAACTGTCAGTTTACTCCAGCTAATTAAAAATCCGACTTTAGTGCAAACACTGGAGCTTATACAATACAATACAACACAAGAACTCTTTATTGAACACCACATAACAGACAAAACACGCAGACAAAAGACAGTGGCGTGTGTGTTACGCTAGCCGTGGTGTAGGGGTTATGGTACGCGACACGGAATGTCGAGGATCCGGGTTCGATTCCCGGGGTTAGTTATATTTTTCTGGTTTTCTCTGTTTATTCATGTTTCAGTGAGTATTTAAAAGTATAATAATTTATGTATCTTATTAAATGGGTTAGATACTGAGTTGGTCTAATCCAGGTCGACATATATGTATATACGTACATATATAATGTGTTTCGTAGTCATAAGAGTGAGGTATAAGCGTTATCAATTTGTTGTAAATATAACAGACTTCCTAATAAAGATATGTAAGAATGTTTGTGTGTTTGTTTCTTGTTAGCGTTACTTCAATAATAACTTGCGATGATTACTCGAGTATTGTTGTATTGTAATGTTTTATTGTTACTTTGTCCAAAGAAGTCAGGTTAGCTTAATCGTTTGATCTAATATCTCAAGAAAATGGTGTTGTTGGTTCAAACCCTGACTCCTATTTTCCGAGTTTTCAGAAATTATGTGATAAATGTAAGTACACACGTTCACGGTACAAGTCAATTGACAGGTCTGTGTATGCAGAGCGAGACATTTAGAGATTTGAGATTGAGATGGTGTCAAAATTCGCGCAACGTAAAAGGATTTCTGCTTAGCATAAAGTCCTAAATAAGCACCCAATTGGCGTAGCAAAATTGACACGAGCATCGATTTCAAATCCTTGTCTTACGTACCAATCACGTTTAGTTACTTTCCGACCAAAATGATTGTATGAATTACCGAACATGTTAAGTAATAGGTATGTAGGTCGTTACGGCCTATTTAATATGCATTATTATACCATCAAAGTTATAAAACTAGAAATGGCTAATTAACTCAACCTTGCGGACATTACCCGAAATCAGAATTTCGCATTAAAAGTGACGCAAGTTTTTTTTTTCTAATTATTGAAAGAGATCGGAAGAGAAAACGGTTATCTCCGAATCGAACGATCGACCTTCAGTTTCACTGCAGCAAGACAAAAGTGTGACA